>CM069407.1:2369741-2472241 GCA_035609135.1 Eleutherodactylus coqui | reverse complement strand
AATTATATACAGGAGATACCCAGGGTATAACAGCATGCTTCATATGCCTATATACAGGGGAATGTATAACTTATGCCAGCTGTACATATATAATTATATACCGGACATACCCAGGTTATACCAGCATGGTCCATATCACTATATACATGGGATGTATAACTTATACCAGCTGTACATATATAATTATATACAGGAGATACCCAGGTTATACCAGCATGCTCCATATCACTATATACAGGATATGTATAACTTATATGAGCTGTACATATATAATTATATACAGGAGATCCCCAGGTTATACCAGCATGCTGCATATCACTATATACAGGGGATGTATAACTTATACCAGCTGTACATATATAATTATATACAGGAGATACCCAGGTTATACCTGCATGCTCCATATCACTATATACAAGATATGTATAACCAATACCAGCTGTACATATATAATTATATACAGGAGGTACCCAGGTTATAACAGCATGCTTCATATGCCTATATACAGGGGAATGTATAACTTATGCCAGCTGTACATATATAATTATATACCGGAGATACCCAGGTTATACCAGCTTGGTCCATATCACTATATACAGGGGATGTATAACATACCAGCTGTACATATATAATTATATACAGGAGATACCCAGGTTATACCAGCATGCTCCATGTCACTATATACAGGAGATGTATAATTTATACCAGCTGTACATATATAATTATATACAGGAGATACACAGGTTATACCAGCATGCTCCATATCACTATATACAGGATGTATAACTTATACCAGCTGTACATATATAATTATATACAGGAGATACCCAGGTTATATCAGCATGCTCTATACCACTATATACAGGGGATGTATAACTTATACCAGCTGTACATATATAATTACATACAGGAGATCCCCAGCTTATACCAGCATGATCCATATCACCATATACAGGAGCTGTATAACTTATACCAGCTGTACATATATAATTATATACAGGAGATACCCAGGTTATATCAGCATGCTCCATATCACTATATACAGGAGATACCCTGGTTATACCAGCATGCTCCATATCACTATATACAGGAGATGTATAACTTATACCGGCTGTACATATATAATTATATACAGGAGATACCCAGGTTATACCAGCATGCTCCATATTACTATATACAGGAGATGTATAACTTATACCAGCTGTACATATATAATTATATACAGGAGATACCCAGGTTATACCAGCATGCGCCATATCACTATATACAGGATGTATAACTTATAGCAGCTGTACATATATAATTATATACAGGAGATCCCCAGGTTATACCAGCATGCTCCATATCACTATATACAGGAGATGTATAACTTATACCTGCTGTACATACATCATCATACTAGCTGATATACCCGGCCTCGCCTTAGTTAATTTGATACAGTTGTTTACATGTTGTTTGCACGGAAAATTTTATGAAGTCAGAGTAACCGAGGAATAAAAAAAGGAATACACATAGAGGAGTGCTGCATTCTTCTCAGGCTGTACAGATGTCCCACTGCAAAATGTGCCACCAGGCGGCTGGAATCGGGACATGTGACGGGGGCGGAGCTACGCAATGACGCGTACAAGGGGCGGAGCCAAAACACCGCTGCTGCCGAGCCTAGCCGAAGGGAGAAGACCCATCTGCGCAAGCGCGTCTAAAAAAGCAAGAAGACACCGAAATTAGACGAAGCCATGGAGACGGGGACGCCAGCAACGGAGCAGTTAAGTGAATAACTTCTGTATGGCTCATATTTAATGCACGATGTACATTACAAAGTGCATTAATATGGCCATACAGAAGTACTTAACCCCACTTGCTTTCGCGAGACAACCCCTTTAATGTTTGCACAACAGCGGGAAGTTACATTACACAGGGGTTATAATACTTTTGCACTTAGCATTGAATAATCAAGTTGTGACCCCTTTATTTTACCTATTTAGGACCTAAAGAATGCTCCTGCCAGATGTCATGTTTGCACGGCAACGGGAAGTAAGAGAATTAGATTAGGTACATAGGGGTACCAATACTTTTGCACTAAGCATTGAATTTTCAAGTTGTGACCTCTTTACTTTTCATATTTAGGACCTAAAGAATGCTCCTGCCAAATGTCATGTTTGTACAACATCGGAAAGTTAGAGAATTAGTGGCCAGTCAGTCAGTCAGTGAGTGAGGGCTTTCACCTTTATATAAATATATGGATACAGGAGATCCCCAGGTTATACCAGCCTGCTTCATATCACTATATAGAGGATGTATAACTTATACTAGCTGTACAAATATAATTATGTACTCACATACCATATTGCACTGCACGGCCCTCTCTCCATGTCCCATCTCCCGGAGAGGGTGGGTGACAAAGACCATACATGTAATGGGTGCTGTTAGACCAAACCTCCTTCAGCCAAGCGTCTGGAAATGGTTCAGAAAGACACATGGGTGTAACGGTAGTGTCGCCTGTCTCTGGATGGCGGACAATTTGTTAATACGACCATCCAGCTTCTGACATCCCAATAATGCGCCCGCTCTCAGACTCTGGTAACGGGGTGAAATCTCTTCTCTGCGTCGTACAGGGGTCTAGTGTTCAACAAGCTCTATAAGTGGAAGAAGAGGTCAGTACTAGAGATGAGCAAGCACACTCTTCCATGCTTGATGCTCGTTCGAGTATCAGGGTACTCGAGAGGCTCGTTACTCGAGACGAACACCACGCGGTACTCGAGTCAATTGCATTTCCTTCCCCGCAGGTTTAGCATCATTCTCTAGCCAATAGACATGCGGGGAAGGCATTACAACTTCCTGCTGTGACGTGCCAGCCCTATCCCACCCCACAGTAGTGAGTGGCTGGGCCGATCAGGTGACCGCCGAGTACTTAAAGTGGTCCCGCCCGCGGCTCGCCTCAGATGCATACTGGCAGAGATTAGGGAAAGTGCTGCTGCTGATATAGGGAAAGTGTTAGAGTAGGGATCCTCTCTTCAAGAACCCCAATAGTCCTTCTTAGGGCTACTCACTCTTCATAGTGTGCATTGCTGTTGTGGCTGGCTGGGAGCAGTAGTGCACCAATTTTTGTTATAGTATCTAAGTCTGTGCAGAGCATTACAGCTATACTGCTCTGTAGGCAGAGTTCTCATCGCTAAACAGTACGCTAATATTTCCTGGGCCACTGCAGAGCATTTCAGCTATACTGCTCTCTGTGTGCAGTGCATTAGGCAGAGTTCTAGGCCACTGCAGAGCATTTCACAGATACCATTCTCTGTGTTGGGTGAAGTCGCCGGAGTTACTAGCATTAACCACTGGCTTTATAGTTTTCTGCCCCTGTGCAGAGCGTCTCACAATACCCTTTTCTTGGGTGCAGTGAAGTAGCCGCAGTTATCAGCACTATCCATTGGCTTTAGAGTTTTCTGCCCCTGTGCAGAGCGTCTCACGATACCCTTTCCTTGGATGCGGTGAAGTAGCCACAGTTACTTGCACTATGAGGGTTATAATTTCTAAGTGCAACACCAATCCGGCCCACCCCACTTGCCCCTTTGCCGGCCGTAAGAAGAGACACCACACACAGGAGTCTGGTCTAGCTCCTCACACGGGAGAAAAAACTGCGCACTTTATTACAGATTACATGAGATCTTATACCCTCTGCCCTCTCACCACTAGGGGGTGATGGGCTCATAACCATATATGGGCAGTCCGGATTTGCGGACTGAGACAGTGAAAATTATGTACATGGTTGAACATCTTGATATGGGCTTCTGGGAAAACAGCCAAGTACATGCGTCCTTGCGTCTGGTTCGGTATCTTCTCTAAATTTCTAGAACATCTTCTTGCAAAGCCTTGGGATATCTGATGTAAGGTGACATTTAAGTTTTTTCTCATTTGGAATTGAATAAAACTTGCATATAGGTATAAAAGTATAAAGAACATATGGCAATATATATATATACCCTCACAGCACTATCCACTGGCTTTATAGTTTTCTGCCCCTGTGCAGAGCGTCTTACAAAACCCTTTCCTTGGGAGTGTTGAGGTAGCCGCAGTTACCAGCACTATCCACTGGGTTAATAGTTTTCTGCCACTCCATACAGCCTCTCTTATCTACAAGTCTCTGCGAGCGGTAAATTACCCCTAGCTATTAGCGCAAGACAGCGGGTTAATTTTTTCCAGTCACAACATAGAACCTCCGCTATCTACAAGTCTCTGTGTGCGGTGAATTAACCACAGTTGTCAGTGCTGTACAGTGGGGTAATTTATTTGGGCCCTGCTCTATCCTTAATCCGACATGATGAGGAGTAGGGATAAGGGTTGAGGACGTGGACGCGGGCGTCCAAGTGAGGATGTGGGCACAGGCCGAGGTCCTGGGGGGGATGAATCACAGCCGGCTGCTGAGGGATTAGGAGAGAGCCAAGTCTCTACGCTCCCCAGCTTCATAT
The DNA here is from genome assembly GCA_035609135.1 of Eleutherodactylus coqui. Lineage (NCBI taxonomy): Eukaryota > Metazoa > Chordata > Amphibia > Anura > Eleutherodactylidae > Eleutherodactylus > Eleutherodactylus coqui. The sequence continues at coordinate 2,467,781 of CM069407.1, read as the reverse complement.
CACAGTTTTCGGGTCCGTGTGGTAGATCTTTATCACAAGCAGAGCAGTGCGAGCAGGTCCTGTCGTGGATGGCAGATAACGAGTCCAGCAATGTGTCGAACCCCCGGTCTTCTACGCTGTCCACTATTCCCGGCCTAGGGACTGCACCTCTGAATCCTCTGGCTGCTCCTCCTTTCTCCTAGCCTCCTCACCCCATGAAAATGACAGATTCTGAGCAGGCAGACTCCCAGGAACTGTTCTTGGGTCCCTGCCCTGAGTGGAAAAAAACGGTTCCTCTCCCACCTGAGGAGTTTGTCGAGACCGATGCCCAACCTTTGGAAAGTTCTCAGAGTCCGGGTGATGAGGCTGGGGACTTCCGGCAACTGTCTCAAGAGCTTTTTGTGGATGAGGAGGATGATGAGACACAGTTGTCTGTCAGTGAGGTAGTATTAAGGGCAGTAAGTCCGAGGGAGGAGCGCACAGAGGATTCGGAGGAAGAGCAGCTGGACGATGAGATGACTGACCCCACCTGGCTTGCTAAGTCTATGAAGACAGGGCTTCAAGGGGGAAAGGCAAGGGCAGCAGCAGGACAGGTTGGAAGAGGCAGTGGGGTGGCCAGGGGTAGAGGCAGGGCCATAGCAAAGAATCCCCCAAATGTTCCCCACAGCACCCCCTCACGGCAAGCCTCCGTGCAGAGGGCTAGGTGTTCAAAAGGGTGGATGTTTTTTAGTGAGAGCGCGGACGATCGACGAACAGTGGTGTGCAAACTGTGCCGCACCAAGATCAGCCGGGGAGCCACCACTACCAGCCTCACCACCACTAGCATGCGCAGGTATAAGATGGCCAAGTACCCCACAAGGTGGGACAAAGACCATTCACCGCCTCCGGGTCACACCACTGCCTCTTCCCCTGTGTTACAACCTGCCACACAGATCCAATCCCCTCCCAGGACACAGGCACGAGCGCCTCCCGGCCTGCACCTACACCCTCACCTCCACAGTCCTCCACAACATCCAGCAATGTCTCTCAATGCAGTGTTCAGCTGTCGCTAACACAAGCGTTGGAGCGAAAGCGGAAATACGCCGCCACCCACCTGCATGCACAAGCTTTAAATGTGCACATTGTCAAATGAATCAGCCTGGAGATGCTGCCGTACAGGCTTGTGGAAATGGAGGCTTTCAAAAACATGATGGTGGCGGTTCCGTGTTACTCGATTCCCAGTTGCCACTATTTTTCCCGATGCGCCGTCCCCGCCCTACACCAGCACGTCTCTCGCAACATAAATCGTGCCCTCACCAACATGGTTACTGGGAAGGTCCACTTAACCATAGACACGTGGACAAGTAGTGGAGGGCAGGGCCACTATATCTTCCTGACGGCACATTGGGTGAACTTGGTGGAGGCTGGGACCGAGTCAGAAAAAATACCCCCACTTGTCTGACCTGCTCGGCAAGGCGCGCCGTGTGTGTGCACATTTCCGCAAGTCCACCATGGACGCTGCCACCCTCTGGACACTGCAACATCGGTTTCAGCTGCCAAAGCACTGACTGCTGTGCGACATGCCCACGCACTGGAATTCTACACTGCACATGTTGGCCAGGCTGTGCGAGCAGCGTAGAGCAATTGTGGAATACCAGCTGCAACATGGGCAAAGGAGTGGTAGTCAGCCTCCGCAGTTCTTTACAGAGGAGTAGGCATGGATTGCAGACATCTGCCAAGTGCTCGGAAACTTTGAGGAGTCTACCAAAATGGTGAGCGGCGGTGCGGCCATCATTAGTGTTGCCATCCCGCTGCTTTTCCTGCTGAGATGTTCGCTGCTAAGCATAAAGGCCGACGCTTTGTGGTTGGAACAGGAGACGGGGGATGACAGTATGTTGCTTGATAGCCAGACCACCCTCATGTCTATATCTATATAGCGTTTTGGAGGAGGAGAAGGAGGGGGAGGGGAAGGAGGAGGAGGCGGAGGAGGAGGAGGGGGAAGAGACAGCTGGCCACACTGCACAGGGTACCTATGCTGCTTGCCTCTCATCTGTTCAGCGTGTATGGGCGGAAGAGGAAGAGGAGACTGAGAGTCATCCTCCTAGTGAGGACAGCGATGTGTTGTATACTGGGACTCTGGCACACATGGCTGACTTCATGTTAGGCTGCCTTTCCCATGACCCTAGCGTTAGACGCATTCTGGCCAACACAGTTTACTGGGTGTACACCCTTCTCGACCCACGGTGTTATGAGAACCTTTCCATTCTCATTCCCGAAGAGGAAAGGGGTACGAGAGTGATGCAATACCACAGGGCCCTGGTGGAAAAAGTGATGCTAAAGTTCCCATCTGACAGCGCTAGTGGCAGAAGGCGCAGTTCAGAAGGCCAACTAGCAGGGAAGACGCGGGGATCAGGCAGCATGTCCAGCGCAGGCAGGGGAACACTCTCCAAGGCCTGTCATCTGAAGAAGTCCCTAGTCTGACATTTTATATACTGGTCCAAGTAAAGTATGTGCCCGTGGCATTATAGTCCCTGTTATGTCTACATACAAAGCCAATATAGAAAAAATAAAATAGGAATGTATTAATTGAATCCGATTTATAGCAAAGTACAAGCAGGAGAAAGATAACAGCAGAAGGAAGCTGCGAGGACACAGAATGAGGGGTCAACACCAAAGAATCAAGCAATATTTGTGCAGGAAGTGCAAGTAGAATGACTACAAATGTAACAATATTGCAATAGGCAATAACACAATAATGCCATCATGAAATAAATATCAGCCTGGTACTAAAATAAACACTAAATACACTTCACACATCGATGTCTGAGCCCCCCTGGCTCGGAAAGTGAGATACTCGCCGTGGTGTTTCCGATCATTCTGGCCCCTTGCGGATCACCATTACGAGCCAGGATAGGGATCAGGGCATCATTATTAGTTTAGTGATTGCTGCATTTACCTTCTGATGAGTATTTGTGCCTGCAGTGCAGATAGCGGTTTGTTTGTACCACACTGCCATTTATTGGATTACTGCATTCTTGTTGTTTTTCTGTCTGTGTCGGTCCTGCATACCTTCTTGTATGTAGCTTTATGACTGCATTGAAGGTCATGGCCTAGTATATTTCTTTTTAAAGATTTTGTGTACGTGTAACATTATAGTCCCTGATGTGTAGTGGTGTAGCATCATAGTCCCTTATGTCTAGAGGTAAAGCATCATAGTCCCTCATGTTAAGAGGAGAGCATTATAGTCCCTGGTGTCTAGCAATGTAGAATCATTATCCCTTGTGTCTAGTAGTAAAGTATCAATGTCCCCGGTGTTTAGTGGCATAGGATCATAGTCTCTTGTGTTCAGAGGTTTAGCATCATAGTCCCTGGTGTCTAGTGGTGTGGCTTCATAGTTCCCTGGTATTCTGTGGTGTCAGATCATATATTCTTTGTGTCTAGTGGGGTAGCATCATAGTCCCTGCTGTCTAGTCATGTAGCATTACAGTCCCTGGTACCTTGTGGCTCATCACAGTACATCATTATCAATCACTTTCATCATCATTTTGGAAAACCCTACTTCTCACTTTCGGCTGCAGTTGTTTCATGGCATACATTTCCTCCATCATCCCCTCGTTTTCTGTGCTTGTAACTCAGGTATTTCTACCAGCAGATATTAGTTGTTCGTCCCTCCGTTCTCCATGATGATGGTTTCCACTACTCTGTCGTCGCCTGATTACATTATAAGGTCGGGTCAGAGAACGGCCTACTAATTATCAGTCTACTTCAGATAAGAGCGCTCTTCTACCGGAGACTTATTATTATGTGAACCTTCTTGTTGATGTGCTCACCATCAGCTAATATTGATCAGACAACGCCATATCTTAAACTGTCATGTCAATTGATCACGGGCAGTTCAGTGCGGCCTCTAATTGTGTTAGTGAGCCTAAAGTCATTAGTGACGAGTGAAGCCATTCTTGACACAAATAACGAGGGGTGACTCCTCTCCAAGCTTGGCCATATGAGACAGAAGGAAAATGCTGGAGGGAAATGATTAGAGGTGACCTTGCACTATCGAGCTGGCAAATTGTTCTGGATCATCGGTCAAGGATGGATCAAAGAGAATCCAGCGGAGTTATCATGTTCCTGGTTCCCTCAATCAAAGATGCAAACCATAACCGCTGCTAGTCATTGGATGTGTCCACTAAGAACTGTCATGTTAAAGAGGTTTGCGGGTTGTATGTAAATAGAGCTGAACAGCGTACAAAGACATTCTACAACTTTCTATTGTACTTTATGTTTGTAGATATTAGTTTGCTGTCAGTGAATGAGAACACTTGCTGCAGAGGCTACAAAATCTGTGCATGAGTCCTGACCTCAGCTGGGAAGTGGATGCAATTGTATCAGTGTAGACAACACTGGGAGCTCTATGCACATCGACAGCAGCTGCACAGATCTCTCTGCTACTTGCTACAATGTAGCAGCCTGGAGTCCCAGATGTTCAGCTCACAGAGCATTGTCTACACTGATACAATTGTATCCACTTCTCAACTGAGAGTAGGACTACAGATGTAGGGTTTATTCACACGGGCGTGTATTGGCCGGGTTTTTACGCCTGGCCGATATATGCTGCCCCTCTGATGCATTGGCTTACAATGCATCAGTGCACAGCGGTGGATTTCCACAGCAGCTGCATAGATTCCTATGGGAGGCTATGCTAGCTGCCAGAGAAGGGAGGTGGGAGAGAGTTTAGCAGCGTGACTGTGAAACTCCCTCCCCCTGCCCTTCTCCTCTCCACCCCTTGCCGCTGTTTGCATTAGAAGGGGCGGGAGCTTAGCTTAGCTCCGCTCTGCCCCTTCCGATTGCAAAAAGCCGGAAGGGAGGAGAGAAAAGGTGAGTCGGCGAGGGGGATGGAATGGCTCCCTAGGCCCCGTGGCATTGCTGCCTCTGCATATATGCGCCAGGCTCTTTGCTGTTCAGGCGTTTTTATGGCACCAGCCGGCGCACATAAGATGCCAACAGCCGTGTAAGTGGGCCGTACATTGTTACTGTCTCTGAGTGTTCTTATTCACTGACAGCACACTAAGGCCGCTCTCACACATGCGTTCAGAAAGACACCACTTGGAACCGCTGCATTTTACTGCGATTTCGAGTGGCATTTCTGACCGCATGGTACAGTGTTTGACAGCACTTTTTAACGTATCAAATCATTGTGATGGGTGATAAGGTGCGATAAAAAAATGCGATTACGCAGAAAAATAGAGCAGACAGCGCTTGAAAATTGCAGCGTTAGAGCACAGGTCTGTGAGGCCCCATTGAAATCAATGGGATTGTTGCACTGCAATTAGTGCGGCGCTTGGGACGCTGCACTAATCACGTAAAGCGGCCGATGTGAGAGCGGACTAAGAGCTTCCACAGACAAACATATGAGTAAATACGCTCGCCCCAGCGGAGCATATAGGCACATGAACAAGTTATAAGTTCACGTTGATGTAATGTATTTCTTAGTGTTCAAACCCCACACTATTGTGCATGCAAAAAAAAAAAAGCAGATCGATAGGACAGGACCCATCTTTTCTTGCAGGTATAAAATTACGTGTGAGAAAGACAGGGCAGGGCTCTCTTACCTCACATGCAGGAACTGCGCATGAGAAACAGATTCCATCAGATTTGTAAAAAAGATGTTGGACACCATGACAGGACCAGACAGACCCCATTATAAGTTTGTGGTTTCTGCTGGGCACAGTTGGTGTCCGTCATGTGACAGATCCATTGAATTTGTTGTTCTTTTCCTTTGACTCTGAGATTAACCCTTTACAATCCAATTTTGGATTCAGGGTTTCCTAGGGGACTTTCTCTTTCTGCCATTATACAATGGCGCCATCTGCTGGCTAAAGCCAGTACTGCGGTATGGGACATGCTGTAGAGGCCCCCGACAACAGAGTGGCCAGTAATATACAGTAAGAATACCCTGCCGGACGTCTTCCGACATCGGAGCTGTACAGCCTTCAATCAGAATGTCTGACGACGTCAGATACTAGATGGGAAAGGGTTAATATAAAATTGAAATAAAGAATATTACAAAAAGAGAGGGCGTCGCTCACACAGCGATGTAAGATTTGGTGCAGGTGAGGCTATAACTCTGCTTGCGCTATCTTCTTGCTCCATTTGGACTCTGTTCGTAGTTTGGTTTAAGCATTCCTCCAATCATATCAGTGGCAGATTGCCTGTTGGTACACGAGTAGATCCTTAGAGTTAGGGTAAAAACACACGGGCGTATGCCCAACTATGCTTGTCACTAAGGAGCTTAGTTGTGCATGAGCAAGTTTTTATTTAGTTCTCGTAGTATTAATTAAACAGCGGTAAGATAGGCACTGCCCTACCTCTCCTCTACCATATCTGATTATGCGCACCCCAAGGCCTCTTGAACACGAACATCATTTTAGCGCTAAAAATCCCAAGTATCAGAGCTTAAAATCACGTAAACGAAGAATTGCCGCGACCAAGTATTTTTTGTGATTTTACGTGGCTGGTTGCAGTGTTTTGCGAAATCCCTCGCTTGGCAAAACAATGTCATTGACTTGGAATGTCTTACTAGAGTTTCCCTCTAACCCCAGGAAGTCAGATGAAGGGACACTCAAGCCGCTGTTATACCCCTTGGCTCCCTGTGGCCCTGGGCTGCTTATACATACCCGGTCTTGATTACCACAGCTGCCGGTGTAGCCACCTGCGGAGCGACTTGGGGGAGTAATGCCTACCTGACCAGCAGGGCAGCTCCTTCCCTGATTCTTTCTGGGTCAGTGGTGGGTCTTGGCCTGTCTCCAGAGGCACATTGTCACCTGCTGGGGACGCTCCTGAGTACAAGGAGGGATATACTGTGGCCACCATCTTCCCACAAATACGGGACCTCCAACATACCACCTTCTGTGACAGCAGACCCAAGCGGTGTGAAGACCTTCAGGAGACACTCCTGCCAAGTGCAAATCTCTATTTAAGAGACCTGAGACCGAATTTTTTCAGAAAGGTGACTTTCTAAATTTTTTACCACCCTACAGCACGCGACTCAGCTGCCATTCAGTGACAAGACATGATATAATAGTGTACCAAATATAAATACCTCCTGAAGAACAAAGACTTTTAGACACACTACGAAACTACTACCTGCTACTTAAGGTGCGAACAACTTAATGACCTACACAAGAGTATGGAACCTCAATGAGGTCATGCTCACACCAAGCGCCTTAAAGAGGGCTTATTTTGGGGAGACCCTTCCTTTAACTCAATTTCCTCCTACCCTCTTGATAGATAAATGACAGTATAATAACCATGAGCCCTTCCCAACTCAAATTGGGAAAACACAGCCAGGGCTCTTAATCCACAGATAAGAGGCCACCTAAGGTACTGCCAGCTCCTGTCCCTTAGTACAACTCTTCTCGCTCATTAACTGGGGATCCCTTTCCCTCCTCAGATGCCAATCCAGGAAGTCCTAATCTCCTGGAAAGTATTGCTGCTCCCCACTCAGACTCTCTTCTATCTCCAATGCAAGTATTATTACAAAACGTCAGCCGATATTACCGCCAAACTCACCAAGGAAATCCATGACCTAGGCCAGCGTACATTGGCTCTGGAAGAAGGGATGGATAACACCACTACAGTTCTGGAGTTTCACAAGAAATAGATACAATTACTTCATAATAAACTAGAAGATGCAGAAAACAGAGCTTGTAGGGACAGTCTGCGGGTACGGAGTCTCTCTGAATCAATGAAAGATCTGCGATGAACAGGGACAGTCTTATTCCAAGAACTATGCTCTACTATTGCCATTGATGGGTTGGAAATGGATAGAGTACATACAGCACTACACACTCATAAGCCTAACGGTTCTCCAGGAGACTCTGTACTCAGGAACAACTACTCCAAGAGGCTTCAACCTCTCAAAAACTGACATTCCAGGCCCCTGATTTGGCTCAATGCTTGCTAAACGAAAAGCCCTTAAACCCTTTCTGGACGTTCGCAGCAAAAGCCAATTCAATATGGTTGGGGCTTTCCATTCAAATTGATATTTAGCTACCAAGACAACGCAACATAGTAACAGAGTAACATATAGATGCATAGTGACATAGTATGTTGGGCCGAAGGGAGACAGTGTCCATCCGGTTCAGCCTGTTTCCATACCCTTCCCGGCTCCATAATGGCAGTCAGACTAATCCCTGGATCAACCTTTGAGAGTTCCTACCCGACTCCAAGACCCGGATCACTAATCCCGCTGGTCACCTAATGTCTATATCCTGTAATATCATAGACAAACATCCAGTCCCTCTTACACTCCTCTATGGATCCTGCCATCACCACATCCTCAGGCAGAGAGTTCCACAGTCTCACTGCTCTTACAGTAAAGAACCCCCTTCTGTGTTGGTGATGAAACCTGCTTTCCTCTAAATGTAGCGGATGCCCTCTTGTTACCGTCGCAGTCCTGGGTATAAACAGATCATGGCAGAGATCCTTGTATCGTCCCCTCATGTATTTATACAGTTATTTGGTCGCCCCTTAGCCGTCTTAATTCCGGGGTGAATAATCCCAGTTTTGGTGCCTCTCTGGGTATTCCAGTCCTCCCATTCCGTTTATTAGTTTAGTTGCCCTTCTTTGAACCCCCTCCAGCACTGTAACATCTCTCCTGAGCCCCGGTGACCAGAACTGTACGCAGTATTCCATGTGAGGCCTGACAAGTGCCTTATATAGTGGGGGGATAATGTTCTCGCCCCTCGCCCCTATACCTCTTTTAATGCACATACTCACTGTTCTCTCCCCTGAAGGAGCCCACCATTGTTTTGAAAATTTAAAAAACCTACAAGATTCCCCTCAAGCATACCCTCGGGCCCCGTCATTCGCCTCTAGCCCCATCCTCGGATCTGGCACAGTTATCCTGTATGCTGATTCAAGTTGTGTACTAAATCCCAACCTGGACATCAATGCTATCTCCCACCCAACTCCTCTCCCACATCCCCAACATTCCATGTCTAGTGCTTTTAAATCTCTCTTTTTCCGGCACCATTTGGTTGATTCCTGGCGCCAGACAAACCCGACCACCAGAGATCACACACATTTTTCAGTACCGCCCTCCTGATATTTGAGAATCGACCATTTATTAGTTCTTGCCTCATATCTACCACAAAAAAGGTACCCAACAATCCTCTCTGTCCCTTGGTCAGATCATAGGCCGCTCTCAATCACATGCTTTTCCTTAATGTCAAAACCTACAAAGCCTGGTCCCTTAATGACTCTTCTGACTCTTCTGGAGGTTCAATCCGCTCTAAAAATACAACTTGATAACTACAATAAACAGCCCTTCTGTTACTTCGCCTATTTCCCTATGGGAAGCCCAGAAGATGGTGCTACCACACAACTTTCAGCTCTGCGAGAGAGGGTTCCCCCTCCACCCCTCTTATCGTTCCCTTCCCCTTCCTCCCTCATAGGTTACCCCCAGACAGGCCATTATTTCATTAGTTACCCAACCGGTGATTGTATTATGTTTGTAGACATTTGTCTTCGGGAGGCTTGCTTGTTTAACTCCTTAATGCACTCTACTGGTGCCCAACACCGATGCCATGTGCTTTGTTGATAATATTAAAATTTCACTAAAACTAAATGTAATAAAAGTGGACTGATATTTGGGACTGTCCATAATTCCCTCCCCCTTAACTAAAGCCCCAGGTCTATCAGCAGAACAGCCCCCCACATAATGCTGCCCCAACCATCCTCACTGCGGTCTGGGGGTCTTCTGGTGACGGCAGTGTTGGCTTTACACCAAACATCCCTTCTGGAATTCTGGTCACCAAGTTCCCTCTCGGTGTCATCAGTCAGAACACGTTCTCCACAGACTCCTTGCAGACGGGATGGAGGTTCTGGTAAAACATGGCCAGGCTTCGATGTTCTTCTTTGTTAGAGAAGGCTTCCGTCTTGCCCCCTCCCCTATAGCCCGGACATATGAAGAACATGGAGATGGTTGTCACATGACTACACAATCAAGACTTGCCAGAAACTCCTGCAATGTTGATGTCGACTTCCCGCAGCAATTTTCTTTTGGGCTTTTTATCAATCTTTGATGGCCGTCCAGTTCTTGGTGATATCACTTGTGGGCCATTAATCCCCTTCTTGCTGACTATCTCCCCTGTCCTACATGGTACACCTAATGCATTGAAGATGTTTTGGTCCCCTTCTTGCTGACAATCTCCCCTGTCCTACATGGTACACCTAATGCATTGAAGATGTTTTGGTCCCCTTCTTGCTGACAATCTCCCCTGTCCTACATGGTACACGTGATGCATTGAAGATGTTTTGGTCCCCTTCTTGCTGACTATCTCCCCTGTCCTACATGGTACACCTAATGCATTGAAGATGTTTTGGTCCCCTTCTTGCTGACGGTCTTCCCTGTGCCCCATGGTACATGTAATGTCTTGGAGATGTTTTGCCGCCTTCTACTGACTGACACCTTCCAACAATCAGATACTTTTGATGTTCTTTAAGATCTTTACCGACCAACTAGGGAAATAGCAGGAAATCCTCCTAGAAGAGCCTACCATTATATGGGGGACCCGGAATCCCTGTACGTAATGGCAGCGGAGTACAGGCTACTATTAGGGGGTTATATGTGATTGGCTGATTTTGAACACAACCGCACCCCCACATATAAGAGGGTGTGAACACTTATGGAAACACATTATTTTAGTTTTATTTTTATATCTTTATAAAATTTCAGTTTGCTTTGCAATTGAATTCCACAGATTAAAGGGTCACATGGAGGGGGGGGGGGGGGGGCTGAAATAATTAATCTCGGTGGGATTTTTTAACATGACAAACACTTGATATGATATGAGATACATAGATAGATAGATAGATAGATAGATAGATAGATAGATAGATAGATAGATAGATAGATAGATAGATAGATAGATAGATAGATAGATAGGAGATAGATATGAGATAGTTAGATAGATAGATAGATAGATAGATAGATAGATAGATAGATAGATAGATAGAGGATAGATAGATAGATAGATAGATAGAGGATAGATAGATAGATAGATAGGGGATAGATAGATAGGAGATAGATAGGAGATAGATAGATAGGAGATACATAGATACATAGATATGAGATAGATAGATAGATAGGAGATAGATAGATGATAGATATGAGATAGATAGATAGATAGATAGATAGATAGATAGATAGATAGATAGATAGATAGATAGATAGATAGATAGATAGATATGAGATAGATAGATATGAGATAGATAGATAGATATGATAGATAGATTGATAGATAGATATGAGATAGATAGATAGCTAGATATGAGATAGATAGATAGATAGATATGAGATAGATAGATATGATAGATAGATAGATAGATAGATAGATAGATAGATAGATATGAGATAGATAGATAGATAGATAGATAGATAGATAGATATGAGAAAGATAGATAGATAGATATGAGATAGACAGATATGAGAAAGATAGATAGATAGATATGAGATAGATAGATATGAGATAGATAGATATATGATGGATAGATAGGAGATAGATAATAGATAGATAGATAGATAGATAGATAGGAGATAGATAGATATGAGATAGATAGATAGATAGATAGGAGATAGATAGATATGAGATAGATAGATAGATAGATAGATAGATAGATAGATAGATAGATAGATAGATAGGAGTTAGATAGATAGATATGAGATAGCTAGATAGATAGCTAGATATGAGAAAGATAGATATGAGATAGATAGATATGTGATAGATAGATAGATAGGAGATAGATAATAGATAGATAGATAGATAGATAGATAGATAGATAGATAGGAGATAGATAGATAGATAGATATGAGATAGATAGAGAGATAGATAGATAGGAGATAGATAGATATGAGATAGATAGATATATAGATATATATGAGATAGATAGATAGATAGATAGGAAATAGATAGTTAAATAGATATGAGATAGATAGATAGATAGATAGATAGATAGATAGATAGATAGATATGAGATAGCTAGCTAGATAGATAGATATGAGAAAGATAGATATGAGATAGATAGATAGATAGATAGATAGATAGATAGATAGATAGATAGGAGATAGATAGGAGATAGACAGGAGATAGATATGAGATAGATAGATAGATATGAGATAGATAGATATGAGATAGATAGATAGATAGATAGGAGATAGATAGATAGATAGATAGATAGATAGATATGAGATAGATAGATAGATAGATAGATAGATATGAGAGAGATAGATAGATATGAGATAGACAGATAGATAGATAGGAGATAGATAGATAGATATGGGATAGATAGATAGATAGATAGATAGATAGATATGAGATAGATAGATAGGAGTTAGATAAATAGACAGATAGATAGATATGAGATAGATAGATAGATAGATAGATAGATAGATAGATAGATAGATAGATAGGAGATAGATATGAGATAGATAGATAGATAGGAGAGAGATAGATAGGAGATAGATAGATATGAGAAAGATAGATATGAGATAGATAGATAGATAGATAGATAGGAGATAGATAGGAGATAGACAGGAGATAGATATGAGATAGATAGATAGATAGATATGAGATAGATAGATATGAGATAGATAGATAGATAGATAGATAGATAGATAGATAGATAGATATGAGATAGATAGATAGATAGATAGATAGATAGATAGATAGATAGATAGATAGATATGAGATAGATAGATAGATAGATAGATAGATATGAGAGAGATAGATAGATATGTGATAGACAGATAGATAGATAGATAGATAGGAGATAGATAGATAGATAGATATGGGATAGATAGATAGATATGAGATAGATAGATAGGAGTTAGATAAATAGACAGATAGATAGATATGAGATAGATAGATAGATAGATAGATAGATAGATAGATAGGAGATAGATATGAGATAGATAGATAGATAGATAGATAGATAGATAGATAGATAGGAGAGAGATAGATAGGAGATAGATAGATAAATAGATAGGAGATAGATATATAAGAGATAGATAGATAGATAGATAGATAGATAGTTAGATAGATAGATAGATAGATAGATAGATAGATAGGAGATAGATATATAAGAGATAGATAGATAGGAGATAGACAGATAGATAGATAGATAGATAGATAGATAGATAGATAGATAGATAGATAGATAGAAGATAGATAGATAGATAGATAGATAGATAGGAGATAGATATATAAGAAATAGATAGATAGATAGGAGATAGACAGATAGATAGATAGATAGATAGATATAGATATGGGATAGATAGATAGATAGATAGATAGATAGATAGATAGATAGATAGATATGACATAGATAGATAGATATGGGATAGATAGATAGATAGATAGATAGATAGATATGAGACAGATAGATAGATAGATAGATAGATAGATAGGAAATAGATAAATAGATAGATAGATATGAGATAGATAGATAGATAGATAGATATGAGATAGATAGATAGATAGATAGGAGATAGATAGATAAATAGATAGATAGGAGATAGATATATAAGAGATAGATAGATAGATAAATAGATAGATAGGAGATAGACAGATAGATAGATAGATAGATAGATAGATAGATAGATAGATAGATAGATAGATAGATATAGATATGGGATAGATAGATAGATAGATAGATAGATAGATAGATAGATAGATAGATAGATAGATAGATATGAGATAGATAGATAGATAGATATGGGATAGATAGATAGATAGATATGAGACAGATAGATAGATAGGAAATAGATAAATAGATAGATAGATATGAGAAACATAGATAGATAGATAGATAGATATGAGATAGATAGATAGATATGAGATAGATAGATAGATAGATAGGAGATAGATAGATATAGATATGAGATAGATAGATATAGATATGAGATAGATAGATAGATAGATAGATAGATAGATAGGAGATAGATAGATATGAGATAGATAGATAGATAGATAGATAGATAGATAGATAGATAGGAGATAGATAGATAGATAGGACATAGATAGGTAGATAGATATGAGATAGCTAGCTAGCTAGCTAGATAGATAGATAGATAGATAGATAGATAGGACATAGATAGATAGATATGAGATAGATAGATAGGTAGGACATAGATAGATAGATAGATAGATAGGACATAGATAGATAGATAGATAGATAGATAGATAGATAGATAGATAGATAGATAGGAGATAGATAGATAGGAGATAGATAGATAGATAGATAGGAGATAGATAGATAGATAGATAGATAGATAGATAGATAGATAGATAGAAGATATATAGGAGATAGATAGGAGATAGATAGATAGGAGATAGATAGATAGGAGATAGATAGAAGATATATAGGAGATAGATAGATAGGAGATAGATAGATAGGAGATAGATAGATAGATAGATAGGAGATAGATAGATAGATAGATAGATAGATAGATAGATAGATAGGAGATAGATAGATAGATAGGACATAGATAGATAGATAGATAGATAGATAGATAGGAGATAGATAGATAGATAGATAGATAGATAGATAGATAGATAGATAGGAGATAGATAGATGCATAGATAGAAGATATATAGGAGATAGATAGATAGGAGATAGATAGATAGGAGATAGATAGGAGATAGATAGATAGGAGATAGATAGAAGATAGATAGATAGATAGATAGATAGATAGATAGATAGATAGATAGATAGATAGATAGATAGATAGATAGATAGATAGGAGATAGATAGATAGGAGATAGATAGGAGATAGATAGATATGAGATAGATAGATAGATAGAAGATAGATAGATAGATAGATAGATAGATAGATAGATAGATAGATAGATAGATAGATAGATGATAGATAGATGATAGATAGATAGATAGATAGATAGATAGATAGATAGATAGATAGATAGATAGATGGGAGATATAAAGGAGATAGATGTTACTTTAGATTTGACTAGCTGAAGGGCGATATTTTATGTTCCTGTCCCTTTATCTCGATGGCGCACATTTCCGCCAGCCCCCTGTAGGCTGCGATCGGTTTGGATACACGTTATCCGCACAACGTCTACTTGCAGCTTCTGTTCTGTGACTAAATGAAGAATTTTTTTGGAGCAGAATGATTTTTCAGAACAAATTTGCAGCGCTTGAGAGTAATGCGGTAAGTACGAGGCTTCATCTCTAATATAGGAGCAGATGGAAATGTAATAAAGCAGGCCGGCCTCATCACAGGACCCTAAGATGTATTATTACTCCGGCATTTATTTGGCTTTCTTTTGATTAGTTGCCGCTGTTTCCCGTCTTTTGTGGCCGCGATGACAGCAGTCTGGTCTGCGGAGAGGGAATTATTTTCTCTCTAATCGGAATGGACTTTTAGGAGACTACAATTTCCTGGAAATTAAATCAGTAGTAATCAGGAGTCCCCTAGTGGCTCGCCGCCTCACTGGAACTTCTCTCAATCCCAAACCTCTGGAGCTTCAGGAAATCAGAGGATGTTGCAGGCCGGAGCGTCAGGCCGGGCCGACAACAGAAGGATGGGAGCAAATTATCTGGAGGTGTTCATAGAGCTAAGAGAGGACGGAATGTATTCTATAGGGGGGGGGGGGGGGGGGGCACAGGTGGTTGTCAAATCTCATAGACATTAAATGTTGGCAAATCCCAGTCCACGTCTGGAATCTAAAGTCTATGGTCAGCTAAGGGAAACTTCAACAGATGACAAGATTGATAAGCTATGTTACAGGAGGATAAGTGAGACATTTCTTAACTCCAAGTCTACAAGAAGCCATAGATGAATGACAGGGACCCGCTGGTCAGTAGTGAATGTCGTCTATGTCATATCTATCTTATATTATTCATGTCATTCATTTCTATCCAATCACTTTGAAGGGATTCCCCAGCCTTCAGCCGCAGGTAAAGTCCCCTGGTGCGAGCACCGAGTCATGACTGATTTTGGCAAACTGTTTTTGTTGGGTGGTTTGCCATTGCCCTCCCCAGTCCTCTTTTACCCCCCAGCAAGCTGGGTACTTATTTTACCAACCTCAGGAGGATGGGTGGTTGAGTCAACCTTGAACCGGTTACCTGACCCAAGCAGGGATTGAACCCGCAATCCTCTGGTGGTGAGCGAGAGCGCACCCAAGGCTCTGGTAATCAATGTATCTGATCGTTGGGGGTCCCATTAGACATGTTCACTAACGGCAGCTTCAGACGACTGTTACACGGTTTTACACGGTTTTGCGCGCACAATTTGTTCTCTATGGGTTTATTCTCATCGTTCTTTTTTACAAGCACATTTTGTAAAAAATCAGGAGATGCTTTATTTGTGTGAGAATTTGTCCTCCTAAGGCCCCACGGGATCCGCGCAGTATTTCAGGGAAATCAGTAACAGCGGGCAGTAATCAGGCTGCACAGCGCTCTTAGTCTGGGGTGGGGGTTACAGTCCCCGGCAGCGCAAAATGTGCTAAAATGCAATAGTGTGACCTTCACAGCACAAAAAGTGGCGCTACCACGAGCCTTTTTGCACTTACGGTCTAAGAGCGGTCTTGTTAAAGAGGTTTTGGGCTTTTATGTAGATTATGTTTAGTTAGTGCGCGGATGAAAATGCTTTACAATTTTCCAATCTACTTTATATTTGATGATATTAGTTTGCTGCCACGCTGCTTCCCATCCTCCACACATCTAGTCCTGCTCGCTGCTGAGAAGTGGATACAATGTATCAGAGTACACAACGCTCTGTGAGCTCAGCACATCAGCAGCAGCTGCACAAATCTCCTTGCTAGTTGCTACAATGTATCATTCTGGAGTCCAGTCTGTTGAGCTTGCAGAGCATTGTGTACACTGGATATAATTGTATCCACTTCTCCGCTGACAGCACGACCAGCCATGTACAGGGTTACTGCCTCTGGATAGAAGGAAGAGTCTTCTCATTCACTTACAGCAAACAGACAACTTTAAAGGGGTAAGGAATATCAACACAAATTACAGGACTTTATGATTAAAGCGCTTTTCTGGGACTTTTAGAATGATAATTGTCCTCAGGATAGGTCATCAATATCAGACCTGTGGGGTCCCTAGCAGCTTTACAGGTAGCTCCAGAAATTGGGCAGTGGCTGAGTGTGGTATTGCAGGCATAGTTCTCATTGACTTTGGAAGATAGATCATCAGTTTTTTAGAGCTGGGCACTAGAGATGAGCGAGCGTACTCGGATAAGCACTACTCGCTCGAGTAATTTGCTTTATCCGCGTATCGCTGTGCTCGTCCCTGAAGATTCGGGTGCCGGCACGGAGCGGGGAGCTGCAGGGGAGAGTGGGGAGGAACGGAGGGGAGATCTTTCTCTCCCTCTCTCCCGCCCGCTCTCCCCTGCTCCCCGCTGCGACTCACCTGTCAGCCGCAGCGGCACCCGAATCTTCAGGGACGAGCACAGCAATACTCGGATAAAGCAAATTACTCGAGCGAGTAGTGCTTTTCCGAGTACGCTCGCTCATCTCTACTGGGCACCCCTTTAACATGACCAAGGATTCCTGGCATGTCTTGCACATGAAGGCAGATTTAAAGAGGTATTCTCATCTCTGCAAGTTATCGCCTCTCCACAGGATATCCACACAGTAGGGGATAACTTTCTGTTGGGTGCAGATCCGACCCTCCGGCTGCCCACTGATCCAGTGATGTCTCTCATGGTTTGCCCCTAAATTTTGATAGCGGTGACTGTGGTCACATGGCACCGCTCCACTCACTTCACTTGGAATTGCCAGGTATATCTGAGTCCAAGTGCTCGGCAGTCTCTGGTGGCCCCATTGAAGTGAATGGAGCGGCCACCACTGTCTGCATTTAGGGGCGTGCAGGGAAGATGTCTCTGGAACAGTGGATGTCTGAGCAGTCGGACCCCCACTGATGGTCTCCGGTGAAAAGGGGCCCCCCTTGAATACTTCCAGCATTTATAAGTTGCCAGACCCTCCGTCCCAGCCTTATACAGCAGGGATGACTCGCCGTCCTGTGTTAGCCCTGACTACAGTCGCCACGATAAGCAGAATCTATTTTCCTTTGCTGATGTATTTAGAAAGCTTTCCTCCTAAATCCAGAGGCAATTAATGCGAGGCTCGACTACAATGCTCCAGCAAGAAGTACATGTACTGATGTGGCTTCTCTCGGAGCGCCGTCACTTCTGCCGAATGTTTTTCCCTTGGACTATTTTTGTGCGCCAGAGGATAGTTGAAGAAATGTTCTTAATTCCCCGCACTTTGATTCGCGTCCCGGTCTAAGCCTTGTCCTAGGTGCCTCCATGTGATGTGCCTATTATTAGTCCGATGAGCCCCCCTGCCTTCTCCTTATATATCTGCCTCCTAGCAGATGACCTCTTATCCTGGAGAATACTTGGCAGCGCTCCCCGCATCTCAGCCCATTGTTCTCGTGACGCGGCCGCCGAGGGTCTTCGTAACACTTTTCAACCTAAATGTGGAATGCCATTAATCAATCATCTGCATCTGTTAGAGAACAGATCCAAGTGTCTCCAGCAGCAGAGCGTGGGGGGCGGGCTGTGTGCCCCTCGGATTGATTTCCTATAGACAGGGGCATTATGGAAGTGTCCGGCTTGTTTTATACCCCAATGACAGCGTACATTGCACTAATTGCTGCCTATCCCATATGTCAGATACACATAGCTCATAGCGAGTGACGTGATATTGCTGTGTCCGACCTCCGAGGGCGCAAAAAGTAGACCTGCACTATGTCGTGCACCAGGGAGCCCCATTCAGGTATATCTTCCCGCGCAGGTATGTGCTAAATACTGAGCATACCCACGAGCACCCACACCATGTTAGGCTAATTAGCCATTTAAATCAGGGCGGGGTGATTGCCTCGCCTGTGTGAACCTAATACAAGTGAGATACAATGTAGCAGCTTCCAGCCACGTTGCCAGGTCAGATTTCATGGGAGCCGACTCCCCTGGTTATTTCCTCGCTGTCCGTAATTTGTCGGCTGGCGGCTGACAGCCTCTCCACACTTATCAGCACATTTAGCGCATAAATCCAGACTTTCCAGAGTTCAGCTGCTTGAGCTTCTCACAGGTACCGACATGAGAACCGTTTCCACGGAGCGTGGAGAATACGCTGATCCTCCATGCTGTCTAATCTGCTGGCCTTCTAGATGCCTCCTACTGATGGAGCGCGAGGTGTAGCCCCCTCTAGTAAATATCATGTGCCCCCACATGATCCACGCCTGCGTCTGCCTACACAATAGGTGCGTATTGTGGCTCCTCGGATAACATATCATCTTAGTAATGGCTTCTATTACGTGAAAGTGATCACACCGGTCTCCTCACATTAGACACAGACAACTTTTGGGGCCCCCGGGAGCTCCAGGGCCTGGGTGTGACTGGAACCTCTGTACCCCCTATTGTTACTTCCCTGGATGCAGGTCCAGGCAGCTGCCAGGGCCCACTGTGTCTGGGGGCCCGCTCCCCATAGCCTCCATGGGTGGCACAATGCTGCGTGTGCTCCCCTATAGTGATGTACAATGTGAGTGCTGATTGGTGGAGTAGTGAGCAGGGGCTTGTCTTCACTGCTCCAGCTAATCAATGTTCACTTCCTCCAGCACTCAGACACGCCCATGAGGGACCTGCCAGAAACAGGTGAGAAGACAAAACGCAGAGTATTAGTTTATGCTATTGCATTTCTTCATTCATAACACTCCTAAGAGCCCCTTCACATGAGTGTATATGCAAAAGTGCTCATGTAAACGCAACGCATTTTCCCCGTGAAGGATGTGCGTTTGCGCACATTTTTTGCATACATTATCGTACTTTTTGCACTCGCAGAGCTGGTATACATGGGTGCGGGACACACTCCTGCTGTGATTTTAAAGGCTACTTAACCTAATAAGTTCCAGATGTGTTATTTTCCCCCGTGGAACTGCGCAATGTAACATAGTAATATAGTATGTTAGGCTGAAGGGAGACAATGTCCATTTAGTTCAGCCTGTTCTCTCCCCCCTCCCTTGTTGATCCAGAGGAAGGCAAAAAAAAACAGAGGCAGAAGCCAATTTAGCCCTTTTGGCATTCAGAATAATCCCCGGATCAACTTTTGATAGTTCCTACCTGATTGTAATCCCCGGATCACCAACCCCGCTGGTCACCTAATGTCTATATCCTGTAATATCATAGAAGACATCTAGTCCCTCTTAACCTCCTCTATGGATCCTGCCATCACCATGTCCTCAGGCAGAGAGTTCCACAGTCTCACTGCTCTTACAGTAAAGAACCCCCTTCTGTGTTCGTGATGAAACCTGCTTTCTTCTAGACGTAGCGGATGCCCTCTTGTTACCGTCGCAGTCCTGGGTAAAATCTGATTGTTCCCAGCAAGAGAAACCAAGTCATCCTGTAGCTATGATACCTTTTAATGGCTACCAAAAATACATGATGTTATAGAGAGCTTCCGAACAAACGCAGGTTTCTGCTTCCGTCTTAAATGAAATAGATCCGAAGAGGCATGCATATTTATACACACATACTTATGACAAGGCATCGATATGGATGGGATTGGTTCGCATTTAAAGGAATACTGCAACAGAAACACAAGCATTTTTATCTAGACACTGATAAGGGAGTGAACGTTTTATGGTCCCTGAATTACTGTTGGGGGGGTCACCAGGCCAGAGTGTTACCTGTGCTATACATTCCTCATACCTCCCAGTCACGCATGAATCCTCGTGAAGAATTTAACTCTCTATTAAAAGTGTCAAAAGTTGTTGTAAACTTATATTCCCAAATTCTTCTATGGTTTTGTGACTTGAAACCACCCTTCAGTATCACAACTCGCAGGTAATTCTGTCTTTCTCTGTAATCATGTGGTGGTGAGATCTTATCCTCGCTCTCAGTTTTTGTCCTGTTTCCCCGATATAAAGCCCCCCAACTGGACATTTACTGCACTGGATCAGGTACACTACATTGGACATGGAACATGTGAATGTCCCAGGATCTTATAGTCCTGCTGTGTGTCGGGGATCCGTATCCATTCCGCGGTCCGTATATGTCAGCAGGTCTCACAGCGCCTTAAGTTCCTTTTTGTGTGTCGGAGGACAATGCACTCCTGATTATAAAGCTCCTCAGACTTGGAGGTTGACTGTAACATAGAAAAGCAGAGTCCGGAAATATGGTGGTCAGATGGTCATGCTTTTGTAGGTATGGTGGAGGTTTTTTGCAGTCTTCCTTAGTACCACTAGCTGTGGATTGTAGGTCACTACTAGAGGTACACAACCATTTCCTTCCTTCTCCATATATTGGAGTAGCTGATTTCTGGGTATCCTGGTGGCTTGGGTGATTTCTGGGTATACTGGTGGCTCTAGTGATTCCTGGGTATCCTGGTGGTCTGGTGATTTCTAGCTATCGTGGTGGCTCTGGTGATTCCTGGGTGTCCTGGTGGCTCTGGTGATTTTTGGGTATCCTGGTGGCTCTGGTGATTCCTGGGTATCCTGGTGGCTCTGGTGATTCCTGGGTATCCTGGTGGCTCTTGTGATTTTTGGGTATCCTGGTGGCTCAGGTGATTCCTGGGTATCCTGGTCGCTCTGGTGATTCCCAGGTATCCTGGTGGCTCTGGTGATTTCTGGGTATCCTGGTGGCTCTGGTGATTCCCAGGTCTCCTGGTGGCTCTGGTGATTCCTGGGTATCCTGGTGGTCTGGTGATTTCTAGCTATCGTGGTGGCTCTGGTGATTCCTGAGTGTCCTGGTGGCTCTGGTGATTTTTGGGTATCCTGGTGGCTCTGGTGATTCCTGGGTATCCTGGTGGCTCTGGTGATTCCTGGGTATCCTGGTGGCTCTTGTGATTTTTGGGTATCCTGGTGGCTCAGGTGATTCCTGGGTCTCCTGGTGGCTGTGGTGATTTGGGGGTATCCTGGTGGCTGTGGTGATTTGGGGGTATCCTGGTGGCTCTTGTGATTTCTGGGTATGCTGGTGGCTCTGGTGATTTCCAAGTATCCTGGTGGCTCTGCTGATTCCTGGGCCTCCTGGTGGCTCAGGTGATTTGGTCATCGGTTGAGGTGAGATGGTAGCCCTAATTTATAATTGTCCTTATATGATGGTATAGATGTTCCTGTCTGTCTGTTGGGTTGGAGCAGACCCGGTTGTATCTGATGGCCTGGCTGTAGATGATGGACTTTTTGATGTGTTTAGGATGGTAACTGTCCCATCAGATGAATGTGGACCGATCAATCGGTTTCCAGTAGGGATGTCTGTATTGAGTTGTTTGAAATTTTTATGGTGGTGTCCAAAAAGATGATTTCTGTATCTGAGTAGCTTAATGTCAGGTTTATGGTGGGTGGAATGCACTGAATCTCTCATGGAATTCTCTTAGTTCCTGGGTATAAACAGATCCTGGCAGAGATCCTTGTATCGTCCCCTCATGGATTCATACAGAGTTATTTGGTCGCCCATTAGCTGTCTTTTTTCTGGGGTGAATAATCCCAGTTTTGATGCCTCTCTGGGTGCATATTTCTGCACCTCCCATAGACTTCTATGGGGACCTTTGGGGCACAAATGTCCACAAAAATAGAGCATGCTGCCCAAAAAAGAGTAATAAGAATGAGGCCATTGACACCCCTGGGTTCTGCACAAATACGCTGGTGTGAAGGGGCCCTAATCCTACTGTTTCAGGGCTACTTCATACAACCATATGCGCAAATACACTCACAGCGTATTTACATTGTATTTGCGCATGAACATGGTTTCTGAGGTAGGTTTACGCACGTATCGGCTCGCAGTACGGTACTTTTAGCGCTCACAAGGTCACTTCACACGTACCACACACCCTTTCTGTGGATTAAAGGCCTACTTAGCCTAATGAGTTCCAGATGTATCTTCCGCGTATTCTGCGCTGTTTTACGCTCCCCTTGTGGATTTGCGCTCCTCTGTGGGAGACGTTGCTGCGCAAATTACAGAAAGCTAAAGCGGGTCCTACTTTTTTCTGTGCAAGTGAAAAACGCGCGCAAAACGTGCTCATGTGAACGAACCCATAGAAAACAACGGCTTCTATTCTCTGGGTTTGGCCGTGAATATATTACGTGTGCAAAAACATGCGCAAATGCGGGTGTGTGAAGGGCGCTTGTTTGTATTAATCCTTTGCAGAGGGGAGATGAGCCGCCGCTCTGCACTCACTGCTGTCTGCAGCTTCACGTAAGGTTGCTTTACACGCAGCAAGCGGCGGACGGCGACAGGGTTTATACAGGCAGAGAAATCCGTTACTCATTTGTTTCAGAATTGCGTTTGTAAATCATTCCAGTGAATGTGAACGACGGCTGCCCGGCGCAACCGCGTGCGAGCCCGCAATTATTGTTATGCCTGCATGAAATGAATGACGAACGAGAAGCAAACGAACTCTCATTCGTCGTTCAATCGTTGGCCACGTCTGACCGGCCGTTCACACGACTCAGCAGCGCTTTGAATGATAATTATTCCTTGTAAAAGGGCCCCAACAGAGCGGCCTGGTGCCCCCCCCCCCCCACCACCACCACCACCGCGAGCGCAGCTCTGGGGAGGGGCCACAGATGGCAAGGGCTCCTATACATGAAGCAGCGAACATAAGACTCCACCACCACCGCGAGCGCAGCTCTGGGGAGGGGCCACAGATGGCAAGGGCTCCTATACATGAAGCAGCGAACATAAGACTCCACCCCCCCACCGCGAGCGCAGGTCTGAGGAGGGGCCACACATGGCAAGGGCTCCTATATATGGATCAGCGCACATAAGACTCCACCCCCCACCATGAGCGCAGCTCTGGGGAGGGGCCATAGATAGCAAGGGCTCCTATACAAGAAGCATGAACATAAGACCCCACCCCCCCACGGTAAGCGCAGCTCTGGCGAGGGGCCATAGATAGCAAGGGCTCCTATACATGGAGCAGCGAACATAAGACTCCACCCCCCCCCCCCCACTGCGAGCGCAGCTCTGGCGAGGGGCCACAGATAGTAAGGGCTCCTATACATGGAGCAGCGCACATAAGACTCCACCCCCCCCACCGCAAGCGCAGCTCTGGGGAGGGGCCACAGATAGTATGGGCTCCTATACATGGAGCAGTGCACATAAGACTCCCCTCCCCCACTGCGAGCGCAGCTCTGGGGAGGGGCCACAGATAGCAAGGGCACCTATACATGGAGGAGCGCACATAAGACTCCACCCCCCCACCGCGAGCACAGCTCTGGGGAGGGGCCACAGATAGCAAGGGCTCCTATACATTGAGCAGCGCACATAAGACTCCACCCCCCCACGGTAAGCACAGCTCTGGCGAGGGGCCACAGATAGTAAGGGCTCCTATACATGGAGCAGCGCACATAAGACTCCCCTCCCCCACTGCGAGCGCAGCTCTGGGGAGGGGCCACAGATAGCAAGGGCACCTATACATGGAGGAGCGCACATAAGACTCCACCCCCCCCCCCCCCACCACGAGCACAGCTCTGGGGAGGGGCCACAGATAGCAAGGGCTCCTATACATGGAGGAGCGCACATAAGACTCCACCCCCCCCCCCCACCACGAGCACAGCTCTGGGGAGGGGCCACAGATAGCAAGGGCACCTATACATGGCGGCAGCGTACATGAGACTCCACCCACTCGCTGAGAGGCCCTGAGGCCGGAAGGCTCCATGTGAAGAACGTCAGAGGGTCCTACTGAGTAAAAGGTGGCTTCATGGCTGCAACAGACGTTGTGCAATCCACGCGCTCCTCTACAAGCTGTTTGCGCAGTGAACAAGTGTATTTTGCACTCGCGCCTGCGTAAATACTGAGCGTATTCGCGCAGGCACCGCTTGTTCGCATGAGCGGAGGGGATCACCCTCCCTGATTTAAATGACTAATTAGCCTAACATGGAGCCGGTGATCGGGGGTATGTGCAGCGTTCAGCGCGTCCCCGCGTGTGCAGATGTACGCCTTCACGCACCCCCAGAGACCTCTAGGGGGCTCATTGATCCGCACAAGATAGAGCAGGTCCAGAGAAGCTCGGAGGACCCCCTGAGGACCCCCTGAGATCAGCCGGCTCCGTTCGCTGCGTTATGTGCGCTGGATATTCCCACGCGCAAATACAAGCAAAAACACGCTCGTCTGTTTAAGCCCTCGGATGAGCGTACGTGTGCGCAGATACGCTCGCCTCAGTGCAACATCTTTGTGCAGTGGACGAGGCTGATTTGCGCACGTATCAGCGCAGAGTACTGTACGCACACAGGACACCCCTGCCCTGATTCAAAGCCTATTTTGCCTCATGAGTTCCAGACGTCTTCTTTTTCCACTGAATTGCGCGGCGGATTACGCTTTCGCTCACCTCCCACAGACTTCTATGGGACCTCTAGTGCACAAATGCGCAGAAAGATGGAGCATGTTCTATTTTTTGCACACGCGAGAAATGCGCGCAAAAAAAGGAAATGTGAATGAACCCATTGAAGTCATTGCGCTCTCCTCTCTGCGTATTTCGCGCAGAAATCAGGGCGGGTTCGCACTGTAGTAAGGAACATAGCTGCGTCTGTCGGTCTCTATCCCGCGCAAATACATTAGGCCACGCAGACCGGAGTTTTTCTCGTGCACTTATTACATACATGAAAAAGGCGCATCATGTGGCATCTTGCTGCGTGGTGCAGTGGTATGCAGGCTACATCCCCTCGTGTGAATGAGCCCCAACCGCGACCAATTATCACAGCGGATCAAAAACAACCGACTCCTGATGATTGGCCGGTGGAAATGGGCCTTTAGTGGAGGAAAATTTGGATTTAGGGCTCCTTCACACGAGCGCATGCCTCTTTACGTTCGCACGTCCGCACCGTGAATTTGCATGAATGGATGATTTTCCGCGATGACAGCCAGAGATAATCAGCGTTTTCTCGTCCTTTAAAACGTCCAGGTGCGACATCTGAGTGAAAAAATACGGCGCTCCCCGGAAAACCCTTGCTCTGCTTAAATCCTTGGAATGACTTCAAAAGCCTAAATAGCGGCACCTGGAAGCTTTTCGCAGAGTTGGACACTGATAAAACTCCCCCCCCCCTTGTTTTCCAGCTCCCATAGTAGTCTATGGGAACCGCCAGCGTAAATCAATCGGAAGATAGAACCAGAACTATCTTTTTACCCAGCATTAGAGATGCGCGTACGTACTCGTTCGAGTATTAGCGTGTTCGGGATGCTCGTTACTCGTAACGAGTACGACGCGATGTTTGGGTTACTTTCACTTTCATCTCTGAGACGTTAGCGCGCTTTTCTGGCCAATTGAAAGACAGGGAAGGCATTACAACTTCCCCCTGCGACGTTCAAGCCCTATACCACCCCCCTGCTGTGAGTGGCTGGCGAGATCAGGTGTCACCCGAGTATAAAAGTCGGCCCCTCCCGCGGCTCGCCACAGATGCGTTCTGACATAGAGGAGGGAAAGTGCTGTTGGTGCCTGATCTGCTATAGGGAGAGTGTTAGGAGTATTTTAGGCTTCAAGAACCCCAATGGTCCTTCTTAGGGCCACATCTGACCGTGTGCAGTACTGTTGAGGCTGCTGGGAGCAGTGTTGCACTTTTTTTTTTTTTTGTATATCGGGCGTGCAGAGCATTGCGTCCGCAGTCTGCAGTCATTGTACAGAGTATAGGGCCAGTACTGGTGAGGCAGGGACAGTGGGAAAGAGATATTCAGGCTATATAGGCAGTGGGCTTTTTCAAAAAAATTGGGGAAAAATACTATATTTGGGCTGCCTGTGACCATGTACAGTTTACTGCGTGTCTGCTGGGGGTAGTAGTCCTAATTAAAGGGGTTGTCCCGCGAAAGCAAGTGGGGTTCAGCACTTCTGTATGGCCATATTAATGCACTTTGTAATGTACATCGTGCATTAAATATGAGCCATACAGAAGTTATTCACTTACCTGTTCCGTTGCTGGCGTCCTCGTCGCCATGGTGCCGTCTAATTTCAGCGTCTAATCGCCCGATTAGACGTGCTTGCGCAGTCCGGTCTTCTCCCTGGTGAATGGGGCCGCTCGTGCCGGAGAGCTGGTCCTCGTAGCTCCGCCCCGTCACGTGTGCCGATTCCAGCCAATCAGGAGGCTGGAATCGGCAATGGACCGCAGAGAGCCCACGGTGCACCATGGGAGAAGACCAGCGGTGCATCGTGGGTGAAGATCCCGGCGGCCATCTTGCTAAGGTAAGGAAGAAGTCGCCGCAGCGCGGGGATTCGGGTAAGTACTAAACGTTTATTTTTTTTAACCCATGCATTGGGTTTGTCTCGCGCCGAACGGGGGGCCTATTGAATAAAGAAAAAAAAAACGTTTCGGCGCGGGACAACCCCTTTAATACGCAGCTAAGTGTTACAGCAGGCTTGCGCAAAATTGTTTCCTGCCTGTGCAGTCTCCGTTACATCACCGCCGTCATCCCGGCAGAGGGAAACAGTATACATATATACACTGCCTACAGTATCTGTCTGCTGTATCAGCTCAGCATTTAAAAAAATAGAAGCAAAATACTTAAGGCCTACTAGTGGCCTTTGGCCACTTGACTGCTTCTGCGCTGTGAATTCCACTAGCTCAGTCATACGCACCTACGTCTCACTACAGGCTTGCACAAAATTCTTTCCTGGCTCTGCTGTGCGTTCCGTAAGCGAAGTCAGCCTCCAACCACAGGCCAATAAGCGGCACATTTAATTACAGCGTTCTGTTTCTGCACTACTGGTAATTCACCATGCTGAGGAGTAGGGGTAGGCCTAGAGGACGTAGACGCGGGCGAGGACGCGGAGGCCCAAATCAGGGTGTGGGCACAGGCCGAGCTCCTGATCCAGGTGTATCGCAGCCGACTGCTGCGGGATTAGGAGAGAGGCACGTTTCTGGCGTCCCCACATTCATCGCCCAATTAATGGGTCCACGCGGTAGACCTTTATTAGAAAATGAGCAGTGTGAGCAGGTCCTGTCGTGGATGGCAGAAAGTGCATCCAGCAATCTATCGACCACCCAGAGTTCTGCGCCGTCCACTGCTGCAACTCAGAATCCTCTGGCTGCTGCTCCTCCTTCCTCCCAGCCTCTTCACTCCATTACAATGACACATTCTGAGGAGCAGGCTGACTCACAGGAACTGTTCTCGGGCCCCTGCCCAGATTGGGCAACAATGGTTCCTTTCCCACCGCAGGAGTTTGTCGTGACCGATGCCCAACCTTTGGAAAGTTCCCGGGGTCCGGGGGATGAGGCTGGGGACTTCCGGCAACTGTCTCAAGAGCTTTCAGTGGGTGAGGAGGATGATGAGACACAGTTGTCTATCACTCAGGTTGTAGTAATTGCAGTAAGTCCGAGGGAGGAGCGCACAGAGGATTCGGAGGAAGAGCAGCAGGACGATGAGGTGACTGACCCCACCTGGTTTGCTAAGCCTACTGAGGACAGGTCTTCAGAAGGGGAGGCAAGTGCAGCAGCAGGGCAGGTTGGAAGAGGCAGTGCGGTGGCCAGGGGTAGAGGCAGGGCCAGACCGAATAATCCACCAACTGTTTCCCAAAGCGCCCCCTCGCTCCATGTCACCCTGCAGAGGCCGAGGTGCTCAAAGGTCTGACAGTTTTTCACTGAGAGTGCAGACGACCGACGAACTGTGGTGTGCAAGGTTTGTCGCGCCAAGATCAGCCGTGGAGCCACCACCACCAGCCTCACCACCACCAGCATGCGCAGACATATGATGGCCAAGCACCCCACAAGGTGGGACGAAGGACGTTCACCGCCTCCGGTTTGCACCACTGCCTCTCCCCCTGTGCCCCAACCTGCCACTGAGATCCAACCCCGCTCTGAGGACACAGGCACTACCGTCTCCCGGCCTGCACCCACACCCTCACCTCCGCTGTGCTCGGCCCCATCCACCAATGTCTCTCAGCGCACCGTCCAGCCGTCGCTAGCGCAAGTGTTGGAGCGCAAGCGCAAGTACGCCGCCACGCACCCGCACGCTCAAGCGTTAAACGTGCACATAGCCAAATTTATCAGCCTGGAGATGCTGCCGTATAGGCTTGTGGAAATGGAGGCTTTCAAAAACATGATGGCGGCGGCGGCCCCGCGCTACTCGGTTCCCAGTCGCCACTACTTTTCCCGATGTGCCGTCCCAGCCCTGCACAACCACATCTCCCGTAACATTGTGCGCGCCCTCACCAACGCGGTTACTGCCAAGGTCCACTTAACAACGGACACGTGGACAAGCACAGGCGGGCAGGGCCACTATATCTCCCTGACGGCACATTGGGTGAATTTAGTGGAGGCTGGGACCGAGTCAGAGCCCGGGACCGCACACGTCCTACCCACACCCAGAATTGCGGGCCCCAGCTCGGTGCTGGTATCTGCGGCGGTGTATGCTTCCTCCACTAAACCACCCTCCTCCTCCTCCTCCTCCTCCTATGCAACCTCTGTCTCGCAATCAAGATGTGTCAGCAGCAGCACGTCGCCAGCAGTCGGTGTCGCGTGGCGTGGCAGCACAGCGGTGGCCAAGCGTCAGCAGGCCGTGCTGAAACTACTCAGCTTAGGAGAGAAGAGGCACACGGCCCACGAACTGCTGCAGGGTCTGACAGAGCAGACCGACCGCTGGCTTTCGCCGCTGAGCCTCCAACCGGGCATGGTCGTGTGTGACAACGGCCGTAACCTGGTGGCGGCTCTGCAGCTCGGCAGCCTCACGCACGTGCCATGCCTGGCCCACATCTTTAATTTGGTGGTACAGCGCTTTCTGAAAAGCTACCCACGCTTGTCAGACCTGCTCGGAAAGGTGCGCCGACTCAGCGAACATTTCCGCAAGTCCAAGACAGACGCTGCCACCCTGCGCACCCTGCAACATCGGTTTAATCTGCCAGTGCACCGACTGCTGTGCGACGTGCCCACACGGTGGAACTCTACGCTCCACATGTTGGCCAGGCTCTATGAGCAGCGTAGAGCTATAGTGGAATACCAACTCCAACATGGGCGGCGTAGTGGGAGTCAGCCTCCTCAATTCTTTACAGAACAGTGTGCCTGGTTGACAGACATCTGCCAGGTCCTTGGAAACTTTGAGGAGTCTACCCAGATGGTGAGCGGCGATGCTGCAATCATTAGCGTCACCATTCCTCTGCTATGCCTCTTGAGAAGTTCCCTGCAAAGCATAAAGGCAGACGCTTTGCGCTCGGAAACGGAGGCGGGGGAAGACAGTATGTCGCTAGATAGTCAGAGCACCCTCATGTCCATATCTCAGCGCGTTGAGGAGGAGGAGGAGGAGGGGGAGGAGGATGAGGAGGAGGGGGAAGAGACAGCTTGGCCCACTGCTGAGGGTACCCATGCTGCTTGCCTGTCATCCTTTCAGCATGTATGGCCTGAGGAGGAGGAGGAGGAGGATCCTGAAAGTGATCTTCCTAGTGAGGACAGCCATGTGTTGCGTACAGGTACCCTGGCACACATGGCTGACTTCATGTTAGGATGCCTTTCTCGTGACCCTCGCGTTACACGCATTCTGGCCGCTATGGATTACTGGGTGTTCACACTGCTCGTCCCACAGTATAAGGAGAACCTTTCCACTCTCATACCCGAAGAGGAAAGGGGTTCGAGAGTGTTGCTATACCACAGAACCCTGGCGGACAAACTGATGGTAAAATTCCCATCCGACAGCGCTAGTGGCAGAAGGCGCAGTTCCGAGGGCCAGGTAGCAGGGGAGGCGCGGAGATCAGGCATCATGTACAGCGCAGGCAGGGGAACACTCTCCAAGGCCTTTGCCAGCTTTATGGCTCCCCAGAAAGACTGTGTCACCGCTCCCCAGTCAAGGCTGAGTCGGCGGGAGCACTGTAAAAGGATGGTGAGGGAGTACGTAGTGGATCGCACGACCATCCTTGGTGACGCCTCTGCCCCCTACAACTACTGGGTGTTGAAGCTGGACACGTGGCCTGAACTCGCGCTCTATGCCCTGGAGGTGCTTGCTTGTCCTGTGGCTAGCGTCTTGTCAGAGAGGGTGTTTAGTGCGGCTGGGGGAATCATCACGGATATGCGTAGCCACTTGTCAACCGACAGTGCCGACAGGCTTACACTCATCAAGATGAACAAAGGCTGGATTTCCCCAGACTTCTCTTCTCCACCAGCGGACAGCAGCGATACCTAAACAATACGTAGGCTGCACCCGCGGATGGAAGCATCGTTCTCTCTCACCATCCAAAACGGGGACATTTCTGCTTCATCAATCTGTGTCTAATATTCCTCCTCCTCCTCCTCCTGCTCCTCCTCCTGAAACCTCACGTAATCACGCTGAACGGGCAATTTTTCTTAGGCCCACAAGGCTCACTCATATAATTTTTGTAAACAATTTTTATACGTTTCAATTCTCATTAAAGCGTTGAAACTTTCACCTGAACCAATTTTTATTTTTACTGGGCTGCCTCCAGGCCTAGTTACAGATTAAGCCACATTAACCAAAGCGATTAATGGGTTTCACCTGCCCTCTTGGTTGGGCATGGGCAATTTTTCTGAGGTACATTAGTACTGTTGGTACACCAATTTTTTGGGGCCCTCGCCTACAGTGTAATCCTAGTAATTTTTAGCCCACCTGCATTAAAGCTGACGTTACCTCAGCTGTGCTGGGCACTGCAATGGGATATATTTATGTACCGCCAGTGGGTTCCAGGGAGCCACCCATGCTGTGGGTCCGGAGGGACTTCACATTAGGGATTTGTACCTGCCAGTGTCTATGTATTAAAAACCCCGGTCGGACTGGGGCATGCAGTGTGGGGCGAAGCCCACCTGCATTAAACCTGACGTTACCTCAGCTGTGCTGGGCAATGCAATGGGATTTGTTCATGTACCGCCGGTGGGTTCCAGGGAGCCACCCATGCTGTGGGTGCACACGGAATTCCCATTGTGGAGTTGTACCTGCCTGTGACTATTTATAAAAAACCGCGGTCTGACTGGGGCATGCAGACACCTTGACAGAATGAATAGTGTGTGGCACATAGGTTCCCCATTGCTATGCCCACGTGTGCAGCTCCTGATGGAGGTGGCACAGGATTGGATGTCTCATTGCTTCTGTACAGCATTGTGGGCTATCGTCCTGCCCCTTTTAAAGAGGGTCGCTGCCTGGCCCTGCCAACCCTCTGCAGTGTGTGCCTCCAGTGCCTCCTTATGGCAGACACACTTATAAATAGACATGAGGGTGGTGTGGCTATGAGGCCAGCGTGTGGTATGAGGGCAGCTGAAGGCTGCGCAGGGACACTTTGGTGTGCGCTGTGGACACTGGGTCGTGCGGGGCGGTTGGGCAGCATGTAACCCAGGAGAAGTGGCAGCGGAGTGTCATGCAGGCAGTGATTGTGCTTTGTTGGAGGTAGTGTGGTGCTTAGCTAAGGTATGCATTGCTAATCAGGGTTTTTCAGAAGTAAAAATTGTTGGGAGGGGGGGCACTCTTGTCGCTATTGTGGCTTAATAGTGGGACCTGTGAACTTGAGATGCAGCCCAACATGTAGCCCCTCGCCTGCCCTATCCGTTGCTGTGTCGTTCCCATTACTTTCTTGAATTGCCCAGATTTTCACAAATGAAAACCTTAGCGAGCATCGGCGAAATACAAAAATGCTCGAGTCGCCCATTGACTTCAATGGGGTTCGTTATTCGAAACGAACCCTCGAGCATCGCGGAAAGTTCTACTCGAGTAACGAGCACCCGAGCATTTTGGTGCTCGCTCATCTCTATCCAGCATATTATAGCCGGCGCAGATTTCAGTTGCGTATGTTCCTTTTTTTTACGGAGCAATGTTTTTAGACGCCATAAAATCACCTGTGTGAACAAATGTATTGGTAACCAATAACCAGCGCCTCAGATGGTCGCGTGTAACGGCTGGCTGTGAAAACAGGGTCAATATACACTCGTGTGAGTAAACCCTTAGGGCAGTTTCAGATGGCCGTATGTGCAACTACGCTCGCCGCTATGGAGTGTAGTTGAGCAGGGAGATAAGCCCTGCCCACTATACAGTAATAACTACGGGCAGGACCTATGCTATCGCGGCTGTACTATTAACAGGCAAGAAACCCGATAGTGAAAATGAAATCACTGAAGTCAATGGTTTCATTTTGTCCCACTAAATGGCCGTGATTATTATGGCCGCGTAAGGGTTAAAATCACATTCATGTGTTTAACCCCTAGCGCCCAGGGCAGTGTGAGCCATAAATACGGCCCAAAGTCAAGTTCCAGCTGGAAGAAGTCATCATGGCAGTCTGGACCAGACAGAGAAGGAAAGATATTTTTTGGGGGGGTCACAGTTACATTAATTTCAAAGGTATGGTATTTTTTTTGGGGGGGGGGTGGATTGTTTTATGCATTTATTCATTTCTGGGGTCAAAGTGGGGTCATTTTGGGGGCATAATGTACAGTAGATCATTATTCTTCAATGGAAGCCGGCTGCGCGGAATCCACGCAAAAGTGGAGCATGCTGTGATTTTTCATCCACGAGTGAAGCTGCGAGTGGTTTCCACTCGTGTGAAGGAGAAACCACTTTTCCATAGCGAGTATGCACGGTACTTGCTGCGGAATCCGGAGGCGGACACCCGCTCCCCATTCTGCAATGCCAATCCACCCGTGTGCATGAGGCCCAACTATGGGTGTCAGCAGCACTGATAAGGATCAGAGATAGCAGGCAGCAGACATTCAGAGAGAGAAGGATGATTAAGGGATACTGATAGTGCAAGAGTATCACGTTGTGTCACCTTGTGAGAAATGGATGAAGGTGTCTGGATAATAAATACATGTACAGCACAGCCGAAAAATCAATTAGACTGGTATGATGGCTATGAGTTCACAGGTACCCCCACCTCCCATGTCCTCCCACGGGCCCCTATCCCATTATGGCTCCGGCCTCCCATGGAAATACACACCTGTCCAAAACAGCTATGACAGATGTGGTCGTTAGTCACTGGTCTGCACCAGGATTTAGCATCACGGCAGCTAAACACACGCAGGGCTGCCTGATTTGTGCACAGAACAATGTGGGGAGGTCTGTATAGGTTCCCATGCAGTGCACCCCTCGTCCCAATTACCTGTTCCAGCGTCTTCAAGTAGACTACTTCCAACTACCAAGGGTGGGCAGGTACGAGTACATTCTGATCTGCCTAGACCCATTCTCAGGGTGACCAATCTGGCATACCTGCTCACAAACGCCACTGCCATGAACTGATATCTGAGGTGGTATGCAGGTATGGTGTACCAGAGACAATTGGGAGTGACCAACTTCACGGGAGAAGCAATATAGGGTAGAACAGGCCTTTTATGCTCCGTACCATCCACAAAGCAGCGGTAGAGCAGAGAGTTTAAATGGTACCTTAGAAACCACGATCCAGAAGGCCATGGTAGATCTCAATAGACCGTGGACCGTGTGCCTCCCCTCTGTAAGCTACACAGTTGACAGATAGGCCTCAGCCCATATGGAACTCTTTAGGTCGACCCAAGGTTAGAATTGTATTTACCGCGATAACTCCAGATGCAGCCTGGTAGCCTGGCAAACTGTTGTAGCTCTCACAAAACACTTACCTAATGTATATTCTCCAGTGTTTACTTCCCTTCCAGATCCTGACAGCTTAGAAGGAACTCATTCTGTGAATCTAGGTTGAGTGGTTACCAAAAGACCCGTTGGTAAAGCTCTAGAACCCAGACCTGACGGTCCACACCAAGTGTTCCTGACCACCACTACAGATGTTCAGCTGGAAGGAAAAATCCAACTGGATACACGCGTCTCACTGCAAGAGAGTCTCCATGCCTCCAAGAGTTTCTCTCTAAGACTATTGACAAAGCTGTCCTTGTTATGTATTATGATGTTCTGCCTACTGATTCTGATATTGAATCTGCTATCTATCGACCCTCTATTCTCACAACACTTTTTCTTATGAGCACCAGGTATTGAGCTAGTTAGGGAATCCAATGAAATTGTGTACTGAAGTCTGGCTCCTGTCATTAAGACTCAAGTATGTACCTGTCTGGTCTCTGCACCTGGCTGCTATAAGAAACAAAAGGGGGGACTGTTGTGGGATATATATAACATCTATCTATGCAATTCATGTGTTTCTCACATCAGCCTATGCAAACACGCATATATATATATATATATATATATATATATATATATATATATATATATATATATATATATATATATATATACACGCACACACACATATACACCTTTGCATTCCTTAAGCTAGTGGCTATGTTTATACATTTTGTTTCTCCTTGCTTCGAAGAAGTCACGTGTTTTAGTAGCAATACACACTTTAAGGTGTTAACATATGTTAATTTTTAGAAACTAAAGCCTATTCTGAGTTCTTATGACTTCAAGAGCATGTATCTCTATTGTTACATCATTTTGTGTATTGGTAACCAATCAGATGTAAATATGATTATCCTCTTTTGGGATGCACTACTTTGTCTGTAAAAATCCATGTTACTTCCTGATGAAGAACAGAAGTGTACTACCTTTGATACATGCACCTCTCTCAGTTGCCTGCGTGCACGCCTTCTCAATAACCAATTTGGAACAGACAATGAAATCGAGAGGAACCATTTACATCAGGGACCAGTAGTGTGTGTGTGCACTTCAGGGACCTGTTTGAAAGACTATTGTACACTGTCTGTACTTTTTTGCTCCCACTCCATTTTCGTCATGTATATGCCTACTGTCCATTCTTCTAGAACCACAAATGACTGCAGATTCAACTTCGTCGATGCAATGCCTTGGGATATTAATATACACAATTATTACTATTTATCTAGCAGCACCATCATAATGCAATAGCCATTACGACGAAGAAACAAATCCTGAAACATGCAATCTGCTTTACAATGCCATCTACCATTGTCTGTATCCCAAGCAAGTGATTATACAATGCAAAGCCAATATAAGATGACTCTAATGGAAGCAAAGTCAGAAGGTCCTCCCTGAGAATTGTATAAGCCTGCCTGCTAATAAAAGGGTACTTAAAATCACTCTTCTGGATGTTTTCTTAGCGCCTTGGAGCTCTCTGTGCTGCAGGATACACGAGTAAAGTGTACTTCCATTCCAACAATGGGAAACACAGCGTCAATTAGTCGCAGTTGGCCATGGCCAGGAGTTTAATTAAATTTCAAGGCTGAAGCCGAAACTTAACGCAATGAAAAAATCTCAAACAAAAAATGTCTTGGTGACAATACCCTCGCGGAGCACATTGTAAGGGGAGAGAGAAGCTGCAGCTCCCTCTGCAATTGTAGACCAATGACAGTCCGGAAATGCTGCAGGCCATTATAGCACGTTTCGGCCACGCAGGCCGCTCACAGTTGTATGAGTAACATGCGGCCTTTCATTGTTGTGTTGAAAAACGGCTCTTAGGACACTTCGGAGAAATGGAGCCACAATCAAATCAACATAATGTATTGTTAGTGTACCTGGAATGAAGACTAGGTGGTCCAGTTACCATACATTATGCCCCCCCCCCCCCCACACCAAAATCTCTGGAGTAGGACTGGTGTCATGTTCTCTCCTAAAGGCCTCTTCATAGTAACACAGTATGTAAGGCCGAAAAAATACATATGTCCATCCAGTTCAGCCTATTAGCCCCAATGGCTTTGCTCACATGGTCTTCAGACCAATTTCCAACTATTGCTGCATCTGATACAAAAACAGGTCTCATCGCTATCTCCTTGAGAAGATCCAACTGGTGTCGTTTCCATCACAATTTTGAAAAGGGTTGTCCAGACTAAACTATTGGTGAGCAATCCTCAGGAGAAGTCGTCAATAGTTGATCGATGGGTTCCGCTGCTCAGGACCTCAGCTAGTAAGTTGTTGCCTCGGCTGTTGACAGTGTGTACAGGGCAGGAAGCAGATACCTCTGTACATATTGATTGGTTAGTAATGAAGACATTGACTTCCATGGAACCTGCATTACCAGCACCAGCTCTTACAATAAGTATGGAGAAGGTGATGAAATTGGATTTTATTCCCATTGTTTTATATGGTGTTGGTTCGCCTTTGACCTCAATGACTGCAGTCCCCCTCTATTCGCCTCCACCAAACTCCCATAGATGTGGGGAAGAATTTGCCTCTATTTCTGGAGGAGCTTCAGATAGTGATGCGGGGCATGATGGGCATGTTGGGTGTGCATAGATACAGCATTTCAGTTCTTCACGTTCGATGGGATTAAGATCCAGACTTTGGGTGACCAATGAAGTCTGCAGACGTTATTCTCCTCCACACTGCGTGCCATATGACATGGCGCTTGGTCATGTTGGTGGAGACACAGAGCTTTACCAGAGTATTACCACAGGGGAGGTAATGCCACATTGTCCGTAATGTCTCTGTACCCATTGGTGGTGAGGGTGGACTTCACGATAACCAACAGCCCTAGTCCTTCCCAGCAGAAATTTCCCCCCACACCATAACAGAACCTCCTCCAAATCTCACTGTTGGGACGATGCAGTCACATATAAACCACGCTCCAAACAACCGCCACACCAAAGTACTGCCATCCTATCAGAAGATGGTGTGCTCTGATTCATCCGTCCACAACACTTTCTTCCACTCACTTACAGTCCGTCGCTCCAAGCCACATCGCAGGAACTGCTGTGCATTCACTGCTGTGATGTTGTGTGCCGCTGCTCGTCCATAGTAACCCTTCATATGCCGTTCCCTACGGAGGGTTCTAGTGATGTCCCAATGGCTTGTAAGACCCCCTGAGTGAGGGCAGACGATATGTGTGATGTCTTCACAGCTCATAAAAGGCTTTGTTGTCCACATTCTGTCAGTTTACAAGGTCTCCCTGAATGTGGCGGCACCGCACACAGCGGATGACTTCCATCTCCCAATAACATGGCCAACAGTAGACTCTGGAAGGTCCAGAAGCTGTGATGTCCATACTGATTGGTTGGTGATATCCCACCACCAGACCCCATTGTCAGCTCTACACCTGCTGATATCCCCCAACCAGACCCCATTGTCAACTCTACACCTGGTGACATCCCACCACCAGACCCAGTTGTCAGCTCTACACTTGGTCACATCCCACCACGGGACCCCGCTGTCAGCTCTACACCTTGTGGCATCCCACTGCCAGACCCATTGTCAGCTCTACACCTGGTGACATCCCCCCACCAGACTCCATTGTCAGCTCTACACCTGGTGACATCCCACCATGAGACCCCGCTGTCAGCTTTACACCTGGTGACATCCCCCCACCAGATCCTGTTGTCAGCTCTACAACTGGTTACATCTCCCCACCTGACCCCATTGTCAGCTCTACACCTGGTGACATCCCCCACCAGAACCCATTGTCAGCTCTACACCTGGTGACATCCCCACACCAGACTCCATTGTCAGCTCTACACCTGGTGACATCCCACCATGAGACCCCATTGTCAGCTCTACACCTGGGGGCATCCCACCACCAGACCCCATTGTCGGCTCTACACCTGGTGACATCCGACTACTAGACCCATTGTCGGCTCTATACCTGGTGACATCCGACTACCAGACCCCGTTGTCAGCTCTACACCTGGTGACATCCCACCACCAGACCCTGTTGTCAGCTCTACACCTGGTGACATCCCACCACCAGACCCCATTGTCGGCTCTACACCTGGTGACATCCGACTACCAGACCCATTGTCGGCTCTACACCTGGTGACATCCGACTACCAGACCCGTTGTCAGCTCTACACATGGTGACATCCCTCCACCAGCCCCCGTTGTCAGCTGTGCACCTGGTGACATCCCCCCACCAGACCCCGTTGTCAGCTGTGCACCTGGTGACATCCCCCACCAGACCCTGTTGTCAGCTCTACACCTGGTGACATCCCCCCACCAGACTCTGTTGTCAGCTCTACACCTGGTGACATCCTCCCACCAGACCCCGTTGTCAGCTCTACATCTGGTGACATCTCATGGTTTCTGTACTGGGATCTCCTGTGTGATCCTCTCCTTTAAACTTGATGCTCACACATCACTCAACACCCACACCGGACTGCTGGGGGGCCAATACTTTTCTCAACATAGTGTATGTACAGTGAACTTCAAGGTTGATCCCCAAAATTGGACTGACAATCAGATGATATGTTGTTGTTGTTAGTAGTTTAGTCGTTTACGCCCCTCGGTGACCCTACAGGTGAGCTCCCTCCATGTTTTTCGGTTTTGCTTCTTTCAGTTTTGTGATATCCATGCCAGTATCAGCTCTGACAGTATTAGTCATCGTGTTCTTCGTCAGCAGCTCAAACACATCACTCCTCCTTCTATCGGCTTCCCTCGCAGTCCAGCTTTCACATCCATACATGGCTCTGGGGTAAATGGTGGTTTGCACTATCCTGCGTTTAGTTGCTATGCCGATATCACTGCTTTTCCAGATTGTGTCCATGTTTAGCCTCGCGCTTCACCCCAATGCTATCCTACGTTTTATCTCTGGCATAGATCCTCCAGCCTGGTCAATGTTCGCACCAAGGAAGATGAAGTCTCGCACACATTCTATGACCTCATGGCCATTTTTTGCAGTTGTCATCATTTTTGTCTTCCTTACACTCAGGCAGAGGCCCATTTTATCACTCTCAGCTTTAATCTTCCATATCAACGGCTTCAGACCGGCTTCTGTTTCTGCAGGCAGAGCCGAGTCATCCGCATTATGGAGATTGTTGTTTCTTCCACCTATTTTCACCCCGATTTCCAATTCGTCTCGGTCCATGTTCCGCACGATCACTTCCCATATAGGTTAAACAAGAAGGCTGAGAGGATGCAGCCCTGTCGGACGCCTTTGCCGATTCCAATCTAGTCTGTGTCCCCATACTGTGTTCTCACAGGGGCTTCTTGATTGGTATAAAGTGATTTTATCAGTCTGACTAGATGTGCCGATACGTCCAGCTCTTGTAGGGGGCGCCATTACTTGTCATGGTCGACGCAGTCAATGGCCTCGATGTAATCGATGAAGCACATGTAGATATTCTTTTGGTATTCTTGAACCTTTTCCATGGTCCATAGAGAAACTATATGTGTGCAACCACATACCTGGCCCATTGCATGAGGTAGGGCCTGTGGACTTGGAGCCTCCATTATCGAGTCAGAAGTGGTTATGGCAGTGAAACAACTAGCCAAAAATAAAGCATCGGCATAGATAACATACCAGCAGAGCTATTGCTGACAGTACCAGTGAAAACCACCACAGCGCTGTGCCAGGCTGTATGGGCATCGACACGTAGTGGCCCAGAACACCATCCTGGTCCCCTCAATAGATGTCATACATGTTTGTCCTACGTAGATGCACTGTGCAAAGCCTGTCCTGTCATATCCAGTGTGTGTGTTGCACAGCTGCGGCTCTTGAGAGGTTAACAGTAATAAAATCACTTCCTGCATGTAAATGTATCAGTCTCTCATGTCCTATGGTACAAGTGAAGGTATAAATAGGAGTGATTGAGAGCGGGAAGAGAGATCCATCTTGTCCACCTTCAGCTTCCATGTAGGTGAAGATGGAGGAAGAGGAGAGATATCTCGTAACGAGTGAAGTCTGGATGTGAATGGAGTGAGTCCCAAGATCTTAGAGCGAGAGCAAATACTAATAACTCCATATAGAGGAACCCACCATACAGGTACCAATTCACACTACAGGCTTTTCCTGTGCGGCCGTCCAAAGTCTGGATCACAGCACAGAGGTACGCGACTGAGTCCACCCACGTGTCTGCCACGTGCAGGGTCTTATTGTTTAAGCCTTCCTGTAAATAATTCTCTGCCAGAGAGTCTGCAGAGCGACCCCTACTCTGCTTCCTCCTCTGGAGTGTTCCCAATCCAGGGCCAG
Source organism: Eleutherodactylus coqui (assembly GCA_035609135.1). Taxonomy (NCBI): domain Eukaryota; kingdom Metazoa; phylum Chordata; class Amphibia; order Anura; family Eleutherodactylidae; genus Eleutherodactylus; species Eleutherodactylus coqui. The sequence goes on along the minus strand of CM069407.1, from coordinate 2,427,030 downwards.
TGACATACAGATAACATGGACTATAGGGCCGTATTCATCCTGTGTATCCTCCCTACCTCTGAGCTCTAGCCTGCTGTTACTAAAAGAGAATTGCACTTGCATTGCTCTGAATACCTGTGTTGTAAACGTTTATCCTTTAGTAAAAGTTATACCGGGCCCTAACTGTTCCTGGGACCCGAGGTACCATACACAAGTCTCTGTGTTATTTCTCCGCTGTGTAGCATACCGGTGTGTGGGAACGGTGGCGTCACGAGTGATAACTTCTTCTACCCCCATCAACCTGTTTGTTGGCATTCCCTATCCTAGGGGTGTTGAAGCTGGCCTGTGATCCTGCTCTGGCCTTGGCTACATGTCATCCCTCTGGGACCAGAGCCTGGTAAGTGCCACCATGACAAACCAACACTTATCCCTCCCAGCTCTTCACTGTGGTCAAGTGTCCAGGGTCATCCCTCTGGGGTGTTGCACACACAATGGCCACAGAACTGGAAAACATCCGTGTTTATCCCTCTACCAAAGAAAAGCGACTCCCAGGATATCTCCAACTACCGAACAATAACCCTCATTCCACATGGAAGCAAGATCCTTCTCAACATTATACAGGAAAGACTGAGATGAGCAGTGGAAGAGGTGCTCTCTGAGGTGCAGGCAGGACGCTGGTGAGGACGCGGCACCCAACGCCATATGGCAAACCTGCGATGGACCATGGAAAAAGCTTGTGAACATCAGATGACATAGCTATAACTTACAATACTGATGACTGATGGCATCTTTTTTTGACTTTTCTCAAAAAAGGTGACTATTGTTTTTTCCCCTCAGAGTAGTCTGAATATATAGCCATATTGCCCCAATGTAGTTATATAAAGCCACTCTGCCCCCTCTAATAATTTATAACCATACTCTCCTCATGCAGTAATATGCAGCCATACCATACCATAGTCATACTGTCCCCTATAGTATTTTATAGCCATACTGTTCTCATGTATTCGATATAGCCATACTGTTTCCCTGTAGTCATATATAGCCATTGTGTCCTCATACAGTAATATATAGCCATTCTGTTCCCCTATATTAATATACAGCCATACGGTCCCTCTATAGTAATATATAGTCATATTATCTGCTTGTAGTAGGATATATATAGTCCTACTGCCTATTGTAGTAATATATCATAGAATGGTAGAGTTGGAAGTGTCCTCCGGGATCATCAGGGCCTCCAGGGTCATCAGGGCCTCCAGGGTCATTGGGTCTGATCCCCTGCTCAATGCAGAATCATCAAGTCTTCAGAGGCTGGATGTCTCTCTGGCCTCTGAACTCTTCCATTGAAGGAGAACTCCCCACCTCCCGTGCCAACCTGTTCCACTCATTGATCCCCTCACTGTCTAATATCTAATCTGTGTCTCCTCCCTTTCAGTTTCATCCCATTGCTTCTAGTCTTTCCTTGTGCAGATGAGAATAGGGCTGATCCCTCTGCACTGTGACAGCCCTTCAGGTATTTATAGACAGCTATTAAGTCTCCTCTCAGCCTTCTCTTCTGCTAAACATTCCCAGATCCTTTACCCGTTCCTCATAGGACATGATTTGCAGACCGCTCACCATCTTGGTAACTCTTCTCTGAACTTGCTCCAGTTTGTCTGTCTTTTTCATAGTTGGGTTCCCAGAACTGGACCCAGTATTCCAGATGGGGTCTGACTAAGGAAGAGTAGAGGGGATAATGACCTCACGTGATCTAGACTCTATGCTTCTCCTAATACATCCCAGAATTGTGTTTGCCTTTTTGGCTGCTGCATCACATTGTTGACTCATGTTCAGTCTATGATCTATTAGTATACCCAAGTCTTTTTCACATGTGCTGCTGCTTAGCCCAATTCCTCCCATTCTGTATGTGCTTTCTTCATTTTTCTTGCCCAGATGTAGGACTTTGCATTTCTCCTTGTTAATTACCATTCTGTTAGTCAATATAACCACATTGTCTCCCTGTAGCAATAAATAGCCATAGGGAGAGTAATACAATTGCAACTCCCAGCACACCCAGGTTGTTATAATGGGAAGTCAGAAGAGGAGAGAACTACAACTCCCAGCATTTCCCCCTGGGTATAGGATTTCACCCAAAAATCTAAGAACCTTTATACTTCACTGGGGCTCCTCATTACATGTGAAGGTCCAGTCCTCTTCACAACACATTGCAGGGAACTAGTAGGGGGGTACGGAGGGACATGCGACCTTGCAGCACATCTGGGACTGTCCCAGAGTCTGGGGTGCTTGGGGGTCTCGTTTGATACTCAAGGAGGGTTGTGATATGCAAGATCTTGTTGTGTTTGCCACAGTGGTGGAGTCAGCAGCAAGTAGCAGAGCTCAGTGCAAGTTTGGGTGCCGCCTGAGTCATGAGCCTAGGGGGAAGCCTGGAAGCCTGCAGTGAAAGAGCTTGGGTGCAGTTGGAGGGTGCGAGCTGTGACAACGCTGGAGCCTTCTGGTTGGAGCTGAGAGTGCCGGCTCAGCCGGACCATTATAGCTGTGGGCACCGCGGTCGTGGGCCTCCTATATTGCCGAGAGAGTGGAAGAAACAGTGAGTATCAGGCCTGCTGAGTAACTAAAGAGACTGTGAGCATATAAAGAGACTGAAACCTGATTCCGCAAGAACTGTCCAGCCGAGACGGTGCTGCCGAGCAGGGAAGTCAGCAGCGCCAAAGTATATCATACTGGGTGGCAACCTTCAGAAACTGAAAGTGACGATACTGCTGGTCCAGCTGGCGAGTGAGGACAGCGTCATGGAAAACCTGGAAGTTGATGAAAGTCATGTGACACCTGGAACTGAAAGTCATGTGACACCTGGAACTGAAAGTCATGTGACACCTGGAACTGAAAGTCATGTGACACCTGGAACTGAAGGTCATGTGACACCTGGAACTGAAAGTCATGTGACACCTGGGACTGAAAGTCATGTGACACCTGGAACTGAAAGTCATGTGACACCTGGATCTGAAAGTCATGTGACACCTGGAACTGAAAGTCATGTGACACCTGGAACTGAAAGTCATGTGACACCTGGGGACGTCGTGGAAGGCTCTGATTTATCATGGAATTCTTAATAATGCTAATTTCTGAGATTCTTGTGTTTTCGTTCTGTTTGTCCAAACGATGTTTTTCTTCCATTAGGATCCCGTCTTGTGTTTAACACTCGCGGCCGAAGGAATACAGACCTTGTTCTGGATAAACAGAACTAAAGCACAAGAATCCCTCACGGGTGGGGATTCATAACAATAGATGTATTTAACTGGAAATAGCGCCACTCAGCGGGGAGCGACTTTATTACTTTTGTATATAAAATCAGTAATGGCGCCTTCACACGTGCGAGAAAATCGCAGATTTTTTTAGCGATGCGAGAGCGAGTGAAAGCGCAGAATTATGGAACCAATGATTATCAATGGCTCCCTTCTAGAGATGAGCGAACGCGTTCGTCCGAGCTTGATATTCGTGCGAATATTAGGGTGTTCGGGATGCTCGTTATTCGTAACGAACACCATGCGGTGTTCTGGTTACTTTCACTTCCTTCCCTGAGACATTAGCGCGCTTTTCTGGCCAATTGAAAGACAGGGAAGGCATTACAACTTCCCCCTGTGACGTTCAAGCCCTATACCACCCCCCTGCTGTGAGTGGCTGGGGAGATCAGGTGTTCGCCTAATATAAAAGTCGGCCCCTCCCGCGGCTCGCCTCAGATGCGGTGTGAGTTAGATGAGGGACAGTGCTGTTTATACCGGAGCTGCTGTAGGGAAAGAATTGGTAGTTAGTGTAGGCTTCAAGACCCCCAAAGGTCCTTATTAGGGCCACTGATAGCTGTGTGTTGGCTGCTGTTAGCAGTGGGATTTTTTTTTTTCTCAAAATCGGCTCTGCAGAGCGTTGCACCCGGCATTAGGGACAGAAGTGCTGCATAGGCAGGGAGAGTGTTAGGAGTGAGTGTAGCCTTCAAGAACCTCAACGGTCCTTTCTAGGGCCATATTTATCCGTGTGCAGTACTGTCCAGGCTGCTGTTAGCTGTGCTGCATTTTTTTTGGGCTTCTCAAAATCGCCTCTGCAGAGCATTGCACCCTCCATTGATACTGCAGGGAAAGAATTGTATAGGCAGGGCCACAACACCGTTATTATTCATAGAATATACGCAGTGCTGCCTGTTGGTGGGAAAAAACTGAAAACAAATCTATTTGTCCAGCCTCTGTCCGTCCTTACGCCTGTGGACACGTGTGAGCTGCGTGAAAAACATTGCTAAATCATACGCATGTTTAGTGCGGCTGGGGGAATCATCACAGATAAGCGTAGCCGCTTGTCAACCGACAGTGCCGACAGGCTAACACTCATCAAGATGAACAAAGGCTGGATTTCCCCAGACTTCTGTTCTCCACCAGCGGACAGCAGCGATACGTAAGCAATACGTAGGCTGCACCCGCGGATGGAAGCATCGTTCTCTCTCACCATCCAAAACGGGGACATTTCTGCTTCATCAATCTGTGTCTAATATTCCTCCTCCTCCTGCTCCTCCTCCTGAAACCTCACGTAATCACGCTGAACGGGCAATTTTTCTTAGGGCCACAAGGCTCACTCAAATAATTTTTCAGAACAATTTTTATAAGTTTCAATGCGCTTAAAAGCGTTGGAACTTTAACTTGAAACAATTTTTCGTTACACTGGGCTGCCTCCAGGACTAGTTACCACTTAAGCCACATTAACCAAAGCGATTCACCTGCCATCTTGGTTGGGCATGGCCAATTTTTACTGAGGTACATTAGTACTGTTGGTACACCAATTTTTTGGGGCCCTCACCTACAGTGTAATCATAGTAATTTCTATGTTCTTCGCCTGCACTCATGGTACAGAAAGGTGTGTGGGGTTGGCCTACACTTTAGCTACATAAATGTCACTTGTGCCTTGGCTATACTAAGGCTACTGAAATGGAACTAAGACTGCGCTCCCGCTATACTGCTGCTTCAGAATTGTTACTGGGGCCTGTCTTGAGTGCTACTATTGCTTACATGGAACGAAGACTGCGCTCCCGCTATACTGCTGCTTCAGAATTGTTACTGGGGCCTGTCTTGAGTGCTACTATTGCTGACATGGAACGAAGACTGCGGTCCCGCTATACTGCTGCTTCAGAATTGTTACTGGGGCCTGTCTTGAGTGCTACTATTGCTTACATGGAACGGACACGTGGAGAGGACACGTAGTGCCTCAAAAACATCCCCCTCCTCCTCCAACAGGGAAAACATTGTTGGCAAATGCCTTTGCATTGGTTCGTCTGGTGGCAGTCCAAGAATTTCACCTTTACCGACACTACAAGAGAGCCCCCCCACCATCCCCCCGCCACGGCCCACTTAATCCTGGCCACATTCCGAAAACCAACAAAATACAACCGCGCTACTAGGTCCGCAGTCACCACCACATTACCACCGCGGTTACTGTTAAGGTGCATATTACCAGTCTGACTGGGGCATGCAGACACCTTGACAGAATGAATAGTGTGTGGCACATAGGTTCCCCATTGCTATGCCCACGTGTGCAGCTCCTGATGGCGGTGGCACAGGATTGTATTTCTCATTGCTTCTGTACAGCATTGTGGGCTATCGCTCCGCCACTTTTAAAGAGGGTCGCTGCCTAGCCGTGCCAACCTCTGCAGTGTGTGCCTGCGGTCCCTCGTCGTGGCAGACGCACTTCTAAATAGACATGAGCGTGGTGTGGCATGAGGGCAGCTGAAGGCTGCGCAGGGACAGTTTGGTGTGCGCTGTGGGGGGGAGGGGGTGCGGTTGGGCAGCATGTAACCCAGGAGAAGTGGCAGCGGAGTGTCATCCAGGCAGTGATTGTGCTTTGTTGGAGGTAGTGTGGTGCTTAGCTAAGGTATGCCATGCTAATGAGGGCTTTTCAGAAGTAAAAGTTGTTGGGAGGGGGGGCCCACTCTTGCCGCTATTGGGGCTTAATAGTGGGACCTGTGAACTTGAGATGCAGCCCAACATGTAGCCCCTCGCCTGCCCTATCCGTTGCTGTGTCATTCCCATCACTTTCCTGAATTGCCCAGATTTTCACACATGAAAACCTTAGCGAGCATCGGCGAAATACAAAAATGTTCTGGTCGCCCATTGACTTCAATGGGGTTCGTTGTTCGAAACGAACCCTCGAGCATCACGGGAAGTTCGTTACGAATAACGAACACCCGAACATTTTGGTGTTCGCTCATCTCTACTCCCTTCACATTTATGATATTGCGAGAAAAAAAAATCACGGCACGCTCCACCTGTCTGCGTTTCCCTATGGATCCTCCTTTTTATCGCATCACAAAGCAGGAACTTGCGATTTTCGTGTGATGCGTTTTTATCATTAGAAGGTTCTATTGACCTAGTGGCAGCCATGTTTTTGCGAGAAAAATCATTTCTGACGCGATCGTCAGCGTGAAGCAGCCCTAAACCTTTGATTCCACGTATTTCCAATTCCGCGAGTTTCATTGAAAATCAAGATTTTGTCATGGAAATTTTTTTTAAAACCTGTATGAACCCTGAGAGCCGGGTATGGCGTGCTGCAATGTGAGCGCCAGCTTTGAATCCGCACAGCCGCCGGGGGTGCAGAGGTAGCAGCTGACCCAGCCTTGGCACCGGAGGACACCCCTCTGCCACATAAGAAGACTTTGGTGGTATAAGTAGGAGGTACCCATGTTACAGATTTGGGTTTTGGCCTTCAGCTTTAAAACCTAGCTTTACTTTAACCCCTTCCTACCACAGGGCGAGAATGTAAGTTTATGGCGTGGGTGAGAAGGTTTCCTGTAAACGGGCATACATTTACATCTGAATGGCTTGGACTCAGAAAATGAGCCTGCGCCATCTATAGGGGGAAGTTGGCTTTGCCTGACAATGGTCTCCCACTGCAACAGCGGGGATCGATGAGAACACCAATCCCTGCCATTAACCCCTTACATGACATAATCTATGTTGATCGCAGCATATAAAGGGTTCATAGAGACAGTGTGCTCCCTCTGTGATTTTATTGGCCCTCTGCCATGTTATCGCAGAAGGCCGAGGGGTTGCCTTGGCCTGTAGTCACTATTATTAAAGGGCCACTATGGTGATTATATATATAAGTGGGCTGGTGTTACCTTGCTTAGTTATTGCTTTCTGTCTGAGACCCCCGGCCTCCTCAGATTGTCATGTGATCTCAATTCTGACCCGCTCAGAACTACTTGGGGTTATGGGTTCATTTTCTAGTCAAACTCTCAGTCTGTGTGATGCTGTTACATGACTCCACCACAGAGACTGCCTTCAGGAGGACACGGACCCTCCTGTCACAGTTACTGATGATGATCACACAGAAATAATAGAGGAGATCACTGCTCATCCTCCTGACTGTATTCTTATAGTCTGTCGCTTATTTAGGTGATTATAGAAAGTAATATTAACCACTTTGTCCCCCTCTGGAGGCAGAAATGTTATAGCATTAACTAACGCAGTGCTGCTGCATCATGGGATTGATAGTTAAAGTAACATTTCTCACCATCAATATGGTGGCTGATAAGTATCAGACAGGAGGCTGAACTGCAGGGAAGTGACTGCAACACACATAGGAGACCTCCAGGGTGGGATCTGGACTTTTAAAAACTTTTGGACTTTGGTAAAGATGAAAATCCCTCAATAATCGTCCCGTCTTTGGGTCCAATGTAGGCCGCGTCACTAAAGGGTTAAATCCAAATTTTGTCTGCTTCTCATGAAAGCAGTGAAGGTCACATCAGCAAAGTGAAATGTTGGGGAGATTCACAAAAACATCAATCCATCCGGAATTCAAAAATATTTGCTTCAGACTCGTCTTCGATCTGTCTTCTCTCTATCCTTGATCTTACGAATGAATGGATTTCGGCTCCTTCACTCCTTCCCGGAATACGACGACAAGTAGGTCTGCCACATCAATGGGTCTTCCGATGTGAGGTCTTCGGGGGTCTATCCCAGCTTTGTTTGGTCAAGTTCTGCTCTTTGCCTACATAAAACAAAACTAAGCCGCCATTAAGAAAACCGTGGTGAAAGAAAGCGAAGACATAATAGCTAAAGTACTTACTGCAAGCGTGCCGCCGCGCCGCCATCATCCTTCCAAGGTTTCTCTGCACTAATTGCATTACTTAGTAAGAAGTGGAAGTGCTCTGTCCTTGGTGGAGAAGGGAATTTTTAAAGTAGAAATACTTCCCTAAATCTGGAGGCGGCCCGGCGCGAGGAAACGAAGGCTGATATTTTCAGTGTCTCTCCCTTTGTGTGTTTAGGCTGCTTTTAGCTTTGCTGTAGTTAATGGGGTATTGCGTCTCAGAAGAGGTGATGACTGAGCAGGAACTGTAGACCTGAGCATGGGCCACTTCAGGCTGGGGTGTAAGGGGGTGCGGCGGTGCCCTTCCTCCATTGACTATCCAGCATGGTGCATGTATTTACAGTCGCTTTGGTGCACTTTTAGTGGTAGGCAGGTCTGCTGGCGCCGACAGGAAGTGAGCGCACCATGTTGGAGAGTAGTCCTTGAAGCAAGCAACCAGAGAGAACGGACGTGTTCATTGGTTCTCCTAAGGGGGACACATTTTGGCTTGGCAACATGGGTTGGTCTATGAGGGACTGGTGGACTGTACTAAGGCAGCTCCCGCCAGTTATTAAGCCCGCTATTAATGTTAGCGATCGTCTTAGAACTCCCAAGACGGCCTTTGCACTGTGAGGCTCCTTCTGGCTGGTACCGGTGGTTCCTGCCCCTAAATCCTCCACAACGCCCTACATCCAGAAGGTAACGATAGAGGGGGGAATGTACGCCGGCACGCAATAATTCAGATGAACTGTGTGCAAGCGTCTGGCTAGTCACATTGTGCCACTTTGTAGCAATGTTTCTAATCAGTTTTGGGCCCCAGGGGCTCCTGGAGAAACTATCAACAACGTTCTATTTGTTACAAGCAAAGAATCGGAGCCAGGGAGATGCTTAATGACGAGCTGGAGAAGCCCATGACAAGGGCACCACAAATCCCCTGCTTGTTCACGGTCATGGCTGACCACCGGTCTGGCCCTCACTGCTGTCAGCTGCCCGAGCGGGCCCCTCACCTCCACCACCAGTCTGGCCCTCACTGCTGTCAGCTACCCAAGCGGGCCCCTCACCTCCACAACTGGTCTGGGCACTCACTGCTGTCAGCCGCCCGAGTGGGCCCCTCACCTCCATCACCAGTCTGGCCCTCACTGCTGTCAGCTACCCGAGCGGGCCCCTCACCTCCACCACTGGTCTGGGCCCTCACTGCTGTCAGCCGCCCGAGTGGGCCCCTCACCTCCACCACCAGTCTGGCCCTCACTGCTCTCAGCTACCCGAGCGGGCCCCTCACCTCCACCACCAGTCTGGCCCTCACTGCTGTCAGCTACCCGAGCGGGCCCCTCACCTCCACCACCGGTCTGGGTCCTCACTGCTGTCAGCTACCCGAGCAGGCCCCTCACCTCCACCACTGGTCTGGGCCCTCACTGCTGTCAGCCGCCCGAGTGGGCCCCTCTCTTCCACCACCGGTCTGGGCCCTCACTGCTGTCAGCTGCCCGAGCGGGCCCCTCGCCTCCACCACCGGTCTGGGCCTTCACTGCTGTCAGCTACCCGAGCGGGCCCCTCACCTCCACCACTGGTCTGGGCCCTCACTGCTGTCAGCTGCCCAAGCGGGCCCCTCACTTCCACCACTGGTCTGGGCCCTCACTGCTGTCAGCTGCCCGAGCGGGCCCCTCACCTCCACCACCAGTCTGGCCCTCACTGCTGTCAGCTACCCAAGCGGGCCCCTCACCTCCACAACTGGTCTGGGCACTCACTGCTGTCAGCCGCCCGAGTGGGCCCCTCACCTCCACCACCAGTCTGGCCCTCACTGCTCTCAGCTACCCGAGCGGGCCCCTCACCTCCACCACCAGTCTGGCCCTCACTGCTGTCAGCTACCCGAGCGGGCCCCTCACCTCCACCACCGGTCTGGGTCCTCACTGCTGTCAGCTACCCAAGCGGGCCCCTCAGCTCCACAACTGGTCTGGGCCCTCACTGCTGTCAGCCGCCCGAGTGGGCCCCTCTCTTCCACCACCGGTCTGGGCCCTCACTGCTGTCAGCTGCCCGAGCGGGCCCCTCGCCTCCACCACCGGTCTGGGCCTTCACTGCTGTCAGCTACCCGAGCGGGCCCCTCACCTCCACCACTGGTCTGGGCCCTCACTGCTGTCAGCTGCCCAAGCGGGCCCCTCACTTCCACCACTGGTCTGGGCCCTCACTGCTGTCAGCTGCCCGAGCGGGCCCCTCACCTCCACCACCAGTCTGGCCCTCACTGCTGTCAGCTACCCAAGCGGGCCCCTCACCTCCACAACTGGTCTGGGCACTCACTGCTGTCAGCCGCCCGAGTGGGCCCCTCACCTCCACCACCAGTCTGGCCCTCACTGCTCTCAGCTACCCGAGCGGGCCCCTCACCTCCACCACCAGTCTGGCCCTCACTGCTGTCAGCTACCCGAGCGGGCCCCTCACCTCCACCACCGGTCTGGGTCCTCACTGCTGTCAGCTACCCAAGCGGGCCCCTCAGCTCCACAACTGGTCTGGGCCCTCACTGCTGTCAGCCGCCCGAGTGGGCCCCTCTCTTCCACCACCGGTCTGGGCCCTCACTGCTGTCAGCTGCCCGAGCGGGCCCCTCGCCTCCACCACCGGTCTGGGCCTTCACTGCTGTCAGCTACCCGAGCGGGCCCCTCACCTCCACCACTGGTCTGGGCCCTCACTGCTGTCAGCTGCCCAAGCGGGCCCCTCACTTCCACCACTGGTCTGGGCCCTCACTGCTGTCAGCTGCCCGAGCGGGCCCCTCACTTCCACCACGAGTCTGGGCCCTCACTGCTGTCAGCTGCCCGAGCGAGCCCCTCACTTCCACCACCGGTCTGGGCCCTCACTGCTGTCAGCCGCCCAAGCGGGCCCCTCACTTCCACCACGAGTCTGAGCCCTCACTGCTGTCAGCCGCCCAAGCGGGCCCCTTACTTCCACCACGAGTCTGGGCCCTTACTGCTGTCTGCTGCCCGAGCGGGCCCCTCACTTCCACCACCGGTCTGGGCCCTCACTGCTGTCAGCCGCCCAAGCGGGCCCTCACTTCCACCACGAGTCTGGGCCCTCACTGCTGTCTACTGCCCGAGCGGCCCCTCACTTCCACCACCGAGCTCTGCTTCCCCAAGGGTCATGCCCACCTGGTATTGGTGAAGGAGCATCTGCTGCAAGAGAGATTTATGGCATATCAGTGAAAGGGATTATCTGATAAAAGGCCGGGCTGTGATAACTGAATAAACATTACTGTGGTTTTCCAAGTGCCGTCACTTTGTGTCCCCCCAGTCATTCTTACCACTTCTGCAGTGATGATGGGCCAACTGCAAGCACATGACCACTGCATCCCCACTGGGGCCAGTGCAGCTGACACATGCGGATAGTCGGCACCTCATCACTGCAGGACCCCTAACAAGGACCACCGGGCCCACAGAGTGGTGACACTGGACCGGCAGGGGAAATACCAGGCAAGTAATGTTTATTCGCATATTTATCACAGTCCCTCCCTTTAGCCAATTTGTTTTGGTTCTTGGAAAACCCCAAAAGGGGCTTTTGCGGACCAAAAAAAGATTAAAAGTGCTTAAAGTTAATAATAATTGAATGCTCACCTCTCCCAGGGTGTCCCAGCACTGCGGCCCCGATGCCCGCCGCCGCATTCTGTCCGGCAGGAGCCAGGGCCGCAGCACTGGACAAGGGTGAGGCCGGGGTAGATGAGTATTTAATTTTTAGTCATTTTAAGCCCTTTTAACTTTTTTTAGTCCCAGAAACCCCCTTTAGAGCATGAAGAGTGAATGGAAGTTCTAGGGTGCTGCTGAGACTTTGCAGACAAGTATGTGACCCCCTCTGTCTTTAGCTGGAAACCTGCACTAAAAAGAAATGCAGACCTTCTATTAGCTGGGAGTCGTGTCTGACGGCTTCTACTGGTGAGAGTAGATGGGGACGATGACTATGAGGAGAGCTGGCTTTGTGCTCTCCTGAAGCCCCTTACCTCCCTCATTGGGGACATGTGTGGATGAACTCGCCTTCCTACTGTCTGTCATGGGACCGCGCCGTAACCCAGATGAAGGCTTCATGCGTCCTGCGTACAATCACACATCTAGGACTAATTAAGCAGCATGCTGCGGTGATTGATTATTGGCTTTCTGTCCTCAGCAGTCAGGTCGCTTCTCAATAATTTTGACAATACAATTTTCATGCTTGTGTTAATTAGGTCAACTTCAAGAATGAGCGGGATGAAGCGAAGCTGTGGAGCTGTGTCCTGCAGGTCTACAATGCTTTATATTGGGACTCGCTTCCTTTTGACCTTTTACTGTAAATGTTTATTGTAACTGGGCTCCACCAAAGTTGGGCTGCGGTTCCTTGGGCCAATCAGAGGTGATGATTCTGAGCGTCCGTCCTCCATGTGACCTCGATTAGTTACATTGTAGTCTTCGTTATCATTGTACACACAGGGCATCTCATCAGCAAGGTCTAATAGGAGATCTGTGAAGACCTCATAAGGAATAGGCCGTGATGGTAAGTGATTGCTCCAGAGTCACCTCCAAACAGGGTTGTCTTCTGCTGGACCTCTGCTGGTTCCTCATTATTGGGTCAGAGCCTGGGCCTATGGAGGATTGTCTTGTACTGTCATAGGCCAATCTAACTCCAACCCAAGCATTGATGGAACCAAGTCTTGTGCAAGTGTGGTACCGAGGCAAGGTTGGGCAGAGTGAGCCATTGGGAACCAGAGCCCCCAGCAGCTTGGATCAGGGGGCAGGGGAGCATAGCGTTACCAGATGGTGGAAGGTAATGCGGAGCATGGGTAAAATGGGCCCCACCAAATATGGAACAGAGTGGAGTGGTCATGGGACGCGGCCACGTGATTACAAAGGCCAAAATGGTGCAAACAAGAGATTTATTTAACTGGGATATCAAAGCACAGCGTGCTTGTCGTACGGAGATGGATCATAACCTGTGATCGATGGGAGTCCAGATGCTGAGAGGTACCACTGACTGCTAGAACGAAGGGCAGGAGCTGCTGGTCCAATCAGCTTTCCTTGTCAGTCTGTACAGGGTTATGTATGGACCATAGACAATAGGGGTCAACACCGAAATGGACACCAGCCCCTATGCAAGAATAGTCTATAGGCACTTTCTCTTGCTGGATGATAGAGAGGTACTGGCTATAGACCCCCTTATATATGGCGCTGCATAAAATCCATTACTGGCAGGATGTTTTTGTAAAGGTAGCAATCCCCCGCACCCCCTCCCCCCCCCTTACCTGCAGAAACTTATTGGCAGCACATTGCCCATATGCTGCCATCCCAAAAAAGCTGCTGGAAACCAAAGGGGACCCCTGCTGCCCCCCAACAGGGGTAAGTTTGTATTTCAACAATTTCCCTGCTTTCCTTAAAGGAACCTGTCGTCACCTATGAGCAGCATAAACTAGTATGAATTATTGGACAGGCCCGAGGATACCGCGGATGAGCTTTTTATACTTCGCGCAGGAACGTGGAACTGCCTCTCACCTGTGCAGATTGTCGTGCAGACAGTTCATAAGACTCGTCGCTGCAGGCTGCGCACATATATACTGTGCTATAGGGGACACAGCCTAGTGATGAGTCCAATGTACTCTCCGCATTGGAACGAGAGCCGGTTGGGTATAAGAGTGCAGCCTGGACTCCTGGACTGCCGAGGAACACCTCAACGTCCAGCAGCTTCTGGTGCTCATGGGTGATGACTGCTTCCCTTCAGACGGGGGTCCAGTTTAAGGTAATCGAAAAAGTGCTGTAAATTTCTGCAAAGTCCTTTAACGTCCTTTACAATACAGAGTCAGATGATGAACTGTGGATTGTCTGCACAGGGGCGCATGGGTTCGGGGTTAAGGACCTCTGCACAGTCATCTATGTATATCTGCTGGACGTTACATATGTTCCTTCTAGAACTTCCCAGAGGTCACATGATTGCGTTCCTGCTGTGGTCTAACAGGATGTGAGCCAGTCGCTGACTGGCTGACAGGCGGGTATAAAAGGCAGGTCCTGTTCCACATACATTCGGGTAGACGGGAGGGGAACAGAGTGGTCACGGACTGGAATGGTGGGGCGCAGAACGGGTGAATTTGGTTTATTATTTTATACCTGTGCCAGCCTGTATGGAGTAATAAATGTCACCGGCCAACCCCTGTGCCAAGTTACACGTTGTCCCCTTTCCACAGGTTGGGTGGTAACTTGCTGATTGGTTGGAGTCTGACTGCTGAGACCCCTGCAGATCTTGAGAATGGAAGTTCCCACCTTCCTCAGGGCGGAAGTGACTGAATGGAGCGCTGGTTGTGCAATCGCTCTAGTGCTCCATTCACTTTCAGTGGGTCTGCGGAGATACCCAAGCGGGTGCCACTTGGCTACTTCCATCAGCTCCATTGACATGAATAGAGTGCTGACTGCATATGATTGGCCATCGCTCCATTCACAGTGACATCACTGCGAGGAGAGAAGTGACCCCCCCAGTGACAGGAGAGCGGAGTCTTGAGATCGGTGGAGGTCTGAGCAGTGAGGCCGTGAGCGATCAGCCATCTATCCCCTATCATGTGAATAGCCAGTGGATGGGATAACTTGCAGTTGTGGTACAACCCTGTCTAACTTAACCATTTAATATCCTGGCATGTCGTATGTTTTGATCGTCGGGGGTCCGAGTGGCAAGGTCCTTATTGATGGCCACAACAAAGAGGCAGAAGCACTCGGATGCCCTTTCAGTTGTGTCCATTGATCAATGTACTGACTCATAGACTTTCCGTTCAACCCATCCACCGCTAGGAGGAGTGCCAAAAAAGAAGATCCGGCTCCGCTTATCCCTGTGTTTTGGTGATAGTGGGGGTCTCAACATCGAAGTTCTGATGTGTCAAAAGTATTTTGAAAGTCCAGTAAGGGCTCCCACACACTTGAGTTGCGCTTTTAACATTAGAAAGTCCCATTGACAATCGCATTAACAAAAAACACAAACACAAGTGTGTGGGAGCCCTGACCTGGACATAAAGGTCCAGTGAGGGATGGCAGGCGTCTCGTTGACCTCTACCAGTCCTTGGACCCAACATGCTCCATCCATGTTAATGACATGGGAGAAAGTGGACATATTGTATAAGGATCCTCCACTCTCGGCAGTTTTGAGTGATCCCCCCAACCCAACAGGCTGGTACCTCCTGAGCCACCGTTCATGGACTCCATGTGGGCGGTCTTCAATGTGCCGTACATAGTGAGCAGTTTGTGAAGTTGACTGTCGAGATGAACCTGCTGCGCATACCGGGACACGAGGCTCCAATATGTTCGTTCCTTTCTCAGTACATCATCTATGAGAGAAGGACGGCCAGACAACAGCTGTAACGTGACGAGCCGCCGCCGGGCTTTTTTTTTCTTTGTTCGGTTCCTCTTTTTTTCCGTCATTTCATTAGACTACCTGAATTCCTCTAATTAAAAAAACATCTGTCAGCTGCAGTAATCTGTGAAGACGAGCTTTATAGTCGCCGTATAAAACATGGAAACAGGTGGGGCAAAGAATGCTTCAGTTACTGTATGATCTTTCCCTTTCTGGTATATCAATAGATCGCCGTGTTCAACACAAGCGTGATTCAGTCTACATAATGGAAATATCCGCGCCATATGGGCTGCCCGCCTTTTGTCTCGCGGAATAGGACGCCGTTGTTGTGATGTGGCTCTTTGTCTGCTGATTACTGCCTAGATGCTAACACATAAGATTTGTTGAGTGGGCAGCGATGGTGCGCCATTGTTCACCCGCTAGAACGTGGTGAAGCAATCGTCCTCATTGCGGGTCGATAGAGATTAGATATATATAATATCCGTTGATACGTCTACATTTACAAGTGTGAGATTCTGTGACGTCTATAGAATTCTGGAAAAACACGTAATTATTGTATTCTCAGCCAAGTCGTACGGGGCGGCTGCAGCACGGACAGCCCCCCCGTCACAATGCCGCACCGGAGACGTTATCTGGACATTTGGGTATCATTCATGTGTGATTAGAATACTTTGATTTGCAGGTACTGTGCCTTTATATACAGGGGGGGCGATGGGACGGTGGGCTCTCTGGTCATGTGTGTGGATGTAAGGAGCTGGAGCTCAGCAGGGAGTGCTGCCGGTGGGGTGGCTACAGAGGAGCTGGCATGGAGACCCTCTAAGGCCCTTTTCACACTAGTGTTTTCACTTCCATTTCCCTGTCCATAGAAATGCCTTGCAGCGGAAGGTCTTCAGTTTCCATCCATTTCTGTATTTTCTCCATTCAGCTTATTACACTGGGTCAGAACTTTTGTTTCCGGTTCCGGAAACTGAATAGAGATGGATCTTTTTTATTGCATTGTAGTCAATGGGAAGACAATCCGTTGTGTGGAGATCATGGTTGCTCTTCAGTGCTGGTGGCTCAGTGGTTAGCACTGTTGCCTTGCAGTCTTTGGGTCCAATGTCATTAAGAGCACCATCCAATTCCATGCTGCCATCACCCTTGGTCAGATTTGAACCTACAACTTCAGCACTGAATGCAGATCACCAGATTAAACATCAGCAGCCGCTTTTCAGGCCTTGTTGTCCCTAAAGGTTTTGGGTCGTCCAGATTTTCAGTGACAGAACTTGTTTGAAGAATTTGGAAAGCAGTTTGGCCGCTGCACTGAGGGTAATGGGAGGTCCGCCGCTGACAAATCGGTGGCGATGACACATGAGCTTTGTTCACCTGACATAAAGACGAGCTCAACGCGTCCTGCTTGAGATGCCGCCATCATTCACCTTGCCTGAAGAGACATCACTGTGAATAAGGTTATGCTGACATGAAGCCGCCGGTCTGATACATCACACAAGGCCCCTCCCACTGGAGAGATTTGAATTGAATTCAAAATGGCGGTGATAAGGCCCAACAGATTCCCTACTTTTCCCGCAGCTTTTATGCAAAATTGCATCACTATCTGCCAAAATGTTTTCACTCTATAAGGGAGTTTCCACACTTTTGCGCCCCCCGTATATATAGCCGTATACCCGGACACAAATGTCTATTGTTTTTGCCTGGGATGGAGATCCGTATAACCCGTCTGCAGGAACGCTAATTATCCCTAACGTCATTTTATTCTCATTCCTGTGTAAAGCCTTTCTATGTACGGCATCGTATTCTGCCCCGTTACAGCACCGCGCCGTATAATGGGGAGTTTTGGCGCTCGGTTGGGAAGGAGTCTACAGAGAACGCAGCGGACGGACGTCGCGGCCGAGCTTCTATCAGAGGGGTCTGCGGCTGGATGTGTTGACAGGCGAGCCGGACCACCAATCATCCTCTGTTGGGTCAGTGCAGACCTGGTAATACAATGTCATGGTTATTGCCGGCTGGATACAAATCCCAGCGGCGTTACCTGCTATTTGTCCGCCGCCTCCGGGGACAAGTGTGTGATTTACATGAGATAAGATGCCAGAAGGCTGAGGACAAGCGCTCCCGTCTTAATGTGTCGCTCCGGCTCTCACTTCTGTCTTTCATGATGCCTGAAGTGCTTCATCCACACACATTGCCTTCCAGACATAATGACAGCCGCCCGGGGTGCAGCGGTGTCGTGGAGCGCTGCAGCGGGTCCCGCAGGCCACTCATTTAATGCAAGGCTCTTCCTTTGTATCACCGCTGTGTTTCCGGTGTTTTCGTGCTCCTCGCCGACCTGCGATGCCGTTTACCAAAAGAAAAAGCTTCATACAACATAATCCACAAATTGCAATATTGTACAATGATACATTCCCTCTCGGATGGTTCCTAAGTGCTTCTGCTAATGTACCCACTGAGCAGCACGTGCCGATACATTTGTATCACCTGGCAGCCCGACAATTGGTTTCTGATAATTTCACTGCTACAATGTATTCAAACTAATCAATGCTCCGGACGGCGATGGCTGCCGGCTGTCGGCTTATAGAGCTGCTCAGCCCAAACTTCCCATAGTACATTCCCTCAACTTTACACATCCACAATGACTTGTACAACTACGGAATGCATGAGGGTAATGTCACGACACCGCATGGATGCCAGATGGCAGGACCCGGCTTCACCTTTACAAGCAGACCGGTAGTAATGGTGTCTCAGATCCCCCAGGACTTACAGTGGAGCCAAATACTGTAACAACCGGCCATCACAAGAAATATAGATATAAAGCAAATATCAACACAGTGAGAACAGAGGTGCAACTGAGGACTCAACATCTGATGACAGAGGCAGAGGGAGATGGCAACTGGATGATGGGGGTGGTGGTTAGAATGAAATCAGCAGGCGATCTGGAGTGGAAAAACATCCAGAGTAGCGCTGACCCTAACACTGACTCCTGCTGCATCTCTCTCTAATCTCTCCCTGACGCTGTCCCTCAGCACCAGACTCCACTGTCCTTTAACAGCCTTAAGTTATCATTATAGACGATCATGTATAAAACACTATCCCTAAGAGGAGGAGGAGACTAGGACCCAGACAAGAGGCTAAAGAAGGAAATATTGAATTTATCCAAGAAAGACAGAAACAAACAAGGAAAGATCAGGAAACACAGACTGGACTAGTAGACCAAGGAACAAGACTGACTGGAGAGACTAGACAAGACTTGCATTACAGGAATCCTGAATAGCACGCATGTGATCACCACACCTGATAGCTGAGGGGAACCAATCAGGTAGTCTTGGGTAATGAAGGAGTTAATGCCAATATCCATGATAGTCTAACGAGGCGATTTGGACAGAGAACAGAAATCTAACTGGAAAAACCTGAAAAAGACCACAGCTGGGGGTCGAAACATTGTTTTACTATGGAGAAAATAAAGAAGCACCTCGCCGGCTGCACGCTGGTTGGCCCCCTCTATGCTGCCCAGGACCAGTAGCACAAATCTAACTGCAGCCACCCTCTCAGGTATTCAGCTGCCCTACTGATCACACATGTCCCTTCAGGGTTGTGGATGGAGACGTCCGTACAGCTGGGGGTCAGTAGCCGCACGGTGGTCTCATATGACTGGTAGAGGACTTCATGAACGCTGCACCTGATCAGTAAGGAAGCTCCGGCTCTGCTCACCTCTTGTGTCCCCTCAATGAGTGCAGCCGGATGAGGACAAAACCACTGAAACTGTGCTTCAGGGCTTCCACAGACGGGCGCCGGCCCTCGCCGCCATGGAGCACATTAGCGCATTAACCAGTCACAATCCTTTTTGGTTTTGACAGTTCAAATTTCACACTATTGCACACGGGTAAAAAGCAGAGCGCTGGGTCCTGCCTAAACCACGTACCAGAACGTAATACAGAGCTGTCCGGCCGTAATACAGAGCTGTCAGGCCGTAATACAGAGCTGTCCGGCCATAATACAGAGCTGTCCGGCCGTAATACAGAGCTGTCTGGCCGTAATACAGAGCTGTCTGGCCGTAATACAGAGCTGTCCGGCCGTAATACAGAGCTGTTAGTTTGTAATACAGAGCTGTCCGGCCGTAATACAGAGCTGTCTGTCCGTATCGAAGCTCTGATTCCGCTACGAACATCGATTTCTCATGAAACCGATTCCATACATTATCACAGCATGTTAGCAAGACCCTTGAATTTTGCAGTTCACAGCACAACCACTGGATGGCCCCATCCGACACATATAGGATAGGGATCTTGTGACAGAGTATCACAAAACAAGCTCATCCAGCCAATAGGAAAGGTAAGAAGCACTCAGACGTATACACAGTGGAAGGTGATCAGCTGTAAATGTCAGCTTACAGCGAGGCAAAGTCTCTGTCAAAAACGGGCACGGAAACTCAACAGTATTTTAAATAGCAGCCTCTCTGCTGTCTTTGGCAAACAGCTTGTTACACCGGGTGCCATTGATTGGCGTAATTCATGCAGACTGTGACCAGTACCTGATCCTCTGGTATTTGATCCTTCGCTGGGATCACTGCTCCTTTTTGCAGTTAATGCTTCATTGATCCGTGGCTGGGCTTTCTCCCTGTGGCACAGACCTAGAACACTACAAGAGATGACTAAGGGCCAGACTTCACTGCGCACGGCAGACTTTACCTGGATAGTAGATGCCGTGCGGGACCCACCCACTACTAACGCAGTAAATACACAGACCTCATGTTAGTGGTGGAAAGGCCAGAGCAACCCTGTAATACCAGGATGGAAGCAAATATACAGATACGAACCATCAGATAACTACTATTGTAGGAGGCGGCTGCCGGGTGCTCTGCAGCGACTCCCTGTCCTGTGCCACAGACACAACGGCCTTTTTGTGGCGTTATTGCTATTTTTTTTAATTAATAATAATTTGTGATGCAGCGCCACATCAGGACAAGAATGTGAAAAGTAAGAAATCACAAGAAACGGGGAGTAAAATATAATAACTTTCTTTCCCATGTCCTTGCACACATACAAGCACATACAAGCAGCGATCATACATCAGTGCACACGTACAAGCAGCGATCATACATCAGTGCACACGTACAAGCCTTCAGTAAAAGTGGGTATTTTCCATGTTAGGAGGATCATCAACAGGAATAATGTACCTGGGGCTCCTCAGGGTACAGACAGAGATGACGCTCAGGGTAACATATGGCGGTGCTGGTAGTTTACAGAGATGACGCTCCGGGTAACATATGGCGGTGCTGGTAGTTTACAGAGATGACGCTCCGGGTAACATATGGCGGTGCTGGTAGTTCTCCTTGGGCCGGTTTAATGGCTCTTCATCAGCGTGAACTATCAGCACTATACACCTCCATTGTGGCCCAAGTTATGGGGTATTCTGTGGCTCTGGGGTCTGCAGTTATAACTCTGCTCTGTATTTGGGGTCCTCTCCTCACAGTAACATGAATACTTCTGTGCTTTACCTCTTGTGTCTCGGCCACCTCGCAGGGACTATCCTGTGACCAGCCACAACTCACCTCCGGATCCAACAACTCTTCCGGTACTCCCTGACTGCAATGCTGATGGTAATCCTAACTCCCTCTCTATACACACTAACACTGTCCCTCTCTCTCTCTGATGGACGCCCGAAGATTTTCACTATCTAACTCTCTCACTTGTCTGACTAACTCCTCTCAACTTCACACCTGGTCACACTGACTAACTATACGGTTCACTTGTTTAACAGCGGACTTACTGACCAACTCTGCGCACTTTCCTGTTCTGCTCTGACATCTCACTGACTGACGCTCTCCTCACTATAACTACGACACGACTCCTCTCCTGCCTCTCTCTCTCTTCACTCCTCCGACCTGCACCATCAACTGCCTCCCAACTGTCACTCCACGGGCAGCCAATCAGAGTTCAATCTGCCGGTAACCAATGAGAATTGACTGTCCACCTGGCAGATTATTGAGAGCTCTGTCGTAGGGCAAATTAAGTAGTAGTTAACCCCTGCTCGTTATGCATGAACTGACCGCCGCCATTTGAAGGCAAGGCACTTTTGTAGGACCCATTTGGGCCGCTACAATATCCTTAACTGATATCATTATTGAACATTATGGTAGAAGTGCAAATTGGAAACTACCATTGAGTTTGCCAAGAGGAATCCCCGAAGGCTTCAGTATTGCTGCCATTACATCTATGCCACCAAACTCGGGCCATTGCCCTCATCCATGCTCACCGAGCCAGGGGACCCATTTAGCACTGAGCTGCACCCGTCCTGGCGACCTATGGGCTAAATACGCCTCCCAGCACCGCTCACCACAAAGGCATTGCATTACAGTAACCACCTTAATTATTTTGTTGCTGCACTTTGAGTTCTGTCCGGACCAGCCCTCAAGGACCACTTATCCTACTCCCATGGTGGCATCCTAACAGAAGTCCACCACTACCACCACGGCCCTCACCGTACAACCAGTGATTGTCTTCATATGTTACTGATACATTTATGGATTTATCTATCTACAATTGAATAGGAATCAATTGTCACATCATGAGAAAACCTACATGAAGGTAACCGGAGGCCTCGAACCAAACAAGAGTAGGCGGGCTGATGGGAAAAACTGCTGTCGCTGCTCTCCAACCCAGGCATGACCTTCCTCCTCTCATTGCCCCCTCTATATAGCTCCTCCTGATGCTCCACCTCACCAGCCCCCATCTACGGACCCCCTTAACCCTTCCTTTGCCAACCAGAAAAAACAGCATCTTCCTCCACTAACTGCTCCCTCTGTCATGGACGCCACTTGGCTGCGCTACGGGCTTTCTCTACTGCTGGACTCTGCATGACAACGTACAGCAACAACAAGTCCTGTTCCTGCTGCAGATACCGCTGCTTCCTGGCGTCCTCTTCTGGAGGAGACACTTGATCTTGACTCTACAGCAGTCCTATCTACGCTACCTACATGTGACGCAAAGTGTTAAGGGAGCAGTGTGCAGTCCTAAGCTCTCGCTCATAACCTGAAGGTTGTAGTTCAATCCCCGTGTGGTTCAGGTATCAGCTCAAGGTTGACTCATCCTTCCGAGGTCGGTAAAATGAGCCCCCAGCTTGGTGGTGGTGGTGGTAGTGGTGGTGGGGGGGTAATAAATAAATTACCTGAAGGCGCTGCGGAATAAGTTGTTGCTATACAAGTAGCAAGATTTATTTCTTTACCCGACACTTAGGGCTCAGACACATGGATGTGAGATTTTGTCCTGTTTTGCTTCCATGAAAATCGCGGCCGCATAACAAGATTAAATGAGACCATTGATTTTAGTGTATTAATAATACACGCTATAAAAAACTGTCGACCTGGGAAGTCATTCTTTCTGACTGATAGCGCCACCTGTCTGTACTCCTCCAGGAGCTGAATGCCCATAAGACTGCAGCCTGCCCACTGTAGCTGCTGCAGGGAGTATCCTGGCCTGACCGTGCGGCGTAGCAGCTTCATACTAGCTGCCGTCTGTTCTTGTGCGGAGACTCGGTCGCTGCCTCCCCAACTTATAGGTGCCGCCGCCCGAGTATAGAAGCCCATACAACATAACAGACATTAACAATAATAGAGCTGTATCCCTGATACACTGCCAGCCTGATGAAGCCTGAAGACGCCGTCGGTTCAGCTGGGAAACGTGTTGCTGAACTTGTGTGCTGCAACAACCTTGATGAAGGACCCTGCGCAGTCCAAAAGCTGCTGTAACATCATGTGTGTTTGTTGGCCACTAGAGATGAGTGAGCGTACTGGTCTGAGCATTAGGGTACTTGAGATGCTCGTTACTTGAGACAAACACCACGCGGTACTCGAGTCAATTGCATTTTCTTTCCCCGCATGCTTAGCGCCATTTTCTAGCCAATAGACATGCGGGGAAGGCATTACCACTTCCTCCTGTGACGTGCCAGCCCTCTCCTCCCCCCCTTCCCACAGTAGTGAGTGGCTGGGCCGATCAGGTGACTGCCAAGTACTTAAAGTGGTCCCGCCCGCGGCTCGCCTCATGCTGGCAGAGGTTAGGGAAAGTGCTGCTGCTCATTCAGGGACAGTGTTAGAGTAGGTCCTGTCTTCAAGAACCCCAACGCTCCTTCTTAGGGCTACATCTGACGGTGTGCATTATACTTGTGGCTTGCTGGGAGTTGTAGTGCATCCATTTTTGTATTACGCACCTAGGCCTGTTCCCAGCCTGTCAGTAATAGCGTTCTCAGGCTGCAGTGCCGTGCAACCAGCTGTCACCGTGAAACTGCACTCTATTATTTCCCAGCCTGCTGCGAACGACTTCATTTATAATGTTCTGTGTCTGCAGTGAATTAGACAGAGGTCTCACTGCTAAACAGTACTGTAATATTACCGGGGCCACTGCAAAGTATTTCAGCTCTGCCGCTGTGCAGAGCGTCTCACAATACCCTTTCCTTGGTGCGGTTGAGATCGCCGCAGTTACCAGCACTATCCACTGGCTTTAGAGTCTTCTCCTCCTCCACACAGCCTCTATTATCTACAAGTCTCTGCGAGCAGTAAATTACCCCTAGGTATCAGCGCAAGACACAAGTCACAGCATAGAGCCCCCGCTATCTACAAGTCTCTGTGTGCGGTGAATTAAGCCACAGTTGTCACTGCTGTACAGTGGGGTAATTTATTTGGGCCCTGCTTTATTCTTAATCTGCCATGATGAGGAGTAGGGGTAAGGGTCGAGGACGCGGACGTGGACACGGACGTCTAAGTGAGGGTGTGGGCACAGTTCGAGTTCCTGGGCGTGGTGAATCACAGCCGGCTGCTGCGAGATTAGGAGAGAGGCAAGTTTCTGGGCTCCCCAGCTTCATATCACAAGTTATTGGTCCGCGTGGTAGACCTTTATTACAAACAGAGCAGTGTGAGCAGGTCCTGTCGTGGATGGCAGAAAATGCATCCAGCAATGTATCGACCACTCAGTCTTCTACGCAGTCCACTACTCCGGCCTAGAGACTGCAACTCTGAATCCCCTGGCTGCTGCTCCTCCTTCCTCACAGCCTCCTCACTCCATGAAAATGACACATTCTGAGGAGCAGACAGACTCCCAGGAACTGTTCTCGGGTCCCTGCCATGAGTGGGAAAAAATGGTTCCTCTCTCACCTGAGGAGTTTGTCGTGACCGTTGCCCAACCTTTGGAAAGTTCCCGGAGTCCGGGTGATGAGGTGACTGACCCCACCTGGCTTGCTAAGCCTACTGAGGACAGGGCTTCAGAGGGGGAAGTGCAGCAGCAGGACAGGTTGAAAGAGGCAGTGGGGTGGCCAGGGGTAGAGGCAGAGCCAAAGCAAAGAATCCTCCAAATGTTTCCCAAAGCACCCCCTCGTGGCAAGCCTCTGGAAGAGGGCTAGGTGTTCAAAGTTGGGGATGTTTTTTAGTGAGAGCGCGGACAACCGACAAACAGTGGTGTGCAACCTGTGTCGCACCAAGATCAGCCGGGGTGTCACCACTACCAGCCTCACCACCACCAGCATGCGCAGGCATATGATGGCCAAGCAAGGTGGGACGAAGGACATTCACCACCTCCAGGTTACACCACTGCCTCTCCCCCTGTGGCACAACCTGCCTCACAGATCCAACACCCCTCTCAGGACACAGGCACGACCGCCTCCCGGCCTGCACCCACACCCTCACCTCCACCGTCCTCCACTCCATCCAGCAATGTCTCCCAGCGCAGTGTTCAGCTGTCGCTAACACAAGCGTTGGAGCGAAAGCGCAAATACACCGCCACGCACCCGCATGCACAAGCTTTAAACGTGCACATTGCCAAATTAATCAGCCTGGAGATGCTGCCGTACAGGCTTGTGGAAACGGAGACTTTCAAAAACATGATGGCTGCAGCGGTCCCGTGCTACTCGGTCCCCAGTCGCCACTATTTTTCTTGGTGTGCCATCCTAGCCCTACACCAGCCCGTCTCCTGCAACATAATTCGTGCCCTCACCAACGCGGTTACTGTGAAGGTCCACTTAACCACGGACACGTGGACAAGTACTGGCGGGCAGGGCCACTATATCTCCCTGATGGCACATTGGGTGAACTTGGTGGAGACTGGGACCGAGTCAGAGCCTGGGACTGCTCATGTCCTACCCACACCCAGAATAGCAGGTCCTACCTCAGTGCTGGTATCTGCAGCGTTTTATGCCACCTCCTCCAAACCCTCCCCCTCCTCCTCCGCTACCTCTTCCTCTCAGTTAAGAAGTGTGAGCATGTTGCCAGCAGTCGGTAGCGCGCGGCAGCACAGCGGTGGGCAAGCGTCAGCAAGCCGTGCTGAAACTAATCAGCTTAGGTGACAAGAGGCACACGGCCCCTGAGCTGCTGCAGGGTCTGACAGAGCAGATCGACTGAGCCTCCAACTGGGCCTGGTCGTGTGTGACAACAGCTCTGCAGCTCGGAAGCCTCACACACGTGCCATGCCTGGCCCACATCTTCAATCTGGTGGTTCAGCGGTTTCTGAAAAACTACCCGCACTTGTCAGACCTGCTCGGCAAGGTGCGCCGCATCTGTGCACATTTCCGCAAGTCCACCATGGACACTGCCACCCTGAGGACCCTGCAACGTCGGTTTCAGCTGCCAGAGCACCGACTGCTGTGCGACGTGCCCACATGCTGGAATTCTACGCTGCACATGTTGGCCAGGCTGTACGAGCAGCGTAGACCAATAGTGGAATACCAGCTGCAACATGGACGGCGGAGTGGTAGTCAGCCTCCGCAATTCTTTACTGAGGAGTGGGCATGGATGGCAGACATCTGCCAGGTCCTCAGAAACTTTGAGGAGTCTACCCAAATGGTTCGCTGCTAAGCATAAAGGCCGACGCTTTGTGGTTGGAACAGGAGACGGGGGATGACAGTATGTTGCTTGATAGCCAGACCACCCTCACATCTATATCTCAGCGCGTTTTGGAGGAGGAGGGGGAAGAGACAGTTGTCCACACTGCAGAGGGTACCCATGCTGCTAGTCTCCCGTTTGTTCAGCGTGTGTGGGCTGTAGAGGAGGAGGAGGATCCTGAAAGTCATCTTTCTAGTGAGGACAGCGATGTGTTGCATACTGGTCCCTTGGCACGCATGGCTGACTTCACGTTAGGCTGCCTTTCCCGTGACCCTCGCGTTAGACGCATTCTGGCCAACATGGATTACTGGGTGTACATCCTTCTTGACCCACGGTATAAGGAGAACCTTTCCACTCTCATTCCCGAAGAGGAAAGGGGTTTGAGAGTGATGCTATACCACAGGACCCTGGTGGAAAAAGTGATGCTAAAATTACCATCTGACAGCACTAGTGGTAGAAGACGCAGTTCAGAGGGCCAAGTAGCAGGGAAGGAGCGGGGATCAGACAGCATGTCCAACGCAGGCAAGCGAACACTCTCGAAGGCCTTTGCCAGGTTTATGGCTCCCCAGCAAGACTGTGTCACCACTCCCCAGTCAAGGCTGAGTCGGAGGGAGCACTGTAAAAAGATGGTGAGGGAGTACATAGCCAATCGTACCACCGTCCTCTGTGATGCCTCTGCTTCATACAACTACTGGGTGTCAAAGCTGGACACGTGGCATGAACTTGCGCTGTACGCCCTGGAGGTGCTGGCCTGCCCTGCCGCTAGAGTCTTGTTAAAGAGGGTGTTTAGTGCAGCTGGGGGAATCATCATGGATAAGCATACCCGCCTGTCAACTTCTAGTGCCGACATGCTTACACTCATAAAGATGAACAAAAGCTGGATTTCCCCAGACTTCTCTTCTCCACCGACGGAAAGCAGTGAAACCCAAAGATTCTTTTAGCTGCAACCGGAGAAAAATGCATCCTCTATCACCACCAAAAAAGAGGGGAATTAGTTTTGTCAATCACTCTCGGATATTATTACTCCT
This sequence comes from Eleutherodactylus coqui, assembly GCA_035609135.1. Taxonomy (NCBI): domain Eukaryota; kingdom Metazoa; phylum Chordata; class Amphibia; order Anura; family Eleutherodactylidae; genus Eleutherodactylus; species Eleutherodactylus coqui. The sequence continues at coordinate 2,399,748 of CM069407.1, read as the reverse complement.
CCTACTACTACTCCTCCCCCTAAAACATCATGTCATCATGCTGAACTACCAATTTTTCTGCAGCCCAAAAGGCTCTGTTTAAAAGTTTTTTACAATTTTTCAAAGTTTCAAAAATATTGATACTTTAACATGAACCAATTTTTTTCACAGGGCTGCCTCCAGGCTCTGTTACAAATTAAGCAACAGCGAACTGTATCTTTAAAAAATGTTTATGGGTTTCACCTGCCCTCGCGGTTGAGCAATTTTTCAGGGGTACACTTGTACTCTTGGTACAGTAATTTTTCTGGCCCTCGACTATACTGTTATCTAACTAATTTTTCCGGCCTTCGCCTACACTCATGGTACACCAATGTTACAGGGGTTCGCCTATACTCTTGCTACAAAAATGTTACTGGGGTGTGCCTATACTATGGGTGCACAAAGACTTCCAATAGCGGTGTTTTATCTGTCTGGCACAAATACACTGACTGACTAGGGTAGAAATGTGGGCCGAGCTCCTTGGCGGGGTGAAACTGTCTTGTTTGGGCACTCTGATTTCTTCCTGTGTAATACCATCTTTGTGCACCCACAGCATAGGTGAGCCCACGGAACTCAAAGACTTCCCATTGCGGTGTCCAGCTATCTGACACCTACTAAGAATGAAGTGTGTGGGGACACATGGATTTCCCATTGCTATGTAACTCGCGGCACCTTGGGTCACACAAGGTGGAGGCTGGGACCGAGCTTGACCCAGGGCCCGCTCACGTGCTTCCCACACAGAGTATTGCGGGTCCTACCTTGGTCATGGTCTCTCGGGCTTATTATGCCACCTCCTCCTCCTGCTTGGGGTTTGGGGATCAGCGCTGGGCAACATGTATTTGCTCTCGTGTTACCACAGTTATCTGAGACACTGGTTTGGGCCAAACAAAAGGAGCGTTACTGCATTAATGAGACGTTCACAGCTGTACCAGCATCGGAGTCCGCTTTATGACCACGATTAATGAGGGTGTGAGCTGAGGCCAAGGTCCCTGGCAGGGTGAAACTGCCATGTTTGGGCACTTTGATTTCTTCCTGTGTAATACCATCTTTGTGCACCCACAGCATAGGCGAGCCCAAGGAACTCGAAGACTTCCCATTGTGGTGTTGAGCTATCTGACACCTACATAGAATCAATTGTGTGGGGACACATGGATTTCCCATTGCTATGTAACTCGCGGCGCCTTGGGTCACACAAGGTGGAGAATGGGACCGAGCCTGACCCTGGGCCCGCTCACGTGCTTCCCACACAGAGTATTGCTGCATTGTGGCGATGTGTAGAAGTGGTGGCACCTGAGTCCCCTTTATGCCCACATTTGCGGCTTCTGACAATTTTGTGACGGAGGTGGCACGGGATTGGAATGATGATCGTACGTCAATTTATCATCCATTCTCATCAGCATTGTGGGCTATCGCCCACACTTTCAAAGAGGGTCGCTGCCCGGCCCTGCCATCCCTCTGCAGGGTGTGCCTCCGGTTCTCCCTCATCCAGTACGCGCTTATAACTAGACATGAGGGTGGTGTGGCTATGAAGCGAGTGTGTGGCATGAGGGCAGCTGAAGGCTGGGCAGGGAAACTTTTGCGTGCGCTGTGGACGCAGGGTCGTGTGGGGGGGTTGGACAGCAATGCCAGCATGTAACCCAGGAGAAGAGGCAGCGTTGTCACCCGCAGGCGGTGATTGTCCTTGGTTGCAGGTACTGTGGTGCTTGGCTAAGATGTGCCAGCGCGTGTGCCTTGCTAATGAGGGTTTGTCCGAAGTAAATTGTTATGGGGGCAAGAGTCTGGCGTCACCCCCCTTTTGGCTTAATACTGGGACCTGGGAGCCTCAGATGCAGCCATGCATGCTGTCCCTGCCCTTCCCTGTCCGTTTCTGTGGTGTTTCCATGACTTTCTGATGTTTTCTGCTGTTTGACAAGTCATCACCTATGCGGAGCATCGGTCATATACAAAAATGCTTGAGTCGCCCATTGACTTCAATGGGGTTCATTACTCGAAACGAACTCTCGAGCATTACGAAAAGTTCGACTCGAGCAGCGAGCACCTGAGCATTTTGGTGCTCGCTCATGTCTATTGGCCACTAAATGCTCTCGCTTCTCCTGATGGGACAATCACTCTTCGCTCTCCTGGCGGCTCCGGACCGAATCTTTGTTGTTTCAGTTTAATAAATGATCTTCCACTTCCCCGTCTCAGTCCTGCTGTGCGCCACGCAGAGGCCGGACGGGCACCGTGCGCAGACTCATGCCGCAGTGTGCGCTAGTAGAGGGGGCCGCTCGCTTTGCATCCCGCTACTTTCCATTGTGGGTTTTTTTGTCGGTACATGTGAAATTCACATTGCAGAAAATAAAGGAACAGCGTGAATTCCTGCCTTGGTTTTATGTGGTGCCCACAGTAGGTGGCCAGAGGCGCACTTACCCACTGAAGGGAGCCACAAGGAAGTCCACAGCGCTTCAGTAAGCAACTCGGAGCAGGAATGTGAGATTCTGTGTGAGCGCCCCCTTGTGACCACACGTCTCTATGCGGCCTAGAACCTCACGGCAGAAGAACCCATGTGGTTTACCGTAAAGCGCCGCCGTTTCATGATGTGATTTTCAGCCGAGCAGCAAGTTCAGATGAAACGAGGCTTTTATGTACTTCCAGAAACCCCAATCACCAAACCGCAGCCGTTCCCAGTGAACTCCTCTTATAGTCCGGGCATTGCTGCTTATTGCTTACCTAGAGGCGTGATATTTGTTGGTCACGGCTCACAGGCTATCAGGCAGTCGCTGTGCATCCTGCCAGCTGAGCTCCTCGCCGCCCCCCTCAGGTGTGTCAGCCCAAGGCCAAATAACAAACGCGACTAATTAATAATAATGCTATTAAATAAATAAGAGGAGAAAAGTAAGCGGTAAAGGGACAGTAATTAATGCGGCGGTCTGACCGCAGACAAGAAGAGGTATCAGTCAGACCGCGGATCCAGTACCTCATGTACACAGCGAAGAACATAACAACTGGGGAAGAACTCTGCATACAGCCACAAATGGAGACCGCTTCCATGGCACCAGTGGGCGCTGCAGTGTGCCACATACAAGGGGTGTTCTGCATATACACCGCATGGCCCCCAGTAGTGCGTTCTACAGCATAGCAGCAGTTCTTCGCAGCATAGATCCCACTCCGTGATGAAACCTGCAGGAATATCGGCCCTTGCGGACAGGAAGCTTCTTGTAGTCGCTGCAGATTAGACGGCAGTGCTGACATGTTCTGACCAGCTGACAGGAAGGGGTCAGCGATTCATGCTGCTTGCACCAAATTCTGACCTCCCATCAGCACATAAATCTGGCTCCATCTGACCAGGAGATGTTTTTCCGCTGCTCAGTGATACAAGTTTTGCGCTCTTTTGCCCGCTGGAGTCTTTCTGTTTCCCTTAGACACAATGGCGCTGGAACTGGTCGCCTGCTGTTATACCATCCGTCCGGAGGAACGGCGAGTTGTGCGTTCGGACACGTTAGTTGGAGCTCCAGCGTTGTATTCAGCTGACTGTGCAGCCTGTTGGTCAGAACGATTCCTGACATCCTCCTCTGACCCCTTTCAGGGATGAGTTGTTTCCGTCCGCAGGATCCCCTTTCGCTGGATGTTTTCCCTGATCGCGCCATTCTCGGTATACTCTCCACACCGTTACATGATAAAACCCCCCGCGGTTGTCGGTGAGACCCCGGCTAGTCCAGCACCAATGACCGGTCTCGTTAGAAGTCGCTCCGATCGCTGGATCTTCCATCTAATGTGGATTCACACTGAAACTGATCCGCGGAAAACTTTTCACGTGACTTTATGCCGTTCTCCGGGGTCACGGGGGGAATTACCATACAGGGAGCGCCAATCGTGAGAGGGGCGGGGTCTAGTAAAGGGGCATGGAATCTAATAAGGGGACAGAGTGTCTAGTAAGGGGCGCACTAATATAATGACCGTTCAGTTCTTATATTTTTTCTTAGTTTATGTACAAAATCCTAAATAGTATCAAAACAACACGATGGAAGGAAATATCCCGTCATCTATCATCCATCAGCGAGACCTTCTATCGTAGAACGAGAATAAACAACGACATTAGACATCCTGAACCTGGTTGTGGAGGATCTTGGGGTCTGCACTGACTTAGGGGGTCTGTATTTTTCTACTCCTTGCATTGTGCCCCCCCATTGTGATGAAGCAGCCCTACAGAGCCGCAAGAAGTGTTATGGGGGGGGGGGGGGGGGGGGGGGCAGAGGAAGTTTTTCTCATATAAACTTCCTCCTTTAATGTTCTGAGAAGAAGACAAAAATGGCAAATTATTCTCTTCATTAACGCAAATATTTTCTTCCAGAAGAGGAACAATTTGCTGTAATCTGGGAGGATAGAGGTAATTACCAGCCGCATCATCTGAGGTCTGCCGCACGCCGCTCTCCAGGCACAGCGTGTCCTCGTCTTGGTGGAGACCTGCCGATAACCCGGCCCGGTTGTCATAGTCACAATTAATCTTGTAATCTTGACTGCAAAACAAGAGTTTAAGCCCCGAGAGGAGGAGCGGAGACTCGGCGTGGTGGGGCAGCGCGGGGCGGGCGCTCGGGCATGTATTGTCCTTCTCTCTGTTCCATGTTGTCCTCATGGAGTCCTTCAGTTTATATAGTAGAAGCGTAAAGCTGAGCGTCTCCATTAACGTCTCATGACATTATATCCGGGGTTTGGGTGGAACTCGAAAAGCAGCTATTTCTGTTGTCACCACGTATTTGTGGATTGGCGCAGCCCCCCCGGAATACCGGAGGATCCCCCAGCTCCGGGCAGGAAGTAATGTGCGCCAAACCCCAGCAGAAGCTTCTTCTAGCCGCTGCGGCTCCAGTTGCGCTCCGCTGGGCGCGTTTAGTGCTCGCGGTCTGAGGGCTTAGACATCTGGGCGCGTTTTACTCCCATTATGTAGCCGTGACAATCGCAGGCGCACAACGGGACGAGACCAAAGCACTGATTTCAATGGTTTTGTTTCCACTACTGGATTCCTCAACATTAATAGTTTGCTTGATAAAAGATCAGGCTGGACCCAACTTCCTGCTTATTTTCCCAAATTTGTGCATATCGGCAAGCGTATTAGTGCATGCCCCACTCTGTAGCTATAGGAGGGTATGCGCCAGCCCGATGGGTATGTAGGTGGGGCAACCAGGGTTACTTGCTCCTGCTGCGCACCTTGACCCCAGGAGCTCCCCTATACATAGCTGAGGTCAGCGGGCGCAGGAGACCACATCACAGGCACCCGCAGTACGTGCAAATAATCTTTATAATGCAACAGAAAAAAGGCTGCAAATAAACAGTCTGACGGCGAGGCTCTTACTTCATCAAGTCAGCAAAACTGAAGAGACAGTCCGGACAACAGGCTGGCCTCCCCGCGGTACGGAAGCGCTTGTGTGCGCAGCAGCATGGAGATGACCAGTGTTCCAATTGCATTCCACAGGTTCAACAAATCGCCCCCGCCACTGGCGTACGGTGAGGGGAAGCAGGGGCCGCAATGGCGACCCGGCCCTTGAGCTGAGGGGGCCCAGGGGACCAACGCTATCGGCCGCATGATGGCTGAGAAGGGAGGAGGGAGAGGAGAGAGACGGGAGGCAGCGCCGCAGGTCGGCAAGAGCAGAGGGGAGGGGAGGGCTGTTACACGTGGAGTCGGAAGCCAATTACAGGCTGCAGACTCCCACAGCGCGGCCCTCCCACTGATAGGCTGCAGCTATGAGTGGTCACAGCTGCAGTCTATCAGTCTCTGCCGGCCAGCGATTACCAGAGGGAGGGGCTAGTGCGGCTCTACTCACCTCCGGAGCGCTGGATGCGCAGGACCTGAGAGAGGACCTGTGGCTGCAGATCACATGACCAGGCTCTGGTCATGTGATCAAAGGACGGGGGACTTTCCATTACAGGCTGCACAGAGACTGCAGCAGAGGTGAGTAGAGAAGGAATTGTAATTATATATGTATGGCTGGTATAAGTTATACCAGCTGTGTGTATATATATATATATACACACACACACACACACACACACACATACATATATATATATATATATATATATATATATATATATATATATATATACACATATATATATATATACACAGGAGATACACAGGTTACACCAGCATGGGACATACCACTATATACAGGGGGATATACATCCTGTATATAGTGATATGTACCATGCTGGTATAACGTGGGTATCCCCTGTATATAATTATATATGTGCAGCTGTTATAAGTTATACATCTCCTGTATATAGTGATATGAAGCATGCTGGTATAACCTGGGTATTTCCTGTATATAATTATATATGTACAGCTGGTATAAGTTATACATCTCCTGAATATAGTGATATGAACCATTCTGGTATAACCTGGGTATCTCCTGTATATAATTATATATGTACAGCTGGTATACGTTATACATCTCCTGTATATAGTGATATGGAGCATGCTGGTATAACCTGGGGATCTCCTGTATATAATTATATATGTACAGCTGGTATAACCTGGGGATCTCCTGTATATAGTGATATGGAGCATGCTGGTATAACCTGGGTATCTCCTGTATATAATTATATATGTACAGCTGGTATAAGTTATACATCCTGTATATAGTGATATGGACCGTGCTGGTATAACCTGGGTATCTCCTGTATATAATTATATATGTACAGCTAGTATAAGTTATACATCTTTAGTATATAGTGATATGGAGCATGCTGATATAACCTGGGTATCTCCTGTATATAATTATATATGTACAGCTAGTATAAGTTATACATCTTTAGTATATAGTGATATGGAGCATGCTGGTATAACCTGAGGATCTCTTGTATATAATTATATATGTACAGCTGGTATAAGTTACACATCCCCTGTATATAGTGATATGGAGCATGCTGGTATAACCTGGGTATCTCCTGTATATAATTATATATGTACAGCTGGTATAAGTTATACATCTCCTGTATATAGTGATATAGAGCATGCTGGTATAACCTGGGCATCTCCTGTATACAATTATATATGTACAGCTGGTATAAGTTATACATCTTTAGTATATAGTGATATGGAGCATGCTGGTATAACCTGAGGATCTCTTGTATATAATTATATATATACAGCTGGTATAAGTTACACATCTCCTGTATATAGTGATAGCGAGCATGCTGGTATAACCTGGGATCCCCTGTATATAATTATATATGTACAGCTGGTATAAGTTATATATCTCTTGTATATAATGATACTAGCTGATATACCCGGCTTCGCTCGAGTTAATTTGGTACTGGTGTTTATCTGGTGTTCACACGGAAAATCTTATGAAGTCGTGGTTACTTTAGAGATACTGAGGAAAAACATATGTTCACCATTTTGCATAGTTCTCTGCGTTACCCAGGAAACACCACGGGGAGGCAACCATGCGACTTTTCCTTCATATAAAATGACATCAGGAAGTGAGAGAATTAGATTACGTACATAAAATTTGGACGCTAATTCTTTTGCACTTAGAATTGAATAATCTAGTTGGGACCTATTAACTTTTCCTATTTATGACATAATCAATGCTTGTGCCAAATTTCCCGTTTCTATGACAGCGCAACGTGAGAAAATTAGATTCCGTACGTAAAATTTGGACGCTAATTCTTTTGCGCATAGAATTGAATAATGGAGTTGAGACCCATTCGCTTTTCCTATTTATGTCATAATCAATGCCCGTTCCAAATTTCCCGTTTCTATGACACCGGAAAGTGAGAAAATTAGATTCCGTACGTAAAATTTGGACGCTAATTCTTTTGCGCATAGAATTGAATAATGGAGTTGGGACCCATTAACTTTTACTATTTATGACATAATCAATGCTCGTGCCAAATTTCCCGTTTCTATGACACCGGAAAGTGAGAAAATTAGATTCCGTACGTAAAATTTGGACGCTAATTCTTTTGCGCTAGAATTGAATAATGGAGTTGGGACCCATTAGCTTTTACTATTTATGACATAATCAATGCTTGCGCCAAATTTCCCGTTTCTATGACACTGGAAAGTGAGAAAATTACATTCCGCACGTAAAATTTCGACGCCAATTCTTTTGCGCTAGAATTGAATAATCGAGTTGGGACCCATTAACTTTTCCTATTTATGACATAATCAATGCTCGTGCCAAATTTCCCGTTTCTATGACATTGGGAAGTGAGTGATTTAGATTATGTACGTTAAATTTCGACGCCAATTCTTTTGCGCTAGAATTGAATAATCGAGTTGGGACCCAATTTCTTTTCCTATTTTGGAGATATTCTATGCTTGCGCCAAATTTCATGTTTGTACGACATCGGGAAGTTGGAGAACTTTTGGCGAGTCAGTCAGTCAGTCAGTCAGTGAATGAGTGAGTCAGTGAGTGAGTGAGTCAGTGAGTCAGTGAGGGCTTTCAGCTTTATATATGTAGATGGAGCATGCTGGTATAACCTGGGTATCTCCTGTATATAATTATATATGTACAGCTGGTATTGGTTATACATCTCCTGTATATAGTGATATGGAGCATGCTGGTATATCCTGGGTATCTCCTGTATATAATTATATATGTACAGCTGGTATAAGTTATACATCTCCCTGTATGTAGTTATATGGAGCATGCTGGTATAACCTGGGTATCTCCTGTATATAATTATATACATGTACAGCTGGTATAAGTTATACATCTCCTGTATATAGTGATATGGAGCATGCTGGTATAACCTGGGTATCTCCTGTATATAATTATAGACGTACAGCTGGTATTGGTTATACATCCTGTATATAGTGATATGGAGTATGCTGGTTTATCCTGGGTATCTCCTGTATATAATTATAGACGTACAGCTGGTATAAGTTATACATCTCCTGTATATAGTGATATGGAGCATGCTGGTATAACCTGGGTATCCCCTGTATATAATTATATATGTACAGCTGGTAGAGGCCTTAGTCAGACGGGCGTTTTTTTGTGCGATTTGCGCATGCGCACGTGTCCGGCGATTTTTTAAAACCATTGCTTTGCAATGGTATTGGACACATGAGCGCTTTTTATGTGCTCGGCCGATAAATTATAGAACAGAAATCGCAGATCGCACCTATGTGCGATCTGCGATTCCTGTTCTCTTCTCTATATGCGCTCAATGGGGCCGGCGGCAGCAGCGCCGACCCCATTGAGAACATATAGAAGACAAATCATTCTTCTCTGCCACAGCTGTAACAGCTGTGGCAGAGAAGAACGATGTTTGCCCATTGAATTCAATGGAGCGGCAATACAGCCAGCTCCATTGAAAGCAATGGGCTGCCGGACAGCGCTGGATGAATTGTCGGGAAGGGCTTAAATATATAACCCCTTCCCTGCAATTCATCCAGAAAAGTGTTAAAATAAAAAAAATATATATACTTACCTTGTTCCGGCAGCCGGAGTTCAGCGCGGCCGGCCTGCAGTGGGTGTGAAGGGGGTGTGAGTCAGACCTGCCCCCGGATTGGCTCAGCGCTGAGCCAATCAGAGGCAGGTCTCACTCACACCCATTCATGAATTCATGAATGGGTGTGAGTGAGACCTGCCTCTGATTGGCTCAGCGCTGAGCCAATCCGGGGGCAGGTCTGACTCACACCCCCTTCACACCCACTGCAGGCCGGCCGCGCTGAACTCCGGCTGCCGGAACAAGGTAAGTATATATTTTTTTTTTATTTTAACACTTTTCTGGATGAATTGCAGGGAAGGGCTTATATATTTAAGCCCTTCCCGACAATTCATTCCACACTCGCCCGCAGCCCATTGCTTTCAATGGAGCCGGCTGTATTGCCGGCTCCATTGAATGCAATGCGCTGGGCAGCTCCGGCCCGTTTCTAATGAAACGCGGCTAGGAGCAGATTTTCGGGCGATTTTCGGGCACCGGTCACGCGATTTGCGGATGCGCATCAGTCATGCGATCTGCAAATCGCGCGAAAAAACGCCCGTCTGACTAAGGCCATAAGTTGTACATCTCCTGTATATAGTGATGTGGAGCATGCTGGTATAACCTGGGTGTCCCCTGTATATAATTACACTAGCTGATATACCCGGCTTCGCCCGAGTTAATTTGGTACTGGTATTTATCTGGTGTTCACATGGAAAAGCTTATGAAGTCGTGGTTACTTTAGAGATACTGAGGAAAAATATATGTTCACCATTTTGCATAGTTCTCTGCGTTACCCAGGAAACACCACGTGGAGGCAACCATGCGACATTTCCTTTATATAAAATGACATCAGGAAGTGAGAGAATTAGATTCCGTACATAAAATTTGGACACTAATTCTTTTGCGCTTAGAATTGAATAATGGAGTTGGGACCTATTAACTTTTCCTATTTATGACATAATCAATGCTCCTGCCAAATTTCATGTTTCCATCACATTGGGAAGTGAGAGATTTAGATTATGTACGTAAAATTTGGACGCCAATTCTTTTGCGCATAGAATTGAATAATGGAGTTGGGACCCATTAGCTTTTCCTATTTATAACATAATCAATGCTCGGGGCAAATTTCCCGTTTCTATGACACTCAGTGAGTGAGGGCTTTCAGCTTTATATATATAGATATATACAGCTGGTATAAGTTATACCTCTCCTGTATATATATATAATTATATATAGGAGATACACAGGTTTTTGCGGCCGTGTGAAAGCGGCCTAAGGCATTACCAACAGGTTTTTACGTAGTCAAGGAAAGGAGTCATAATGAGAAGGCTTACGCCAAGGGGCTGCATCATGTTTGTAAATTAGCACGGTTTAGGTATAGGTACGGGTACAGATGGAGGGGGGGGAGCTGAACTTTTGCACCCGGGCCCCTTAGCCTTTAGGTACGCCCCTGGCCCCCACTAAGAGGTGTCGGCGCCCCTCTGTTGCACTGCGGGCGTCACGGGGTGCGGCGTGTCTGCATAGGTCCCGTCACCATAGAACCATGTCATGTGACCCAACGGCTGACGCCAATGCTCTCTGCACCGTCTGCTGTTGTTGCATCGGCTATTGTTCGATATGGAATTGAGTGCTGCTTTTAACTCCGAAGCCCAAGCAGCGCCGCCTCTTCATGCTTCCTTCCTGGATATCACCATAGAATCAGCTTAAGCGTCTCTGCCACCAGCAGAAGACCACAGAGGCGTCACGTGAGAAGTCCGCTGCTAATACCCACCCCACACTGTAGGAATTGCCTGCAACTGCCAAGCCACACTGCTTTTACCAAAACTTAGCATCCAGGCATTGAGCTCATTGCTGGGACTGTATTTAGTAAGTGGTGTTCTGGTTCTGTATCTATGGGGTAGGCTCAGTTCTGGTACCATATCTATATCATATGCTTGGTTCTGGTACTGTATCTATCTGCTACTTTTTTTACCGTATCTATGTAGTAAGCTTGATTCTAGCATCATATCTACATAGTAAGTTTAGTTCTGGTATCATATCTATGCAGTACACTGTTATAGTACCTTATCTATGTAGCAAGGTTGGTTTTCAAAGCATTTCTATGTACTAAGTTTGGTTCCTGTACCCTAGTTATGCAGTAAGCTAGGTTCTATTACCATACCTATGTAGTAATCTCAGTTCTGGTACCCTATCTATATAGTATTCTTGGTTTTGGTATCCCATCTAGGTAATACACTCAGTTCCACCACTGTATCTGTCCGTGTATCTAGTACTGTAGGTGTCAAATCATTCTAAGGGTACATTTACATGGGAGGGTGCGATATCGGCCTGATATTGCCCTTGTAAATCTGGGATTTTTTATGCACGTGCATCGCATCGCTACACTTGCTATTTTCACGAGAAATCTCATGTTATTCCAGTAATAAAAACAAAAAATTGCATGATTGTGTGATGTTTGTTTCCACTCATAGCGAAGGAAGGGCGATTCTTGAACAGAATCACCCAAAAATAAGTGCATCTCACAATGCAAAAAGCATGCATGGGAAAATCCCCAATGTCAATGCACTACTACTATCCTGAGCTGGGGGGCCACAATCTGCATACAGCCCAGGGCCCATGTTAGTTCTCATCACCCCTGCCTATGTACAATGAGACCACCAAGGATTACAATGCCATTATGTGTTGTGTACGGATGGAGGCCGGACCCGCACAATCATCTTCTGTGCAGGGCCCAAGGATCCCTAATCTGACACTGGGCAACTTCATAATCAATTACCCATCGAGGTTAATGGAGAAGCTCGGGCTCACATGATAAAGGGCTGAGATGTCATTGATCTCGCTTTTCCCTGTTATGGTAAAAATCCATCCATTCAGCGAGTTATCCCAGAAACAATGTTATCATTACACGGCATTATTGGGAAATGTAACACTCGGGATGGAAGGAGTCACTCAGCATTGTTCTCCATGTTGTTTATCACATACACCGGGGCCTGTAAGTACCTCTAAGTACACCTCACTGCAGAGCGCCCAGCAATCATTGTTTCTGCAATTGACAGTTGTTTGCACAACAGCAGAGGAGGCGCCGCTGATCGGAATAATAAATATGTTCAAACACCAGCTGGATAATAGACGGATAATTGAAACATACAGTATGTTAACCCTCTGATTTACAGATAGTAAAGTGGTACATGGACCCCCCAACCTGCGCACATGAGCAGAATGCCGAAATCTAACACTGCGGGGGATACTGAGAATGTCTCAGCCGACATAAAGGAAGGAAGAAGGGAAGGATGGAGGGTCAGAAGGAAAGAAGGGACAGAGGAAGGAAGAGAGAGGAAAGGAGGAAGAAAGGAAGGGAGGAAGGGAAGCCAGAAGAAAGATGGAAGGAAGGAAGAAGAAAGGAAGGAAGGTAGGAAGAAAGAAGAAAGCAAGGAGGAAGGGAAGGATGGAGAGTCAGAAGGAAAGAAGGGACAGAGGAAGGAAGAGAGAGGAAAGGAGGAAGAAAGGAAGGAAGGGAGGGAAGGCAGAAGAGAGATGGAAGGAAGGAAGAAGAAAGAAAGGAAGGAAGGAAGAAAAAAGAAAGGAAGGAAGAAGGGAAGGATGGAGGGTCTGAAGGAAAGAAGGGACAGAGGAAGGAAGAGAGAGGAAAAAGAGGAAAGGAGGAAGAAAGGAAGGGAGGGAAGGCAGAAGAGAGATGGAAGGTAGGAAGGAAGGAAGAAGAAAGGAAGGAAGGAAGGTAGGTAGGTAGGAAGAAAGAAGAAAGGAAGGAAGAAGGAAAGGATGGAGGGTCAGAAGGAAAGAAGGGACAGAGGAAGGAAGAGAGAGAGAAAAGAATTGAGGGAGGAAAGGAGGAAGAAAGGAAGGGAGGAAGGGAAGCCAGAAGAAAGATGGAAGGAAGGAAGAAGAAAGGAAGGAAGGTAAGAAGAAAGCAAGGAAGAAGGGAAGGATGGAGAGTCAGAAGGAAAGAAGGGACAGAGGAAGGAAGAGAGAGAAAAAAGAATTGAGGGAGGAAAGGAGGAAGGAAGGGAGGGAAGGCAGAAGAAAAATGGATGGAAGGAAGAAGAAAGGAAGAAAGGAAGGAAGAAAGAAAGAAGAAAGGAAGAATGAAGGTAGGAAAGAAGAGAGAGAAAAAAGAATTGAGGGAGGAAAGGAGGAAGAAAGGAAGGAAGGGAGGGAGGGAAGGCAGAAGAGGCATGGAAGGAAAGTAGGAAGGAAGGGAGGGAAGGCAGAAGAGAGATGGAAGGAAGGAAGGTAGGAAGAAAGAAGAAAGGAAGGAAGGAGGGAAGGATGGAGGGTCAGAAGGAAAGAAGGGACAGAGGAAGGAAGAGAGAGAAAAAAGAATCGAGGGAGGAAATGAGGAAGAAAGGAAGTGAGGGAGGGAAGGCAGAAGAAAGATGGAAGGAAGAAAGGTAGGAAGAAAGAAGAAAGCAAGGAAGAAGGGAAGGATGGAGGGTCAGAAGGAAAGAAGGGATAGAGGAAGGAGGAGATAGAAAAAAGAATTGAGGGAGGTAAGGAGGAAGGAAGGGAGGGAAGGCAGAAGAAAAATGGATGGAAGGAAGGTAGGAAGGAAGAAGAAAGGAAGGAAGGAAGAAAGAAGAAAGGAAGAATGAAGGTAGGAAGGAAGAGAGAGAAAAAAGAATTGAGGGAGGAAAGGAGGAAGAAGGGAAGGAAGAGAGGGAAGGCAGAAGAGGGATGGGAGGAAGGTAGGAAGGAAGAAGAAAGGAAGGGAGGGAAGGCAGAAGAGAGATGGAAGGAAGGAAGAAGAAAGGAAGGAAGGTAGGAAGAAAGAAGAAAGGAAGGAAGAAGGAAAGGATGGAGGGTCAGAAGGAAAGAAGGGACAGAGGAAGGAAGAGAGAGAAAAAGAATTGAGGGAGGAAAAAAGGAAGGAAGGGAAGGCAGAAGAAAGATGGATGGAAGGAAGAAGAAAGGAATGAAGAAAGAAGATAGGAAGAATGAAGGGAGGAAGGGAGGAAGAAAGAAAGGAAGGGAAGATGGTGGGAAGCAAGGAACGAAGGGACAGAGAAAGGAAGTAAGAGAGAGAGAGGAAAGAGTGGAAGAAGAAAGAATGGGAAGAAAATTGAAGGAAGCAAGGGAGAAAGAAAGAAAAGAAAGCAAGGAAGGCAGGAGGCAATGATGAAGTAAGGGAGGCAGGAAAAAGGGAAGGGAAGATGATAAGAAGGAAGGAAGAAAATGAGCAAGAAAGGGAGGAAAGGAAGGAAAGGAGGGAGGGAAGGAAGAGAGCAAAGAAGAAAAGAAGGATTGAAGGAAAAAGAAAGGGAGGAAGTAAGGAAGGAAAGAATAGAGGGAAGGAGGGCAAAAGGGATAGAGGGAAGAAGGAAGGAAGATTTCTTACCTGAGATCAAGTATATGAGATAGATGAATAAATTGCAATGAAGAAAGGCATGAGGAGAACACTGAAATATAGAATACTGAAATACACTGGAAATGTCCCATCAGTATAGATAATCATAATAGAACGATAAATAGGAGGGCAGGATGGAGCTAATACCACAAACTGTGAATGGCGCGGCAGGGCAATGTTTCAGGGTTCGCCCAGAATAGGTGCCAGCCCTGCACCAAAATGCGTTGCTCTGGACTCCGGCTGCTGCACTTATTGTCTGTTCTCCCTGGAATTATCCATAAATCCTGTGGATTATAGCTGATTTCTGGATTGGTAGATGAGGAAGAAAGAAACCTTTTGGAGGGGTGAATGTGGCGCAGCCTTCAGACGAAGCTAACTGTAATGTATATTGGCCAAAAAGATATTAGTTTATTGGTAAGATCCAGCTTGTGAACACGTTTCGAGGTATGTGAGCCTCTTCCTCAGAACTCGCTGGGGATACACTGCACGAATACGTATAAAACATAATGGGATGGGGAAGCGTAGATAGTAAGCAGAACATAAGTCAGGTATAAAGAAGAATATAGAGAAAAACGAATAGAAAAAATAAAATCCACAAATCAGTAGATATAAAGTCCAATAATGTGCGGAACCAATGAGATGGCTGCGATTACAATATAAGGAATGTAAGCGGAATCATCATTAAATCACTAACGAACACGGCATGAGGGTCAACACTTGTCACGTCATCAATTGTCTATTTAGATCCAAGGATAAAACAGCCGGGATCTCCAGTCTGCTTCGTGCTATATGTGATGCATGGCATAGAAACCTGCTGAGGGAACAGCGGAATGGAACGCACCCAGAGTTACTTCATATGTATAAACCGCTAATTATTAAGATTCATAAAGTCAACTCTGAACAAGGATTCAAAGATTGTGCAAATGAAGTGCAGAGATTGTAACTAAATGGAACAATTCACAGTATATTCACCGCGATCAGAAGAGAAATAAACGAGGACTCTGCAAATTAAACACATATTGTAGCAAGGGGGGTAGTCCTGCCTCGTGATCGCTGACCTCTCATACCAGAAATGGCGCACCACACGGGTAAACACGGCTCAGGAATAGCGTATCTCTTTGTCTGGCTCCTGCCAGCGTTTATTTTACAGCGCGTCACAGCATAGCACATCGCATCACACAATATCCATAAGCACCCCAACTTGGGTGGGAGTCCAGGGGCGTCATCCCTGTCGGACTCTTGCCTTTTCAGGCCACCAGCCTGCAGCACCTTCCTATGCTGCGCTGGACCTCTCTCTCTCTCTCTCCTTGGTAGGAACTGCTTTTTATCTGGTTCCTGCTCCACCCCTTGGTTAACCCTCGCACCAAAAGTCCTGTCTCTGGCCCTCTACAGGCCCTTCTGTGTACTGCACTACTACAATATATATGCAAATCTTATTAGTTGCAACAGATTAAGTAAAAAGAAATTGAAATGATGACCTTACCGTGCCGGACATTGTATCTTAGAAGAGTTCTTCCGGCGTTTCGGCGCTAGCAGAGGGGCGGGAAAGGTATAGGAGAAAAGCTCTTTGACATTGATTGGTGGACTGAAGAAAAGGGGAGGGAATTATTGAAATGGTGGAGCGCCATTGTGCAATTCAGGTCATCGTAATAGTGAGAAATAGCAGGGAAACAACTGCAGGAGCTCAGATTGTTCAGACAGCCGCACTGCATACCGATACAGCGGGTGCCGCCGCCATACGAGCTCCACAGCTCCTCCCAAAGCAGAGGGCCTAAAAACTAGTATTTGGGATAATTATAGGGAAGGGAGAGGGGATGAAAGTATAAAAAGAGCAGTCAACGGGTTATACGTAGCTGTAGAAGAGCCGCGCTCCGCAATCACATGGCGGCCATTTTTAAATAAATAAAAACATAAAAATGCCAGAGGTGATATATTAATACAAAGACCTTACAGCAAAAGGGGAGATCAGTGCCGGAAAACATTAGAGATGAATAAATCTAAGTACATATATAAAATAATCATCTGCAATGTGAGCGGATCGGCCATGGGGGGGGGGGGGTCCTTAAAGGGGACAAAAGGAAATACAGCAATTAAAGCTGCAAAATTAATCAGAAAATATGGATGGATGAGATGCAATATTACAGTAATATAGGTTTATGTGGGGTAAAATTAATAAAAAACGAAGAAATGGGAAGGTGGGCGTACATATAAGATCACATATGACCTGAGGGGGCGGGGGGGGGGGGCTGGATATATTAATGGAAGACATTAAAATGACAAACAATAAATGGCAGAAATTGGTAATGATATAAAATAACAGCTGAGGAATCCCACAAGTGTTCCATTGCCTCCTTAAGGCCCATGGGCCAGTGTACTTAGCTTGTATATCCCTTCTGCATTGCTGTCAGGTATTTGTTCCTATGCTGTAACTTTATATTCAGTGATGTTTTAAGCTGCAGGCCTGAACCCCAGTGCTATGAACAAGGCGTGTGACGTCAACCCTCTGCTTCTGCATCCTGCGCCCGAGCCCTGGCGCAGTGCGCCCCACGTTTTGGAGAGGGCAAGAGCATTGTAGAACATAGACAAGGTAATTTGATGAGCATTCATGAAGCTGTTCATTTGGAGGCTTTCGTTCTTTGGCTTACAGCATTCGCGGTTTTATCAATTATGTTGGAGCCACATTTGAACCTTTCTTGTTGCATCTTTAGCTAGCCACTACATTTGAAGAATATGTTGGACGGCTCTTCTGCTTACACCAGGTGTCCTTAATTTACCCGGGCTGACACATTTTCAGAGTTGAAGCCCTCCTAAAAATAATCCATGATTCTAGTGGGATAATTCCTGCCAGGTTCGGGGCCCCTAGAGGATCTTGCTAGTAATGGGATGTAACGGGTTATAGGTGGTGATAGAACAACGGTTACATTTGTCCGAATACCACCAACTTACAGCAATAATTAGCGGTTTATAGATATGAAGTAACTCTGGGTGCGTTCCATTCCGCTGTTCCCTTCGCAGGTTTCTATGCCATGCATCACATATAGCACGAAGCAGACTGTAGATCCCGGCTGTTTTATCCTTGGATCTAAATAGCCAATTGATGACATGACAAGTGTTGACCCTCATGCCGTGTTCGTTAGTGATTTAATGATGATTCCGCTTACATTCCTTATATTGTAATCGCAGCCATCTCATTGGTTCTGCACATTATTGGACTTTATATCTACTGATTTCTGGATTTTATTTTTTCTATTTGTTTTTCTCTATATTCTTCTTTATACCTGACTTATGTTCTGCTTACTATCTACGCTTCCCCATCCCATTATGTTTTATACGTATTCGTGCAGTGTATCCCCAGCGAGTTCTGAGGAAGAGGCTCACATACCTCGAAACGTGTTCACAAGCTGGATCTTAATAAGCTAAGGTATTTTTGGCCAATACATTACAGTTAGCCTCGTCTGAAGGCTGCGCCACATCCACCCCTCCAAAAGAAGGTTTTTTCCTTCCTTGTCTGTGATTCTATACATTTACCATGTGGATATAATGTTTTGTACGGGGTCTGCACCTTCCCTATGACCGAGCTCCAGGTTCCTCATTCCAGAACTTTCTACACCTGAGTTGCTGCCCTTGATCTTTTTTTCTATTCTACAATTTGTGGATTGGTGGAATTCATCAGTGGATATATACCAACCTGGATTTAGTATGTAGCGGTGGGGGGTAGTTAAACTGGTTTCCATATTTACGTCCCACTCAAGTAAGTGTCTCTTAATTTATTCTACATTGCTTATTTATGGCCGGTCCATTACCCAGGGTGCTACCTATGTTATCTTCATGTAACCTGTTTTGCCCGGGTCCCGTACGGTTCCTGGATTGTCGGAGAGCATACGGCTGTGACGGATGTCCTGAGGACGGAGGAGTAGAACCTGCATTCACAGCCCTTCCTGGCTCGTAGGTGCACAGGGGCGACTTCCCTTGCCTTCCCCTGTTTACACAGCTTCTATTTCCACCTCAGCTTGATCCTACTTCTTTAAGAGTGCTACCATGTACTTTTTTGTAACGTCTACAATTACCATTCACAGGAGAAAACTCTTCAAGGGTAACACAAGATAGGAGCCGAACACAAAAACTTTATTCTATACTGATAAAAGAGAATTTCCGCACTTAGAAGAAGACAATGCCGAGATGGAACACAGAACATGACTCTTATTCAGATGGTCCGTAAATACGGTATAGTAATTGAAATAGATTTCATGCTAGCTGGAACATCTTGTCAGAGTGCGTCGGAGAAGTGCGGGTTAGAAACTTGACTTTTTTTTGTCTTTTAAACCATATTATATGGCATTCAAAGAGTGCAAGTACAATTTACTTACTGATAAGTCAACTGGGGGCTCTGGAAATTGTGCATCTCTTTTGTAAGAAGAGAAAGGCGAAACCTATTAATACAAAACGCCTGCATCCACCTTTGTCTTAAATTACAGGGTAAGTACCAGGCATCACTAAGGATTCATGAACACGATGTTGGTCTATGAAATTTCTGAACAAATAGGAAAGCTGGATACAAAGACATCTCTGCTGAGTGCTGCGCTTATGTCAAGGACAGTTAATGGAGCTGTCTTTTAAA
Source organism: Eleutherodactylus coqui (assembly GCA_035609135.1). Classification (NCBI taxonomy): domain Eukaryota; kingdom Metazoa; phylum Chordata; class Amphibia; order Anura; family Eleutherodactylidae; genus Eleutherodactylus; species Eleutherodactylus coqui. The sequence continues at coordinate 2,380,333 of CM069407.1, read as the reverse complement.
TGACAAAGTTTACTGTTTTCATCGGTAACACTGGGCCCATCGGTGAGGGCTACTGTCAATCAAATATTTTACTTCATACAACTATTAATACAAATTCCTTGGGGAGAAGGAATTGTTAGGAAAAATCCCTCTAAACAATGATCACTGGGTGCAATAGGTTATAAAGGAGAAGTCTAACGTCACAGTATCTTGTTATCAAGTCATCGGCATCTCGGACACTTGGTGGGATGATACACATGATTGGATACAAGGCTTGAAGGATACAATGTATCTATAAGGAACAGACCTAATAAAAGGGGAGGGGGTGTGGTGTTGTATGTATCTCCACAGAGATTCAAGCTTCAGAGTTGGGAGTTCTGTAGAAACTGTTTGGGTAACAATACAAGGAGAGAACAACAGAAAGGACACCATTGTAGGCATTTACTATAGGCCACCTGGACAAGCAGAAGATATGGAGGAACTCTTTCTACATCAGATGGCCAAGCTCTCAAAGAAGCCCAACATAGTGATCATGGGAGATTTTACCCATCCAGACATTTGTTGGGAATCTCTCAGGTAAAAGTAATGGATCCAACAGATTCTTATCTGCTCTTGTGACAACTTTATCTTCCAGAAGGTAGAAGAGAAAACAAGGGGATCTGCTATCTTGGACCTAACTCTCACCAACAGGGAGGGAATGGTTGAGGAAGTAAGGGTGGCTGGGACCTTAGGAGGCAGTGATCATGATATCCTTGGATGTTGGATAACAAGGGGAGGAAGACCTGAGAAGACTCAGACCTCAAGGTTGGATTTCAGAAAGGCAGATTTTAATGGACTCAGAAAGAGGAGAGGAAGAATCCAATGGCTGGATGTTCTTAAGGACAGAAATGTCCAAGAAGGTTGGGAAATATTGTGAAATGAGATCCTCAAAGCACAATCGTTACCAATCCCTAAAAGAAGGAAGAATGGGAAGCATTTAAAGAGACCCGGATGGATGAACACAGAACTTGTACACATGTTAAAGAGGAAGAAAAAATGTCTATCAAATGGAAAGAGGGGGAATATCTAAAGAAGAATATAATGGGGTCTGCCGAAACTGTAGGGCAAGTGTCAGAAAAGGTAAAGCTGATAATGAACTGAGGCTTGTAACAGAGGCCAAAAGCAATAAAAAAGGATATGAGGGTCAAAAGCAAAAGGAAAGATCCAAGATGCTATTGGATGCTTATAGGATGATTGATGAGAATTGGTTAAAAATGACGTTGAGAAGATTGAACTTGGAAATTTCAATTTTGTGTCTGTTTTCTCTCAGAAAGTAGATGGAACATCAACTGATCTTCCCTGTTCTATTGCGGGATACAAGAATGCAGACTATCTATAAACAGAGAGATGGTGAGGGAACACTTAGCTAACTTACATGGATCCAGGTCTCAAGGTCCAGATGAATTACATCCTAGGATACTAAAGGCAGCAGCGAAGGTAATTGCTAAACCACTCGCCATAATCTGTGAAGATTCCTGGAGAAAAAGAGAAGTCCCAGAAGATTGGAAAAGGGCAAATGTTGTCCCCAGCTTCAATAAAGGGAGGAAGGTGGATCCAGGAAACTACAGACCTGTGAGCCTGACTTCTATACCGGGAAAGATCTTAGAATAAATTATTAAAAAGCATGTATGCAAGTACTTGGATGAGAATGGAGTAATTAACCAGAGCCAGCATGGATTTGTAACAAACAAGTCATGCCAGACTAATCTAATGTCCTTCTATAACAGAATCACTAACTGGGTTGATCAGGGAAATACAGTGGATATAGTACAGTGATTCCCACTTAAAAAGTTCCTGCATATGATGTTTCCCGCCTAAGAATTTGTTTTGTCTTGGTCTGAATTTTTGTCAGTTAGGCCTAATTCCCGCAGGCGGATTTCCGCCGCGTATCACACAGTGGAAATCCGTGGTGTTACCCCGCAGCTATTAGGTTCTATTGAACCTAATAGCGCAATGCTCACAGTGCGGAATTCCACCCCGTGAAATCACCCGTAATAACCCGCGGCATGTTCTATTTGCCATGGACGTACGCGCGGACGGCTACCATTGCAGTCAATGGAAGCCGTCCGTCACGCTATCTTCCGCGGTAGATAGCGTGAAAACGCTTCCCCGCCTACATGCGGGACATCGAGTGACGAATCCGGAGGTGAGTGTGGGGTCTCTGGGGGAGGCGTCGTGACAGACTCTGCTGCGGAATTCGGCTTGCGGAGCCCGTCACGGCCGTAGGCACTAGGCCTAAGATCAATGTAATTTTTTCCTACCTAAAACATTTTTGCTTAAGACATTTTCCCACTTAAGAAATGGTATTTTGCAGGTTCTGGGCAGAAGATTATCCCATATAAAACATTTTAGACCAATTTTTTTATCAATGCAATCCATAATTACAGCAACATGCATTTCTTATGGTGTTCCTATGCTTTTTTTTGCGATTTCCTGCTTAAGAAGTTTATTTTATGTATTACCATTAAAAATGTCCTAAGAGGGACTCTGTCTTATAAGTTTTCCCTCTTTAGAAGTTTAATTTGCTTGGTCTCCTGAAAAACGTCTTAAGTGGGAATCACTGTACATCTTAGCTTCAGTAAAGCATTTGACAAAGTATCTCATATCATACTTATTGAAAAAATGACCAAATCTGGGATTGACGAGGCAACTGTTAGGGGGATTCACAACTGGCTGAGTGATCATACTCAGAGTGGTCATAAATGGCTGAACATCCAAGTGGGAGAATGTATCAAGTGGGGACCACAAGGCTCTGTCCTAGGCCAGTGTTGGCCAACATTGTTATAAATGATCTGGAGGAGGGAATTGTGGGAAACTGATCAAATTTGCTGATGACACAAAGCTAAGAGGGATAGCTAACACTAGGGAAGAGAGAGAGAGAGGATTCAAAAAGATCTAGAAAAGCTTGCACAGTGGTCGGCGACTAACAGAATGGTATTTAACAAGAAGAAATGCAAAGTCCTACATCTAGGCAAATAAAAATGCCTCTCTGCCTGGTACACCATGCACATACCAAAGCCAACACAAGGTGTATCCCCTGCTATAACTGAGGAAGGGGTGTTGCTTCGAAACGCGTCTTTTTATGCTGGTTCAAAATAAAACATTTTTTTCTTCACTAATGCATACACAATGGGAGGAATTGGGCTAAGCAGCAGCACATGTGAAAAAGACTTGGGTATACTAATAGATCATAGACTGAACATGAGTCAACAATGTGATGCAGCAGCCAAAAAGGCAAACACAATTCTGGGATGTATTAAGAGAAGCATAGAGTCTAGATCACGTGAGGTCATTACCCCCCTCTACTCTGCCTTAGTCAGACCTCATCTGGAATACTGGGTCCAGTTCTGGGCACCCCACTTTATAAAAGACATAGACAAACTGGAGCAAGTTCAGAGAAGCGTTACCAAGATGGTGAGCGGTCTGCAAATCATGTCCTATGAGGAACGGGTAAAGGATCTGGGAATGTTTAGCAGAACAGAAGGCTGAGAGGAGACTTAATAGCGGTCTACAAATATCTGAAGGGCTGTCACAGTGCAGAGGGATCAGCCCTATTCTCATCTGTACAAGGAAAGACTAGAAGCAATGGGATGAAACTGAAAGGGAGGAGCCACAGATTAGATATTAGACAGTGAGGGGGATCAATGAGTGGAACAGGTTACCACGGGAGGTGGGGAGTTCTCCTTGATTGAGAGTCTTTAGAGGCTGGACAGACATCTAGGATGATTTAGTGATCCTGCATTAAGTATTTAAAGTAGGGTCTGGGGGGGCAACCACAGAGATAGAGAAGAAGATAGTGTAGGCAGTAACCTGGGACTCTGTAATGAGTATGGGGGTGGAGCAGTGGGAGGAGTTAGTACAGTTAGAACTGGCAGAACCGTTAATAGGGATACACTTAAAATTAAAAATAACCAAAACCTGCTAAACTGTATGGTGACTAATGATAGAAGTGTGACTGATGCAGATCAACCGCTGGAAGTCTGATCAATAAGGGGACTATTGGTAGAAGTCTAACCAGTAAGGTGACTAATGCGAGACATTTGAGCAATAATGTGACTAGTGCTTGAAGTCTGACCAATAAGAGGACTAATGCTAGAAGTCTGACTAATAAGGGGACTAATTCTAGAAATCTGACCAATAAGGTGACTAATGCTAGAAGTCTGACCAATAAGGGGGCTAATTCTAGAAATCTGACTAATAAGGGGACTAATTCTAGAAATCTGACCAATAAGGTGACTAATGCTAAAAGTCTGACCAATAAGGGGGCTAATGCTAGGAGTCTGACCAATAAGGTGACTAATGCTAGATGTCTGACCAATAAGGTGACTAATTCTAGAAGTCTAATTAATAAGGTGAATAATGTTAGGAGTCTGACTAATAAGGGGACTAATGCTAGAAGTCTGACCAATAAGGTGACTGGCGCTAGAAGTCTGACCAATAAGGAACTTACGCTAGAAGTCGGATCAATAAGGTGAGTAATGCTAGAAGTCTGACCAATAACAGAACTAGTGCTAGAAGTCTGCTAGATATTACAGCGTTAAAAAAATGCAAGCAGGTAGGAGGCTTACACTAGAAGTCAGACCAATAAGGGAACTAATGGTAGAAGTCTGACCAATAAACTTGATAAACTGGAAGTAATAATGTCTGAGCAAAACTATGACATAGTGGGAATAACTGAGACATGGTTCGATGGAAGCTTTAGACTGGATGGTGAACTTACAGGGTTACTGTCTGTTTAGAGGGGGATCATAAAAAACGGAAAGGGGGAGCGATGTGTCTTTATGTAAAATCCTGTCTAAAGCCCACATTATGGGAGGATATATGGGAGGGAGATGAAGATTTGGAGTCTCTGTGGGTGGAAATACATGGAGGGAAAAACAATAATAAAATCCTCCTAGTGGTTTTCCATAGACACCAAATATAACAGAAGCCACTGAACATTTATTACTGAGGCAAAAAGAAGAAGCAGCAAATCTCAATGAGGTCATTATTATGGGGGCTTTAACTATCCGGATATAAACTGGGGAGCCGAAACCTGCGGATCTCATAGGTAACAACTTCCTGTCAATTACTAAACATAATTAACAAGCTTTTACAGGACCCGACTAGAGGGGCGGCCATTGTGGGCTTCATACTAACCAACAGACCTGACAGAATAACAGGGGTGCAGGTTGGGGGCACCGGGGAAAGAGTGACCAGAATATAATACATTTCAACTTATCTTTCAAAACGGAATCTTATCAGGGAGCTACGAAAAGTTCCATCAGCTCAGAGACGCCCTGTACCTTACAGACTGGGACAACGTCCTCAGAAATAAGAGTACGGAAAATAATGGGAAATGTTTAAAAATATTCTAATTACTTCCTGTGAGCGGCTCATACCTTACAGGAATAAAAGGGCTAGGAATAAGAGAAAACAAATGGGGGGCAATAAAGATGTAAACAGCAAAACAAAAACCATTTAAACTACTAAAACAAGAAGAAAGCAAAGAAGCGCTAAAAACCTGTAAGGAAAAAAATTTAAAAAGCAAATAAAAACAGTAGAGGTGGAGACAGAAAGACGTATTGCTAAGAGAGAAAAATTAACTCTAAACTGTTTTTTAACTATATAACTAATAAAAGGATTGACACTAAAAGTAATGTAGGAGAAATTGTAGAGAGTGATGAGGAAAAAACAAATCTATTATATAGTTTTTTCTTCAGTGTATTCACAGAGGAAAATGACATGTCAGATGAGATGCAAAGTGATAATGTAAACTCTCCACTAAATGTCACCAGTCTAACCCAGGAAGAAGTGCAGAGCCGCCTTAAAGACAATAAATTAGACAAATCACTGGATCAGATGGCAGACACTCCTGGGGTCTAAGGGAATAAAGTAATGTGACACAGACCCTTGTTTTTTATATTTAAGGACTCTATAGTGATGGGGTCTGTTCCACTGGATTGGTGCACACCCAATGTAGTGCCAATATTCAAAAAGGAGTCAAAAAAGTGAACCTGGAAACTACAAGCCAGTAGGTCTTACTTCTATTGTGGGTAAAATGTTTGAGGGGTTTCTAAGAGATGCCGTCCTGGAGGAACTTAAAGGGGTTGTCCCGCGCCGAAACGTTTTTTTTTTTTTTCAACAGCCCCCCCGTTCGTCGCGAGACAAACCCGATGCAGGGACTTAAAAAAAACAAACCGCACAGCGCTTACCTGAATCCCCGCGCTCCGGTGACTTCTTACTTACCGGTTGAAGATGGCCGCCGGGATCTTCTCCCTCGGTGGACCGCAGGGCTTCTGTGCGGTCCATTGCCGATTCCAGCCTCCTGATTGGCTGGAATCGGCACGTGACGGGGCGGAGCTACACGGAGCCGCTCTCCGGCACGAGCGGCCCTATTCAGAAAAGAAGAAGACAGGACTGCGCAAGCGCGTCTAATCGGGCGATTAGACGCTGAAAATTAGACGGCACCATGGAGACGAGGACGCTAGCAACGGAACAGGTAAGTGAATAATTTCTGATAACTTCTGTATGGCTCATAATTAATGCACAATGTACATTACAAAGTGCATTAATATGGCCATACAGAAGTGTATAGACCCACTTGCTTTCGCGGGACAACCCCTTTAAGGAAAATATAACTCCATATCAGCGGGTTTATGAGATCGCTCCTGTCACACCAACCTGATCGGCTTCTAGGAGGAGATAAGTTCTAGACTGGATCGGGGAGTCACTGGATCTTGAGTATCTAAACTCTTCACAAATGTTTGATACTGTGTCGCATAAAGGGTTGGTATATAAGATGAGAATGCTTGGTCTGGGAGAATGTGTGTAAGGGGGTAAGTAACTGGTCAGTGATAGGAAGCAGAGGGTTATAAATGGTACATACTCTGATTGGGTTGCCGTTATTAGTGGGGTACCACAGGGGTCAGTACTGGAGCAGTCACTGTTATTAGTGGGGTACCACAGGGGGCAGTACTGGAGCAGTCACTGTTATTAGTGGGGTACCACAGGGGGCAGTACTGGAGCGTTCACTGTAACTAGTGGGGTACTACAGGGGGCAGTACTGGAGCAGTCACTGTTACTAGTGGGGTACCACAGGGGTCAGTACTGGAGCGGTCACTGTTACTAGTGGGGTACCACAGGGGGCAGTACTGGAGCGGTCACTGTTACTAGTGGGGTACGACAGGGGTCAGTACTGGAGCAGTCACTGTTATTAGTGGGGTACCACAGGGGGCAGTACTAGAGCAGTCACTGTTACTAGTGGGGTACCATAGGGGTCAGTACTGGAGCGTTCACTGTTACTAGTGGGGTACTACAGGGGGTAGTACTGGAGCAGTCACTGTTACTATTGGGCTACCACAGGGGGCAGTATTGGGCCCTATTCTTTCATATATTAATGACCTGGTAGAAGGATTGTACCTTAAAATATCAATATTTACAGATGATACAAAACTATAAAAAGTAATTAATGTAAGAGAAGACAGAATGTGGTTGTAAATAGATCTAGATAAGTTGGGGGCAGAAAAGGGGCAAATGAGGTGTAACACTGATAAATGTAAGGTTCTGCACACGGGCAGTAGATACATGTCACCATTACACACTAATGGGAAACCACTGGGGACACCGACATGGAGAAGGACCTGGGGGGTTTATAACTGTAAGCTTAACTGGAGCACCCAGTGTCAGGCAGCTGCTGCCAAGGCAATTAGGATCATGGGGGCATCAGAAGAGATCTAGGGGCAAATGATAAGAGCATTGTTCTTCCTCTCTACAAGTCACTGGTCAGACCACACATGGAATACTGTTTACAATATTGTGCACTGAACATAGGGCTTGAGCGGATACAAAGGCGGTAACTGAAGTAATAATACCCAGAAAGGTTATCAAAATTGGGATTATTTACTTTAGAAAAAAGGGGAAAGAGGGCTGAGGAGTGACCTAATAACTATCATAAATTTGGAAGGCACCTTCAGGGTCATCGGGTCCTGTGGAATCATCAGGACCTCCAGGGTCATCAGGTCCTCCGGGGTCATCTGGTCCAACCCCCTGCTCAATGCAGGATCACTAAATCATCCCAGATGTCTAGCCGCCTCTGAAGACTTCCATTTAAGGAGAACTCCCCACCTCCCGTGGCAACCTGTTCCACTCATTGATCGCCCTTATTGTCTAATATGTAATCTGTGTCTCCTCCCTCTTAGTTTCATCCCATTGCTTCTAGTCTTTCCTTGTACAGATGAGAATAGGGCTGATCCCTCTGCACTGTGACAGCCCTTCAGATATTTGTCTCCTCTCAGCCTTCTCTTCTGCTAAACATTCCCAGATCCTTTAACCATTCCTCATAGGACATGATTTGCAGACCGCTCACCATCTTGGTAACTCTTCTCTGAACTTGCTCCAGTCTTTTATAAAGTGGCGGCCCAGGACTGGACCCAGTATTCCGGATGAGGTCTGACTAAGGAAGAGTAGAGGGGGATAATGACCTCATGTGGTCTAGACACTATGCTTCTCTTAATACATACCAGAATTGTGTTTGTCTTTTTGGCTGCTGCATCACATTGTTGACTCATGTTCAGTCTATGATCTATTAGTATTAGGCGCTCTAATAAAAAGGTAAAGATATATAAGGGGTCAGTACAGAGATTTCTCTATCATCTACTATACCCTGGACCGTAACAAGGGGGCGCTCTAATAACTATGTAGAATATATCAGGAGTCAGTACAGAGATCTCACCCATCATCTATTATACCCAGGACTGTAACAAGGGGGCGCTCTAAAAACTATGTATAGATATATCAAGGGTCAGTACAGAGATCTCTCCCATCAACTATTATACCCAGGACTGTAACAAGGGGGCGCTCTAATAACTATGTATAATATATCAGGGGTCAGTACAGAGACCTCACCCATCATCTATTATACCCAGGACTGTAACAAGGGGGCGCTCTGATAACTATGTATAGATATATCAGTGGTCAGCACAGAGATCTCACCCATCATCTATTATACCCAAGACTGTAACAAGGGGGCACTCTAATAACTATGTATAGATATATCAGTGTCAGTACAGAGATCTCTCCCATCATCTATTATACCCAGGACTGTAACAAGGGGGCGCTCTAATAACTATGTATAGATATATCAGGGGTCAGTACAGAGATCTCTCCCATCATCTATTATACCCAGGACTGTAACAAGGGGGCGCTCTAATAACTATGTATAGATATATCAGGGGTTAGTACAGAGATCTCTCACATCATCTATTATACCCAGGACTGTAACAAGGGGCGCTCTAATAACTATGTATAGATATATCAGGGGTTAGTACAGAGATCTCTCCCATCATCTATTATACCCAGGACTGTAACAAGGGGGCGCTCTAATAACTATGTATATATATATCAGGGGTCAGTACAGAGATCTCACCCATCATCTATTATACCCAGGACTGTAACAAGGGGGCACTCTAATAACTATATATAGATATATCAGTGGTCAATACAGAGATCTCTGCCATCATCTATTATATCCAGGACTGTAACAAGGGGGCGCTCTAATAACTATGTATATTATATCAGGGGTCAGTACAGAGATCTCTGCCATCATCTATTATACCCAAGACTGTAACAAGGGGGTGCTCTAATAACTATGTATATTATATCAGGGGTCAGTACAGAGATCTCTCCCATTATCTATTATACCCAGGACTGTAACAAGGAGGCGCTCTAATAACTATGTATAGATATATCAGGGGTCAGTACAGAGATCTCACCCATCATCTATTATACCCAGGACTGTAACAAGGGGGCACTCTAATAACTATATATAGATATATCAGTGGTCAATACAGAGATCTCTGCCATCATCTATTATATCCAGGACTGTAACAAGGGGGCGCTCTAATAACTATGTATATTATATCAGGGGTCAGTACAGAGATCTCTGCCATCATCTATTATACCCAGGACTGTAACAAGGGGGCGCTCTAATAACTATGTATAATATATCAGGGGTTAGTGCAGAGATCTCTCACGTCATCTATTATACCCAGGACTGTAACCAGGGGGCGCTCTAATAACTATGTATAGATATATCAGCGTCAGTACAGAGATCTCTCCCATCATCTATTATACCCAGGACTGTAACAAGGGGGCGCTCTAATAACTATGTATAATATATCAGGGGTCAGTACAGAGATCTCTCCCATCATCTATTATACCCAGGACTGTGACTGTAACATAAATAAATATAAATACCAGCCCCGACATTGGAACCTAATTACTGGTTGGGTGACAACCCTAGCTGGAACACTTTATGATCAGCTGTAGTTTTAATCTGTATAAGTTCCTCAACAAATGTCCAATTCTCGTATAGCGCCACCACAGGAGAAGGGGTTGTCCCGCGCCGAAACGGGTTTTTTTTTTTTTCAATAGCCCCCCCGTTCGGCGCGAGACAAACCCGATGCAGGGATTAAAAAAAACAAACAGATTGTACTTACCCGAATCCCCGCGGTCCGGCGTCTTCATACTTACCTTGTGAAGATGGCCGCCGGGATCTTCACCCTCGGTGGACCGCAGGGCTTCTGTGCGGTCCA
>CM069407.1:1972241-2364741 GCA_035609135.1 Eleutherodactylus coqui | reverse complement strand
TGTCAGTCCGATGACTTCACATTGTGCTATGCCGGACACAAGGAATGGAGTCGCCTTTATTAAAAACAAGCAAACCTCAAAAGCAGTAGAAAGTTCCAGAATAGTCAGCGACCGTATCATTGCTATCCGGATACATGGTAAGCCAGTGAACAACTCAATCTTACAGGTCTATGCCCCAGCGACTGATGCGGATGAGGAAACCATTGAAGGTTTTTGTGCCAATGTCCAGAAAACTTGAAACGAATGAAAGACATCCTTTACATTATGGGCGACTTCAATTCCAAAGTCGGCAGCCAGAAGTGACCATCAAAGGAAGATTAAGCCTTCGTGAAAGGATAACAAACACATTGTTTCTGTAACCCAAATGCCGACTGCACATGTGGACATCCCCCAAACGCCGCCTGTCCATGTGGACATCCCCCAAACTTCGACTGTCCACGTGGACATCCCCCATAATGCCAACTGTACATGTAGACATCCCCCAAATGCCGCCTGTCCACGTGGACATCCCTCAAATGCTGACTGTCCATGTGTAAACCCTCCAAATGCTGACTGTCCATGTGGACATCCCCCAAACTTCGACTGTCCATGTGGACATCCCCCAAACTTCGACTGTCCACATGGACATCCCCCAAATGCCAACTGTACATGTGGACATCCCCCAAACGCCAACTGTCCATGTGGATATCCCCCAAACTTTGACTGTCCACGTGGACATCCCCCAAACTTCGACTGTCCACGAGGACATCCCCCAAATGCTGACTGTCCACATGGACATCCCCAAATGCTGACTGTCCACGTGGACATCCCCCAAATGCTGACTGTCCACGTAGACATCCCACAAACTTCGACTGTCCATGTGGACATCCCCCAAAATTCGACTGTCCACGTGGACATCCCCCAAATGCCAACTGTACATGTGGACATGCTCCAAACAGCGACTGTCCATGTGGACATCCCCCAAACTTCCACTGTCCACGTGGACATCCCCCAAACTAACACCTTCAAAATCCCCCAATAATACACTATTGAGGTAGCAAACACATCAGAAAAGCATCCAGAGGAACTATGGCAGAATATACAGTCCACAGTTATGGAAACAGTCAGTAAGCATCTCACCCATAGGAAGCAGGAAAAACAACGCTATTGGTTGTCCGAGCAAACCCTCAGAACAGCTGATAAAAGAAGATGAAGTTCAGCAACTAAATGCCGATTTTCAGCGAGTGGCAAGGAAACGGACTGGAGTTAGCGCTGCAAAAAACTCGAAGCAGAAGCCATGAGAGGCCATATCCAAGGTCTGGTATAAGGATTGATGCAGTATTAACCAGCTGCTCATCAGCTGCCGTTCAGGACACTAGAAAAGCTGAACTGACATCCTCCCCCTTTGTCTCCCTCCTCCCTCACAACTGTCAGGCCTTGACCATGTAGCCTCAGGATGTCTTTGATCATGATGGCAATAAGGTTAGTCAGTAACAGGGGGATGCTAATTACCCCTCTGCCTGTGAGGTGTGACCCCTTGGGATGGTTCCCAGAGACATCCTGGCTCCAAAACTTTTATTAAGGGAAAATCCCTTAATAAGCGTTATTAGTTGTGTAAAGGTCCTAGCCCGATATGAATTATATTTTTGGAATCGGGCAGGGCAGCTGAATGAAACGCATCTTCACATGTACGGGCCCCAGGACACCTCCAAATGGCATATCTGCATACCTGGGTATAATTTACATGTCATACTTAATATCGCCGAATAGATAAAATCATGACCAGAAATATGCCGGGCCTACATTCCTGATCAGAGTACCTCCTGCTGAAATATGGCCAAAATAGGGAATTATGTTTTTCAGAAGTCGTCTGCATCCTTAATGACTTCAGAGATACGCTATGGCGTAAGGCTTTCCCGTTTGCTTCAGTGACTCCGCACAAATCAGAACCTTGGGCCGGACATCCCAAATCTGGTATCTTTATTTTTCTTCTTGTTTTACTTAAAATACTATCTTGTTGTGTATACAAGCAAACCTTATCCCCATTGTAACATCCTTTTCTGTATATTTTTGTATACATATAGATATTTAGCACTGCTAGTCTTTTGTTTAGAATAGATCTGCAATTTATTAGTCAAGCCTTGTCCGTTTTAAAATGAAAAATAACTCTGAAAATTGTGTTCATAATTCATCGTCCGGGTTCCAGCTTACCGGTGATATACAGGCTGGTGGTGGCAGCTAGTGTGTGTGGGTATTGTACAGTGCTGAAAATGTTAGACCGACCAGGGGGTGATTTGAGCTTTCGTTCTGCATGTGTGCAAGAGCCTGGGAAAGCTGGATACAAATCTACCTGTATTCTAACAACTCTGCGCTTGCAACCAAGCTAGAGTGATCGATTGAGGCTCTGATGTGACAAGTGGTCATAGCTGCAACAGTGCTCGGAATAGTCAATCCGTGACAAACAGGCGACAAGCGGGATCGGTCGGGGTCCTCCTTCTCTCTCCCTGATATGAGGTCTATTCTCACCAGTCAAAATGGCCCGAAAACTTTTTATGACACTCAATGGTACAATCAAAGGCAAAAATGGGAAGGAACTGAATGACCAACAGAGTATCAAGGATAGGTGGAGGGGATACTCAGAGGAACTATATGCTGCAACCACATACCATTGCATGAGGTGGAGTCTGTGGACTTGGAGCCTCCATTATGGATTCAGAAGTGGTTAAGGCAATGAAACAACTAGCCAAAAATAAAGCATCGGGCATAGATAACATAGAGACCATCACAGCGCGGTGCCAGGCAGAAGGGGCATCCACACAATGGCCACAGGACTGGAAAAGATCTGTCTTCATCCCTCTACCAAAGAAAAGCGACTCCCAGGATATCTCCAACTACCCAACAATACCCCTCATTCCGCATGCAAGCAAGATCCTCTTCAAAATTATACAGGAATGACTGAGATCAGTAGTTGAAGCGGTGCTCACTAATGCGCAGGAAGGATTCCAGTGAGAACGTGGCACCCGCCACCATATGCTAAACCTGCTATGGAAAAAGCTCAAGAATACCAAAAGAATATCTACATGTGCTTCATCCACTACATCAAGGCCTTTGACTGCGTCGACCATGACAAGCTATGGCGCCCCCTACAAGAGCTGGGAGTATCGGCACATCTAGTCAGGCTGATAAAATCACTTTATACCAATCAAGAGGCCGCTGTGAGAACACAGTATGGGGGCACAGATTGGTTTGGGATCGGCAAAGGCGTCTGACAGGGCTGCATCCTCTCACCCTGCTTATTTAACCTTTATGGAAAGTGATCGTGCGGAACATGGGCCGAGACGAATTGGAAACCAGAGTGAAAATAAGTGGAAGAAACATCAACAATCTCCATAATGCGGTTTCTTCCGTCGAAACGCGTTGCATGCATTCAATTTATTCTGTTTCTTTTTTATTGTTTGTCTTTTTAAAGAGGTCATTTCACCTCAGTGGTTTTAATTAATAAAACCTAGATTTTTTTTTCTTTTCTTTATTCTTACAATCTCCATTGCAGCAACAGAAGCCACTGAAATGGAAGATTAAATCTTAAAGTGAAATAATGGGCCTCTACCTGAATGTGAAGAAGACTAAAATTATTACAACTACAAAAAATGGCCAAATTTACATCAAAATCGACAATGAGGTCATAGAATGCGTGCGAGACTTCATCTTCCTTGGCTCAAAAATAAACCAGGCTGGAGGATCTATGCCAGAGATAAAACACAGGATAGCATTGGGGCAAAGCTTGAGGCTAAACATGGACAAGATCTGAAAAAGTAGGGATATCTGTATAGTAACTAAATGCAGTATAGTGCAAACCATCATATTCCCCAGAGCCATGTATGGATGTGAGAGCGGGACTGCGAGGGAAGCTGATGGGAGGGGGATTCATGCATTGGAGCTGCTGGTAAAAGCTTCTGCGTATACCCTGGACGGGGAGAGTAACAAACAGAGAAGTCCTGAATCGTATAAGACCTGATATATCACTGGATGCCAAGATGGCCGGGCTCAGACTCACGGGAGGACAAGATGACCAGACTCAGACTCACGGGAGGACAAGATGACCAGACTCAGACTCATGGGAGGACAAGATGACCAGACTCAGACTCACTGGAGGACAAGATGCCTGGACTCAGACTCACAGGAGGACAAGATGACTGAACTCAGACTCACAGGAGGACAAGATGACTGAACTCAGACTCACAGGAGGACAAGATGCCTGGATTCAGACTCACAGGAGGACAAGATGCCTGGACTCAGACTCACAGGAGGACAAGATGACTGAACTCAGACTCACAGGAGGACAAGATGACTGAACTCAGACTCACAGGAGGACAAGATGCCTGGACTCAGACTCACAGGAGGACAAGATGCCTGGACTCAGACTCACAGGAGGACAAGATGACTGAACTCAGACTCACAGGAGGACAAGATGACTGGACTCAGACTCACAGGAGGACAATATGAGTGGACTCAGACTCACAGGAGGACAAGATGAGTGGACTCAGACTCACAGGAGGACAAGATGAGTGGACTCAGACTCACAGGAGGACAAGATGAGTGGACTCAGACTCACAGGAGGACAAGATGCCTGGACTCAGATTCACAGGAGGACAAGATGCCTGGACTCAGATTCACAGGAGGACAAGATGACTGGACTCAGACTCACAGGAGGACAAGATGAGTGGACTCAGACTCACAGGAGGACAAGATGCCTGGACTCAGATTCACAGGAGGACAAGATGCCTGGACTCAGACTCATGTAATGCGAGCAGACTTACTAGAAAAATCTACAATGCTTGGACAGATCAGTGGAAAAAGAAGACCTGAAGCCAAAGAACACAATGGCTGATATTGTCAGAGCTGATACTGGCATGGATATCACACCACTGAAAGAAGCAAAACTGAAAAACATGGAGGGAGCTCACCTTTAGAGTTGCCGAGGGTCGGAAATGACTAAACGGTTAACAACAGCAAGGTTACAAAGACTGAAAGACGGGGGCGGAGCCTAGCTTGCCGAGAGAGTGGTCGCATGGTGTCAGCGCTCCTGCAGAGAGAGACGGATTATCTCCCCTGCGGGCTCATCTGGACCATCTTACCCCGCTCAACATCAGCCTTTGCTGCCTCACAAGCTAGAGCTTAACAGGGAAAAACTCCGGACGTATTACATCAAGTCGCGGAACGGGGCCTACCTCCTGCACTGAAGCCGGGCCCTGGAGTAGATTGCCGGCGCGGACCGGAAGTGGAGCGCCTCCTTCATCACCGCTCAGGAGTGCATACCGGTCCTGGACAACAGCGCGGACCGGTATAAGGTTAGAGGGGGAGAAGAAGCACGAACGGGACACCATCTGAGCGGCGCTGCATCCGGGCGCCCCGGTTAGAGAGCCGGCGCGCGCTTCTCGGCAGGGAGCGGACCGGAAGTTCGGCCGCCCGGCGCCATCTTTGCTCAAGCCTCCCCCGAGTTTAAGCGCTCGGTGCTCCTGCAACGCAGGTCTGCGCGGGGAGAGCGTGAGTCGCCACCCGAGGGGCCCAACTGTCAGCTCCTTCACTATCGGAGCAACCCGCACTGCAGCGGCCCCCCCCCCCTCTCCACCACCGGGGAACACTCCATAACATCAAGTGGGAAGGGCTTACACATTAAGCACCCCGGCACCTGGGAAGTTAAGAGGAAGATTCCTTCCCCTCTTTACTATCAGCGGGGCCCCCCACCTGTAATAAGAAAGGCGCACGAACAGTGATCACGTGTTAACCGGCACAGACCCGGAGAGTAGCATACAGCGCCTTGAGGAGGTGGTCCCCCCTCCCCCCCCCCCCTCAATCAGAATATAACCTTGCAGACACTCACTTAAAGGCTTCCAGACTGAGGACAAATCGAGAAACTATACCTGGCATAAATCGGCCAGAAGCTACAAACAGCATCATATACAGCGGGCCCCCCCCCCTGTTGCCCCCGTATACAATTCCAGAAGGCGACCCCTGAAAAACTCATAAGGGCCCAGAGGGAAAACCCTGACAGGATCTCATTACAAGGGAACCACAAACTGCATCATACGTCGCGGGACCTCCCCGCCCTTCGTTCCCCGTATACACTTTTAGACGGAGGATCCAGAAGAGTTCATAGGGGCCCGGAAGAAGGGCTCTAACAGAGACACCTCACAGGAGAGCCACGCAGGGGCTAACTCGGTTAGAAACACTCACGGTTCCTCACAGTTTACCCAGGGAGTGAGACTCCCTACAGGAGAAATGATGTGCTAAAAGATAGTACCGTCTCGGCGGCACCTATCGGGACTTCTAATAGCAATCTTGATATCAAAATGGGGAAGACATGTAAAGAAAAAAGCAATGACCCTCAAGGTACCCCCCGTTCAAACAAGGGACAAGTCGATATGCAGCGTTACTTGAAGGAGCGCAACACAAGGTCCTTGCACGACACAGTTAAGTTAACACCTTCTCAAGTATCCAGCAGAGCAGCCAGCATGGAGAGAGAAGACGGGGGTGACTCAGAGGGGGAGGAAGGCGAGGGCATCTCAAAGTCCTTTATGAGAGACCTCATGACCTCTACTATGAAGCCTGTCCTAGTGGAGTTAGGAGAAATTAAAGAAGAAATGAGGCAGCTTGGTAAAAGAGTAGACGACCTAGAGTCCTCCTCTGCCACCATCACAGCACATGCTCTCGACATGGAGAAAGTCCTAGCTGAGCACCATGCCCACCTCAACAAAGCCCTTATTATGCAGGAGGATATCGAAAATAGAAACAGGCGTAATAATATACGCATAAAGGGCCTCCCGGAATCCTGGGCCACAGAGGCGCTCCCCAAAATAGCTGAGGAAATCTTCTCCCTGATCCTAGGCGCCGAAAGAGCAGACGGCATCTCCATAGAACGCATCCACAGAGCCTTGAGGCCTCCGCCTTCGCCTTCTGAACCCCCAAGAGACATTGTTTGTAAACTGTTGAACTTCCCAGATGCGATAGCAATCCTGAGAGCAGCAAGAGACCACAAAAACCTCTCCTATGCGGACTCCCCAATTCAACTATTCCAGGACTTGGCACCATCCACTCTCGCAAAACGCCGCCTGCTACGCCCCCTTCTGGATGCTTTAAGGGCAAATAATATCAAATATGCGTGGCTTTTTCCATTTGGGATTGGTATTACCCACAAGGGACGTAAGCTAAACATCCGCTCCCCAGAGGACCTGCAGAGCTGCTGGCGGATCCTCGAGATGGAGCCTATAAGCCTACCTTGCTGGCTGCCGATCCCCGACTTTCCCAACCTGCCTCGCCTGGACCCCTCGGATAAATGGCAACCGACTGCAAACACAAAATCCCCTAGGGGGAAAAAGAAAAAGGCTCGAGAGGAAGCATCAGGAGACTGCACCTGAATTGGGACTTTGTTCCTTTGGTTTCACGTATTACACCTGATGGACGGTGACCCGCTCAAGTTCAGAGGCTCTGTGATTTGATCGCGTTGTACCACCTTACACTCGGCGAGTATACAGCTGAGTACAGGGGACAGATATTGCTCCTGTCACCCCTATGTGGTCCATCACAGAGTCTTCTCGGTACTGCATAAGCGACGGGATCCTGTTGGACATTCTGTCGCCTGCTATTAGTTTTTTCTTTTTTGGGTCACTGCTCATAAGTTATTTAGTGTTCTATTTCCAACTGTATTTTTGCATAAATGTTCTCACTGTCTACATACCCCACTTCTTAAGTCCCGAGGGGCAACCCGCCGAGCCGGTTCATCTCAAGCCCTACGGCTGACTGTCTTGGCGCGGTGTTCGCCTCTCTTAGTTCACAATTTCTTTACTAGGAAAGAGTAGCCCGTACTCTACTCTTTGTTACTAATAATTTAGAAGAATCGCTCCAACTTGCTATATATTATTGTTGTTCTCACTCCTCTAGGAGCGTTCGGCTGTGTACCCCCACCCTTTTGTGTAAACCCTGCTGTTCTCGCCCTCCTCTCCTCTTCTCTCCTAGTGTTTCTCCCATCCACCTACACCCACCGTACATCCACCCCCCCTCTCAACAACTAACCAAGGCACACTCTATTACGGTGGGCCTGAGCTCTAGTCCTGATCTACTGTAACTCTACTCTTATATTCTAGCAGAAAGTCACGACTAGGATTCTTTTCCTGGCGAAGCCTAACCACTCTCCACACGATGGATGATCTACGAGTCACTTCCTTTAATGTGAAAGGTCTTAACTCTCCGATGAAGAGGCATAACATTTCTCTGTTGGCCAAGAGGTATGGCACAAAAATTCTCCTTTTGCAGGAAACGCATTTCAAGACGACGAAGTGTCTGTCCCTGCCGGGCAGACACTTTGAGCAGAGCTTCCATTGCGCTCACCCGACCTCGTCCTCCAAGGGGGTGTCAACATATCTCCACAAATCCCTTAACTTCTCCTGCGCCTCCGAATATAGAGACGGTGAGGGCAGAGTCCTCTTCTTGAAGGGGCTAGTCAACAATACAAAAATGACCATAGCTAATCTTTATGCCCCTAACGCGGACCAAATCCCCTGGCTAATCAAACAACTGACAACGTTGCGTCACTTCATGGAGGGCCACCTGATCCTGGGAGGGGACATGAATGTAGTACTCAACCCCCTGATTGACTCCTCAACGGGTAAATCGCATATCTCTCAACCAAAACTCAGGAGGCTTGTGCGGGCGCTCCAAGACCTTAGCTTAGTGGACGGATGGCGTACCCTGAATCCTTCTACGAAGGATTACACCTTTTATTCTCATGTTCACAAATCATATCAGAGGCTGGACTACATTTTTGTATCCTCAGACCTTATGACCTCCGTGGTTGGAACTAAGATAGATAATATCACTATCTCCGATCACGCCCCGACCCACATTGATTTGCGGCTATCGCATCCCAAACCAAGAGAGTGGAGATGGCGCCTGAACGCTTCACTACTAGACCCGATTGAAGAAAAAGAACGCCTCTCTAAACTCATCGAGGAGTATTTTGTTTTAAATGGGGGGGGGGGGCCCGGGGGTTCCGGTAGTGTGGGAGGCCCACAAGGCCTTCACAAGAGGTCTTTTGATAGCGCTAGGCACCAAAACAAAAAAACTTCAACAAAAAACAATAGATGCCAAATTAAATAGAATCTCGACATTAGAACTACAGGCTAAATTATCTCAAACTAAAACTATATTGGAGGAATTGACCAATCTGAGGAAGGAGCTTAAACAACTTCTGGAATCGAAATTCATCAGGAAACAACTTTACTTCAAACACACGGTTTATGCCCAAGGCAATAAAGGGAGTAAACTTATGACCGCCCTAATAAAGAAAGCTCGCGCAAAAAACTTCATTAAATCCATTAAATCCCACACAGGTTCATTGGTGACCTCCTCGGAAGACATCGCCGATGCGTTCCAAAGATATTACTCCCGTCTGTATGACATTAAACATGATACCCCCCACCCTGAGGGTTTAGATATAAAAAAGCTGACAGAGTCCGCCCTTCGCAGCGCGCAACTTCCGAAACTAAACGACACGCAAGTAGCCTCGCTACTAACACCTGTAACACAACCAGAAGTTGAACAGCTTCTTGCTTCTAGCCCTCAAAATAAGAGCCCGGGTCCGGATGGCCTGAACCTCCCATACTATAGAGCCTTTGCCCCTGTCCTGATCCCCAGACTCACTGAACTCTTCAACGCTTTATTAAACGGTGCTAGTCTGCCCAAGCAAGCGGCCGAAGCACACATTACCTTAATCCACAAACAGGATAAGGACCCAGAGATGTGTGGTAATTATCGCCCAATCTCATTGATTAATTTCGATATTAAACTGTGGGCGAAAATCCTCGCAAAGAGAATGGATAGTCTGGTTCCCCTTTTAGTCAATGAGGAGCAGGCGGGTTT
This sequence comes from Eleutherodactylus coqui, assembly GCA_035609135.1. NCBI lineage: Eukaryota > Metazoa > Chordata > Amphibia > Anura > Eleutherodactylidae > Eleutherodactylus > Eleutherodactylus coqui. The sequence continues at coordinate 2,354,847 of CM069407.1, read as the reverse complement.
TGTGCGTGGGAGGGAGGGCAGAGACAATTGCCGCAGGTTACTTCATGCGATACGCTTAGCCCAAAAACACCGCATCCCTTTGGTTCTGGTGGGAACAGACGCCGAAAAGGCGTTCGATCGAGTCGACTGGGCCTATATGAGGGAGGTCCTGGACCGCTTCAATTTCCCCCCGGCCTTTGTCTCTGCTGTTTTCTCCTTGTACGCAGCCCCTCACGCCAGACTTAAAATTAACGAAATCTTATCCGCTCCCTTCGATATTAAGAATGGGACTCGCCAGGGCTGCCCCTTATCTCCCACATTATTCGTTCTAGCTCTGGAACCCCTTCTCCAATCAGTACGACACGATCCGGTTATCACAGGAATCTCATGGGAACACCACTCCCTCTACACTACCGCCTTTGCAGACGATATAGTTTTTTTGGTGTCCAACCCAGAGGAGGGCCTCCCCAGGTTGATTGATCTGCTTAAAAGTTTCGGTCTAATTTCTAACTTTAAAATCAACTACGGGAAGTCTACGGTCCTAAATGTGTCTACCCCGAGGAACCAAATCAGAAAACTAAAAGAAAACTCACCCTTCACGTGGGCGAACTCCTCAATAGACTTTCTGGGGGTTAAGATCACTGGAGACCTCAATAAGCTATACGCTGCTAACTTCCCTCCTTTATTAGATCAGATTAAAAACCTTCTGAAGCTATATGATATCCCCCGCATCTCGTGGTTTGGAAGAAAGAACATCCTAAAAACTTACATTTTACCTATAATCACATATAAAATTAGGATGCTCCCTATCCTCCTGCCGTCGAACTTCTTCATAGCGCTCCGTAGGGCGTTCTCTGGGTATGTCTGGAGGCAGAAGAGACCGAGGTTAGCCTATAGTTTGATGACTAGGGGGAGGATGGAGGGCGGCATTGGCCTACCGGACGTCCGGGAGTTCTACAGGGCTTCACTTATGGGCTACTGGATGGATATGGTCCACCCAATAAAGGACAAGCTCTTTGTCTCGCTAGCTAAATACGCAAGTGGCGATGCATTCATAGAGGATCTCTGGGCCCCCTCAAAAACTAGGTGCAGAGCCAAAAACTTCAACCCCCTGATTAAAGGTCCTTGCGAGACTTGGGCTGAGCTGAAGAAGGAATTGATCCCTGAGCCGCCCACACTTGCCCCACTGAGCCTTCTCCCGAGGCTCCTAGACATACCTCTTGACTCAGCAACCAGAGCAATATGGGATAGGTTCAACTCGCTTAAAATAAACGACTTGCAAGTGCTAGCGCACTTAAGTCCCGCTGTAGCACTTAAAACCTTAGTCCCACAACATAAATTCTCTTTCCTACAACTGGCCTCGGTCGAGAGGATGTTTGGGGAATTCTTCAAAAAATTTCCCTCTATCAGACCCCAGACGCCCCTTGAGAAAGCGCTGATGGAACAAAACCCAAAACGGAGGAAATTATCGCGGATCCGTAAACAATTTATCATTAAAACGTACCCTTCCAAACCTGCCTTTTTACTTTCGTGGGAAAAGGAGCTGGGCATTACTCTGTCATCAAGCGACACACACTTAATTCTAAACTCAGCCTTCGGCCTCTCTCAGTGTGTTTTAGCCCAAGAATGCCATTACAAACTCCTCGTTAGATGGTATAAAACACCTCAATGGCTCTACGCGTACAAACTGGCACCACACGAGAGATGCTGGAGATGTGATGGGGACCCGGGCTCCTATCTCCATATCTGGTGGGATTGCTCGGTGTTGGCACCCTTTTGGAGGGAGGTTGAGGAGATCATGAGGAAAATCGCCCCTGCTCTTGCCTTAACCCCGGAGATAATCTTCCTATGGAAGCCGTCTCCAGCGTTTCATCCAAGGAAGAACAAACTCTTGGCCTTCATGATCGATGCGGCTAAAGCCTTGATTCCCACCCTGTGGCTCCAAAAAATAGCCCCTTCAGTTTCTCAGTGGTTAGCTAGAGTGGACGATATTTGTAACTTAGAAGAACTCTCCAGTTGGTCCGGGAACACAAGGGAGGAGTACTTTCAGATTTGGGGGCCATGGAAGGAATTGAGACGCACCCCACATTAGAGTGAACTCTGATTAATTGAGAAAAAGACATAACTCGGCACGCTTCTGACCAAGAGAGAGCCTTTCTTTCCTGACCCTTCGCCCCACCTACCCCTCCCAACCCCCTTCTCCCCCCCCCCCCCACCCCCACTGATGGTCACCCCCTGTCACCACCCTGGACACCACCGATGCTATGTAATAGTTTCTCCTTTCCTAATGTTCCCGTTCATTATGTTTGTCCGTCTTCATTTGTTTATATCAATGACCGGAGGGTAGATATACAAGAGGATAGCAGTTCTAGGCTCTGGCGCACAGAGCCAGCTGTGGCAAGGCGACCCTCATGAAGAGCGATCCTCTTCCATCCAAGTTAAGCATGCTCTGCAGTCATTGTATTATGTTGATTCGCCTCATATATACTGTATGTTTTCAGTCACTGGATTTATAACTTGTTATATCTGTATTAAAATAAAAACTTCAATAAAACAGATTTAAAAAAAAAAAAAAAAAAAAAAAAAAAAGACTGAAAGACATCACTGGGTTCTTGCTGGCTTCTCACTCAGCACTTCATCTTCTATGTGAGCGCTGAGTGAGGAGCGTTTACATGTAAAGAGAAGCTGCTACCCTGTGATAGTTTTTTCACTGACTGAAAGTCAATGATAAGCAACCGCAAATGAATAGCGAGCAATTTTTTTTCGCATTTACACTGAACGATTATCGCTCAAATGTATTAATTTGAACAAATTTTGAGCGATAATCGTTACGTGTAAATGGGCCATAAGCAAATCCTTTGGAATTCCCTGGATGTCTGCATTGATTGCTAATACAAAGTAGTCTGATTTGTATCCAAGTTGCAATTATAGGCAAACACAATGTAACTAATATCACACAAACAGTTGTACAGTCTTTTACTGAGCACATGGAGTAAATATCCATAGGGCAGGGAAGAAAAGTATGTGAATCTCGGTGGTAATGACTTCTCCAAAAGCTAATTGTCAAAAGGTGTTTCAGTTAAGGGAATGAGATGGCAGAGTGGATGTCACAGGAGCTCTGCCTATTAACTAAAGGATGAAGGAAACTCAGGACTGTTCTACCCTCCCCAGGAGCGTCCTGTTATACCAAGAGCCCAACTGGTACTCCTCATAGAGGGGAGAAAGAACCAAAGAGGAACAGTAAAGGACCTATAGAAGACCCTACAGACTGCAGAGACCTCTTTTCATGTGTCTACTATTAAAGAAACACGGACCAAGAATAGTGATCATAGAAGGACACCACCAAGGACATCACTGCTGTCTAGAATAATCCAAAACATTGTGGCCCAAGTAAAGCTTGTCTTGGGACATCATGGTTTGGGGTTATGGTGGAGGTGACATCATAGTTTGGAGCTGCTTTGCTCCTCATTACCCGGACATTTTACAATGAATTCTAAGGTGGTTCAAAACAACTTACAGCAAGATCTAGAGGCCGCCATCCATAACCTTAGACTGGAGAGACGTTGGATGATGCAATAAGACAATGACCCCGAAGTACACAAGTAATCAATGAAAGAAAGGTTGAAAAATATAATTTGGGTCTTGGAATGGTCATGTCAGAGTTTTGACGTTCACCCCATGTAGATGCTGTGACATGACCTGAAGAGGGATGTGCACACAAGGCATCCCAGAAATATTGATGAGCTGAGAACACATTTTTATGGAGGAAGGGTCCAAAATTCTACCTTAACATTGTGCAAATCTTTTTCCTAGCATTTGGTGAAGATGATTGCTCCTAAAGGAGAATCTACAGGTTATTAAATATAAAGGTTCACTTTTTCTCTCTGCACAGTGTATGTTTACTCCATAAGCTCAATAAAAGACATGATTTATACAGCTGTCTGTGTTATTAGTTACATTGTGTTTTGTCTATAATGTGACTTTGATGCAATTAAATCACATTTTTTGAGTAATCAATGCAAAACTCCAGATAGTTCTAAAGGGTTCATATACTTTGTCCTTCAGCTATATGTATGTGTTTATGTGATGTGCAGCTGTCTACACACTTGGACCTCTTGTGATTTAATTCTCATATCAGAGACAACAAGCCTCCGCATGTCTGGATACAAATTGATAATCTGGTGGATCAGAATCTCGGCACACTACTATTAATCAGGAGGATCTCGTCACTATTATCTCTTAATTTGTCATCTAATGTGGAGTCGCGTGGAGCTGACGAGAGGTTAATATATTCCATTATTCCCAATTGTCACAAGAACTTCATTCAACAATATGGTTCATTAAATTCTGAATCTAATAACTGTATTCGCCATAATAGAAATTACTCATCAGAACGTGAAGCCGAATAGATCTGATTGATTAATTTAGACATAAATCTAATTAGTCATTGATTTGTATTGAGTTTCACATTTAGCGCCCCGTTTTATTGGCTGCCATATGAGGAGAGGAAAGTCAAAGGACAGATCAGACGTTAAGTAATTGCTGCATTATTGTAATGTCACATTCATTGCTGCTTTATTAAAACACATTTGTGGCATCACTTCACTAGGAAGGCAGATCAGTCGTATCATCGGGACATTCGCAAGTTCTAGAAATCTGTTAATTGCCTATTTGGATTCTCGGAGGACGCACAGGTGATTCTGTGGAGGTTTTGCAGGTACATGAGCTTGGATTTTTTTCATTCAACACAAAGGAGAATATAAGCAGACAGATAATTCTCTTAAACATCACCGCAGGGAGAACTAGACGCACCATGACGTCTGAAGAACATGGCAGATCTGATCCATAAGAACGTCTGTCTGTCAGCACGGACAACAATGCAACTGGAGTCTCTTAAAGAAGAGTTATTCAACAACGTCTCTTGCTATGGGCGTCACCTGTGACCTGATGTCTACTAAAGACTCAAGACTTCATTAAACTTTGTGGTCAAAGAAATCTCCAGCCAGGTCTTTTGCTTGTAAAGTGAGGTGAGAGGAGGCGGCATCTCCTGTGGTTTGCATTCTTATGCTTCTCAATTGCCAGTGTTTCTAGTTTAGGTCCATCAGTTTTACTGCCCAAGGGGGCCAGGGCAGCTCTGATCAAAATGGCTAACAGGACCACAACATCAACAGCAACTCTTTGATACTAGTAACAGTTTAGGCAGCTAGTTGGCTGCCTGGAAGGGGTGTCCTAGCTGGCCCGATTTGAATATTGAGCTTTCATCTTGTCCTTCCACATGGTCCAGGTCTCCTTTAAGTCTCAGACCATGCTCTCCAAAGAATACCAATCATGCCTCCAGTGTCTTCCCCCACTAGGCTTCATCTACTTGCTGGGCAATGGAGAAGGCACCATATGCACCTTTTTGTTTGTCTTTAGTTATGGCCTCTGTCAAATCTCTGTGTAGGGACAAGTCTAGTTCTCAGTCTACCTTATCGTGTAGGGCTTCATTAGGGGACCTCTTAGTTCCAGAATAAATTGAAATCAAATGACAACTTCTGAGCCCCCAAATTCTCATAGCCTGTGTCCACATTTTTGTCATAGGCAGCCCCTTACCTTCTCTAGCCAATTGGAGAATTGTGCCAAGGTCTCACATGTATGGAAATGGCCAAAGAAATGTTTTCATCAGATGCTCACTGAAGCAGTGTCTTCATACACCTCCTCTAGCTCTTTGGTGATCTTCCTGGAAGTTAATGCGTCCACCTGTGGTAGTTATAGGATGTGATTCGAACTGCACTACTCTCCTATTTTCTTATACTAGTCTTCCAGAAGTAAATTGGTCCAATGAAACTTGTGAAGGTGAGTAAATAGCATTCCAATGGGCATGATCATCGAGACAGGCATACATAATGAAGTGACATTTTCTGTCATCACATCAGTCTCCTATCCTGCCGACTGCGTCAAGTAGTAGAACACACAGGAAGGTGATGTCTTTATTCAAAGACAACAATATAAGGAAAATAAATGTCTCTAAGTATGGAAAACATTGTAACTGGAACCTTCTTGGGAAACCTTTAAGATTTTAGTCCCATCTGCTCTATCAGACAAAAATATTCACCCTTAGGTGTAATTTTGTAAACCACAAGGAATCCCTTCACTCTCGAGAGTGTAAACTGTGAAGGCCCCATGCCTGAATATGATTTTGTCCTGTCTACCATTTCCTGGCACAGCATACAGGATAAACAGTATTTTCTGGGCATACTGCTAGCAGTACAACTCAGCAAAAGTTACTAATCGCATATCCTGTTTAGCCAGAGCTAACAACGGAATGCAACATTAGAATGTGAAAACACAAGTTATTGTTCAAGCTAAGATAACATCTCTAACCAACAATGTATGTTTATGTAAAAACAAGTTCATCAGGCATAAAGCCCGCCCTGCATCATGTTACTATATAAGTTGTGACATATGTAATAAAGGTAGATTGCTTTGCACATAGACTTGTCTGTGTCACTACTTTCTCATGGCGGCCGCCATAACCACCTCTGATTTGGAACCTCACAGCATATTGACGGAACAATTGAATTTCCCTAACAAATTGGCGCCCAACGTGGGACTTGAAGGAACAAGAGCACCATCTACACCTGTGAATTTGCAGTTTTGTAGGGTGGGGCAAGTATATTACACTCTAGGTTAATTTTAAATAGACACAGGAGCCCAGGCTATTTGCACATGTGTGCAAAGGGCCCATATGTGAGTCATGTTGTATTATATGAAATATATACTGTTTAATGGCTGAAAATGAAATGATAAAGAAATGATCAAACACTGGGCACAGGAAAAATTGAAGGAGTCCTCTCTGTCCCTCTCTAACATAACGCAAGACAAAGAAGAGGGTGTAGAACAGTTCTATGTCCGACTCCAGCAATGATGGTCTGATTTAGGGTATAGTGGTATACAAGAAATGGGCGAACATGTACTTAGTATGGCCTTTGTAGAACGTTTACGGGAACTCCTAAAGTCTAAACTCATTGACGATAGGCCAGAGTGGAGACAGTCTAAATCTCCGGCCCTTCTACAGACAGCAAAGGGCATTGAGTTAAACTTTAAGAAATGAAAAAAGGATGCTTGGACAGTCCTGCCACAAGGTGCGCGGAATTCTCCAAACATATACACCCAGGCACTCCAGTCTGTCTTGCAGGCCTGGATTCCACCTGATTGGACTGCGCTGTTGCAATATGTTGATGACCTGCTTTGTGCTGAGCATCTGAAAACATGTCAATCTGAATCCATTTATCTGCTAAAGTTTTTTTGGAAGAAAATGGCTGCAAGGCTTCAAAGGAAAAAATACAGCTTTGTAAACAAAAGGTTGTGTTTCTAGGCCATTACCTAGCTCAAGGAACCAAACATCTCACAGAAGAACGAAAAGCTGCAGTTCAAGCCATTTCTGTACCTTCTTCTGCTGCCAAACTCGGCACCTTTTTGGGACTTGTCCCATACTGCCGTTTTTGGATCCGTTCTGCCTCATCCCTGATGCAATGGCAGTATTGACGCAAAAACATGGAGGACGTCCACGGCCACTTGGGTATTACTCCATGAAAATGGATCCGGTGGCCTGAGGAGCCCCCTCCTGTATCCGTGCGGTGGCAGCAGTACAAGCAATAGTTGACAAGTCTTTTGAGTTGGTCCTGGACTACCCCCTAGTGGTTCTCACCCCTCATGACATCCAGAGTATACTCACTCAAGTACAACCTAAACATCTGTCTCTAGCTCGTCAAATCCGACTACAATGTGCTCTTTTCATGCCCCCCTTAATATTTATTTTCAATGTTGTACTACCTTGAATCCGGCTACTCTTCTTCCAATCGAGTATCCTGGTTCAAATGGAGGAGGGGGAGGCATAGGTGATCTAGGTATTACAGATCATCTATTTTTAACATTTTTTTGCAAATAGGATCGTGATCTATTTGAAATAGTATATCAGCATGATTGTCTAGCATTGATGCAACAAGAAAATTCAGGTTTTAAAAACAGTTACTGGAACTCCTGTTGCATATTTTGAGCTTTTTGTAGATAGTACCAGGGTGAGGATGGACGACTCCACACCAGATATGCAGTGGTCCCACAACAAGATGTCCTAAAACCAGAAGCTCTGCCTCCGCATGTCTCAGCACATGAAGCGGAACTGAAGGCCCTCACTGAGGCGTGTAGAGTGGCGGAAACATTTGCACTGATTCCCAGGTATGCATTTGGCATAGCTCAAGATTACGGCCCAATATGGAAGGTCAGACAGTTTTTAAATTCAGCTGGACAACTAATTAAGAATGGTGCAGCGGTGCAGAGTCTCATGAAAGCCCTCCTGTTACCTGAAAAAGTCCTCAAGGTGAAAGCACACATGCAAGCCGACACCAAAGAAGCAAAGGCAGCGACCCTCAAGCCGTGGAAGAAAGAAGAAAAGAAGATACTGACAGCACAAGTCAGAGACAAAAACTTTGGACATTGGCTAAACTTTGGACATTGATAAAAATTTGGACACTAATATGCTAGGGACTTTACAGTTACAAGCCAGCAAGGAAGAAAAGGACAAATGGACCAAAAATAGAAACAGCAGGACAAAACGGTGTATGGCGAACAGTCAACAGAACTTGCCACGGTCCCTGTATCCCATGATGGCCCAGCTGATCCATGGAAAGACGCACTTATCAAAAAGCAGCAATGATGTCGACGCTTGAACGAGGACGGGTGGCTCCTCGGTTCTCTGTAGCGACTGTATCATTTGTCCAGTCTTGCATGATCTGTGCCATAAGCAACTCAGGACTGAAGGTAAGGTTGCCACAAAACACTTACCAAGCCAGTCTACCCATTTCAGAGACTGCAAATTGACTACATTCAGCTCCCACCTGTTGGGAAGTACGTATATGTGCTTGTTGTTGATGTCTTTTCTGGTCGGAGGCCTACCCTGTTACCAAGGTAAATGAGCAGGTAACCGCACAGAAGCTCATAAATGAGGTAATCTGCAGATACGGGGTACTGGAAGTGATTGAGTCAGATAGAGATACACATTTCACAGGTGAAATCATGCAACATATCATGTCTGCTCTGGGTGTATCTCAGGCTTTTCATACACCTTATCATCCGCAGAGTAGCGGAAAAGTAGAAAGGATGAATGGTACCCTAAAATTAAAAATACAGAAAGCAATGCAGGAAACGGGCAAACCATGGACTGAGTGCCTTCCATTAGCCCTTTTCTCAGTAAGATATGTACCTAACAGAAAGACAGGGTTATCACCATATGAAATTTTGTTATGGTGTGCACCAAGACTGGGCCTGTATTTTCCCCAGCAGTTGCAGACCCAGAATGGTGCGCTAACTGACTATGTTCTGTCTCTTAGTGCTCATCTGAAGGTAATGCACAACCAGGTGTTTTCTTCAATTCCAGATCCTAACTCTCTTGAGGGAACGCATGACCTACAGCCCGGAGTTCATAAACAATTGAATTTCCCTAACGTAAACCAAAGAGGTCAAATGCAGACTTGAGTTTGCAGTCCACCAAGGAAAACTACAGTATTAGTTTTGTAATCGACAAATGGAAAGTATGGTGTCCGAATGTAACTCACAAAAGACAGAATATTGTAGTTCACAAATGGTAGATAGCCTCAAATTGTAGTTGCCTCTTGGAACTCTGGCAGCTCGTTTCACAGTCAATGTCCTTGAGTTGCAACAGGGAAGAAACATGGTTGAACTCCTGTAGTAATGGTATTAGCTTACAGAGTTGATAAAAGGGGTCACTTGGGACCACATGGGCATTATAGAGGCTTTGGATCTAACCAGTAGCTCAAAACATTTGGTGGGGCCATTCCAGTAGTGAGGGGTCATTAATTTCCAAGTTGCTCATTTTCAGAAAGAGGAGGGAGAGTGGGGTCTTGTCAATGTGGTGCTCACCTCGTCTTGCATCCTGCATGAACCTACTGGTACTCGCTCTGCTCACCCTCCTTCTGGGAGCTTCTGCTGAATTCTTCACATGTCTCTGCTGATTCTACCTTCTTCTATAACAGCTTATCTGCTTTTTCTTCTGTCCACTCTGCTGTGACCCACTAGTCTCCCCCTGCAGCCTCTTTCCTGTGTTCCCAATACCAAAGTTTCTTTCTCTACTTGTTCTTGATGGCTGCTACTGGGTTACTCATCCTTCCAAGCATCACTCCCTGTGTGCCAGTGAAGGGCGGTGGGCCCCCCCCCCCCCCCCCCACCATCAACCCCCGCTAATAGCGCTCTACATGTTGTGTATATATATATATACCAAAAATACCTTTTTTTTGTATAAGAAGCCCATGCCCCAAGAAGTGAAAGCGTTTCTTCCACAACACGAGCCGGTGATTACATGACCATTGGGTGCCCCCTGTTATAGCAGAGCTGCAGAGTCCCAGCTGTCCCAGATCAGCTCTGCCAGTAACTATTGTCACTACAGGGGATGTGTTCCCTGTAACTGGGGCTCCTACGGAAGTGGCTCCTACGGACGCCTCAGCTACAGTGGGAAAGTGGGAAATAATAAAAGAAAATAGACCATGTGAATGACCCCCAGAGGTCTTATAGGACGTCAGGGGGGACATAGTAAAAATAAATAGTTACAAAAATAAGTTTAAAAAAATGACAGAATAAAATAAAAATATATACATAAAAGAGAAAATGACCCAAAGCCGACACCAACCAAACCTGTCGCCGTACGTGTCCTGTAATCGAAAAGTTTACATATTATATACCAAAATGTTCAAAATACTATGAGGAGCCCGTTCCCATACTGTATTTTAGCGTAAATTTACTCATTTAAAAAAACAACTAGAAATGTAAAGAAAAATGATTTTTTTCCCTTTTTACCCCCCAAAAATTAAATAAATGAAAACAAAGTCAGTGAAGATGTTGAAAATATCGCCCTACCAGTGTATGTCACAGGGGAAAATGCAGCAAAATTAATTTTGGTAGCTGAAAGAAAAAAAATAGGGCAGTTAAACCACCACAGGGGTAAAATCCCTAAAAAGTGGCTGGTCCTTAAGGGGTTAAAAGAATGAATTAAAAAATCACGTTTGGTATCGTCGTATCTGTAATGACTAGAGATGAGCGAGCACCAAAATGCTCAGGTGCTCGTTACTCGGGACGAAATTCCCGCGATGCTCGAGGGTTCGTTTCGAGTAACGAACCCCATTGAAGTCAATGGGCGACCCGAGCATTTTTGTATTTCACCGATGCTCGCTAAGGTTTTCATGTGTGAAAATCTGGGCAATTCAAGAAAGTGATGGGAACGACACAGCAACGGATAGGGCAGGCGAGGGGCTACATGTTGGGCTGCATCTCAAGTTCACAGGTCCCACTATTAAGCCACAATAGCGGCAAGAGTGGGCCCCCCCCTCAACAACTTTTACTTCTGAAAAGCCCTCATTAGCAATGGATACCTTAGCTAAGCACCACACTACCTCCAACAAAGCACAATCACTGCCTGCATGACACCCTGATGCCACTTCTCCTGGGTTACATGCTGCCCAACCCCCCCGCACGACCCAGTGTCCACAGCGCACACCAAAGTGTCCCTGCGCAGCCTTCAGCTGCCCTCATGCCACACCACCCTCATGTCTATTTATAAGTGCGTCTGCCATGAGGAGGAACCGCAGGCACACACTGCAGAGGGTTGGCACGGCTAGGCAGCGACCCTCTTTAAAAGGGGCGGGGCGATAGCCCACAATGCTGTACAGAAGCAATGAGAAATATAATCCTGTGCCACCGCCATCAGGAGCTGCACACGTGGGCATAGCAATGGGGAACCTATGTGCCACACACTATTCATTCTGTCAAGGTGTCTGCATGCCCCAGTCAGACCGGGCTTTTTTATTCATAGACACAGGCAGGTACAACTCCCTATTGTGAAGTCCCTGTGGACCCACAGCATGGGTGGCTCCCTGGAACCCACCGGCGGTACATAAAAATATCCCATTGCATTGCCCAACACAGCTGAGGTAGTAATGTCGTGCTTAATGCAGGTGGGCTTCGGCCCACACTGCATGCCCCAGTCTGACTGGGGTTCTTTAGAAGTGGAAACAGATGCATTTATAATTCCCTGTGGACCCACAGCATGGGTGGCTCCCTGGAACCCACCGGCGGTACATAAAAATATCCCATTGCATTGCCCATCACAGCTGAGGTAATGTCGTGGTTAATGCAGGTGGGCTTCGGCCCACACTGCATGCCCCAGTCTGACTGGGGTTCTTTACAAGTGGACAGATGTAGTAACAACTCCCTGTGGACCGACAGCATGGGTGGGTGCCAGGAAGCCACCGGCGGTACATAAAAATATCCCATTGCATTGCCCATCACAGCTGAGGTAATGTCGTGCTTAATACAGATGGGCTTCGGCCACACTGCATGCCCCAGTCTGGCTGGTAATATGTACCTTAACAGTAACCTCGTTGGTGGTAATGTGGTGGTGACTGCGGACCTGGTAGCGCGGTTTTATGTAGTTGGTTTTCGGAATGTGGCCAGGATTAAGTGGGCCGTGGCGGGGGGATGGTGGTGGTGCTCTCTTGTTGTGTCGTTAAAGGTAAAATTCTTGGACTGCCACCAGACGGACCAATGCAAAGGTATTTGCCAAGAATGTTTTTATTGTTGGAGGAGGAGGGGGATGTTTTGGAGGTACTATGTGTCCTCTACACGTGTCCGTGGTTATATGCACCTTAACAGTAACAGCGTTGGTGGGAAATGGCCTCGCCGCCATTATGTCTTTGTGAAGCCTCTGTTTCCACACCCCAGTGACATACCATTAGCAGCGGTATAGGCAGAGCCCAGAATTATTAACATTTCAGCGGTAGCATTAGGGACAGGCCCCACTAACATATCACTAGCAGCAGTATAGGGGGAGCGCAGTCTTAGTTCCATTTCAGTAATAGTAGCACTCAAGACAGGCCCCAGTAACATTCCCATTGCAGCAGTTTAGGGAGATAACAGTCTCTTTCACATTTCAGTAGCTGCAGTATAGACAAGGCCCCAGTTACATTTATGTAGCTAAAGTGTAGGCCAACCCCACACACCTTTCTGTACCATGAGTGCAGGCGAAGAACATAGAAATTACTATGATTACACTGTAGGTGAGGGCCCAAAAAAATTGGTGTACCAACAGTACTAATGTACCTCAGAAAAAATTGGCCATGCCCAACCAAGATGGCAGGTGAAACCCATTAATCGCTTTGGTTAATGTGGCTTAAGTGGTAACTAGGCCTGGAGGCAGCCCAGTTGAACGAAAAATTGGTTCAAGTTAAAGTTTCAACGCTTTTAAGAGCATTGAAACGTATAAAAATTGTTTAGAAAAATTATAGGAGTGAGCCTTGTGGCCCTAAGAAAAATTGCCCGTTCGGCGTGATTACGTGAGGTTTCAGGAGGAGGAGCAGGAGGAGGAGGAGGAGGAATATTATACACAGATTGATGAAGCAGAAATGTCCCCGTTTTGGATGGTGAGAGAGAACGATGCTTCCATCCGCGGGTGCAGCCTACGTATTGCTTAGGTATCGCTGCTGTCCGCTGGTGGAGAAGAGAAGTCTGGGGAAATCCAGGCTTTGTTCATCTTGATGAGTGTTAGCCTGTCGGCACTGTCCGTTGACAGGCGGGTACGCTTATCTGTGATGATTCCCCCAGCCGCACTAAACACCCTCTCTGACAAGACGCTAGCCGCAGGACAAGCAAGCACCTCCAGGGCATACAGCGCGAGTTCAGGCCACGTGTCCAGCTTCGACACCCAGTAGTTGTAGGTGGCAGAGGCGTCACGGAGGACGGTCGTGCGATCAGCTACCGTACTCCCTCACCATCCTTTTACAGTGCTCCCGCCGACTCAGCCTTGACTGGGGAGTGGTGACACAGTCTTGCTGGGGAGCCATAAAGCTGTCCAGGGCCTTAAAGACTGTTGCACTGCCTGTGCTGTACATGCTGCTCGATCTCCGCACCTCCCCTGCTACCTGGCCCTCGGAACTGCGCCTTCTGCCACTAGCGCTGTCGGATGGGAATTTTACCATCAGCTTGTCCGCTAGGGTCCTGTGGTATAGCAACACTCTCGAACCCCTTTCCTCTTCGGGAATGAGAGTGGAAAGGTTCTCCTTATACCGTGGGTCGAGCAGTGTGTACACCCAGTAATCCGTAGTGGCCAGAATGCGTGTAACGCGAGGGTCACGAGAAAGGCATCCTAACATGAAGTCAGCCATGTGTGCCAGGGTACCTGTACGCAACACATGGCTGTCTTCACTAGGAAGATCACTTTCAGGATCCTCCTCCTCCTCCTCCTCCTCCTCAGGCCATACACGCTGAAAGGATGACAGGCAAGCAGCATGGGTACCGTCAGCAGTGGGCCAAGCTGTCTCTTCCCCCTCCTCCTCATCCTCCTCATGCTCCTCCTCCTCCTCCTGAACGTGCTGAGATATAGACAGGAGGGTGCTCTGACTATCCAGCGACATACTGTCTTCCCCCGGCTCTGTTTCCGAGCGCAAAGCGTCTGCTTTTATGCTTTGCAGGGAACTTCTCAAGAGGCATACCAGAGGAATGGTGACGCTAATGATTGCAGCATCGCCGCTCACCACCTGGGTAGACTGCTCAAAGTTTCCAAGGACCTGGCAGATGTCTGCCAACCAGGCCCACTCTTCTGAAAATAATTGAGGAGGCTGACTCCCACTGCGCCGCCCATGTTGGAGTTGGTATTCCACTATAGCTCTACGCTGCTCATAGAGCCTGGCCAACATGTGGAGCGTAGAGTTCCACCGTGTGGGCACGTCGCACAGCAGTCGGTGCACTGGCAGATTAAACCGATGTTGCAGGGTCCGCAGGGTGGCAGCGTCCGTGTGGGACTTGCGGAAATGTGCGCAGAGCCGGCGCACCTTTACGAGCAGGTCTGACAAGCGTGGGTAGCTTTTCAGAAAGCGCTGAACCACCAAATTAAAGACATGGGCCAGGCATGGCACGTGCGTGAGGCTGCCGAGCTGCAGAGCCGCCACCAGGTTACGGCCGTTGTCACACACGACCATGCCCGGTTGGAGGCTCAGCGGCGCAAGCCAGCGGTCGGTCTGCTCTGTCAGACCCTGCAGCAGTTCGTGGGCCGTGTGCCTCTTATCTCCTAAGCTGAGTAGTTTCAGCACGGCCTGCTGACGCTTGCCCACCGCTGTGCTGCCACGCCGCGCGACACCGACTGCTGGCGACGTGCTGCTGCTGCTGACACATCTTGATTGCGAGACAGAGGTTGCGTTGGAGGAGGAGGAGGGTGCTTTAGTGGAGGAAGCATACACCGCCGCAGATACCACCACCGAGCTGGGGCCCGCAATTCTGGGGGTGGGTAGGACGTGAGCGGTCCCAGGCTCTGACTCTGTCCCAGCCTCCACTAAATTCACCCAATGTGCCGTCAGGGAGATGTAGTGGCCCTGCCCGCCTGTGCTTGTCCACGTGTCCGTTGTTAAGTGGACCTTGGCAGTAACCGCGTTGGTGAGGGCGCGTACAATGTTGTGGGAGACGTGGTCGTGCAGGGCTGGGACGGCATATCGGGAAAAGTAGTGGCGACTGGGAACTGAGTAGCGCGGGGCCGCCGCCACCATCATACTTTTGAAGGACTCCGTTTCCACAACCCTATACGGCAGCATCTCAAGGCTGATAAATTTGGCTATGTGGACGGTTAACGCTTGAGCGTGCGGGTGCGTGGCGGCGTACTTGCGCTCAAACACTTGCGCTAGCGACGGCTGGACGGTGCGGTGCGAGACATTGGTGGATTGGGCCGAGGACAGCGGAGGTGAGGGTGTGGGTGCAGGCCAGGAGACGGTAGTGCCTGTGTCCTCAGAGCGGGGTTGGATCTCAGTGGCAGGTTGGGGCACAGGGGGAGAGGCAGCGGTGCAAACCGGAGGCGGTGAACGGCCTTCGTCCCACCTTGTGGGGTGCTTGGCCATCATATGTCTGCGCATGCTGGTGGTGGTGAGGCTGTTGGTGGTGGCTCCCCGGCTGATCTTGGCGCGACAAAGGTTGCACACCACTGTTCGTCTGTCGTCAGGCGTCTCTGTGAAAAACTGCCAGACCTTAGAGCACCTTGGCCTCTGCAGGGTGGCATGGCGCGAGGGTGCGCTTTGGGAAACAGTTGGTGGATTATTCGGTCTGGCCCTGCCTCTACCCCTGGCCACCGCACTGCCTCTTCCAACCTGCCCTGCTGCTGCCCTTGCCTCCCCCTCTGAAGACCTGTCCTGTGTAGGCGTTGCAAACCAGGTGGGGTCAGTCACCTCATTGTCCTGCTGCTCTTCCTCCGAATCCTCTGTGCGCTCCTCCCTCGGACTTACTGCCCTTACTACTACCTCACCGATAGACAACTGTGTCTCATCGTCATCGGCCTCCTCACCCACTGAAAGGTCTTGAGACAGTTGCCGGAAGTCCCCAGCCTCATCCCCCGGACCCCTGGAACTTTCCAATGGTTGGGCATCAGTGACGATAAACTCCTCTGGTGGGAGAGGAACCACTGCTGCCCAATCTGAGCAGGGGCCCGAGAACAGTTCCTTAGAGTCTTCCCGCTCCTGAGCATGTGTCATTGTAGTGGAGTGAGGAGGCTGGGAGGAAGGAGGAGCAGCAGACAGAGGATTCGGATTTGCAGCAGTGGACGGCGCAGAACTGTGGGTGGACGATAGGTTGCTCGAAGCACTTTCTGCCATCCACGACAGGACCTGCTCACACTGCTCATTTTCTAATAAAGGTCTCCCGCGTGGACCCATTAATTGTGCGATGAATGTGGGGACGCCAGAAACGTGTCTCTCTCCTAATCGCGCAGCAGTCGCCTGCGATACACCTGGATCAGGAGTTCGGCCTGTGCCCACACCCTCACTTGGCCCTCCGCGTCCTCGGCCGCGTCCACGTCCTCTAGGCCTACCCCTACCCCTCAGCATGCTGTATTACCAGTGATTTGATTTCCCAGCCAGGAAATAAATTGGCGCAAGCCTGCTGTTAAACTTAGCTGGCTGCGTATGATTTTTGTTTACGTTCTCCACCCAGCACACACGTACCCAGAACGCTGAGGACTGTCAGAGGCAGGCCAAATAGAAATTTTTCCCTTTTTTTTCAAGGAAAGGCCCACTGCGTATATTCAATCAATAAAATATGTCTTCTGGCCCTGCCTACACAATTCTGTCCCTGGAGTATTACTGCAGGGCGCAATGCTCTGCACGGCCGATTTGGAAAAAAAAAAAAATGTGCACCACTGCAAAAGGCAGCCTCCACAGTACTGCACACGGTTAGATGTGGCCCTAAGAAGGACCGTTGGGGTTCTTGAAGCCTACACTGACTCCTAACGCTCTCCCTACAGCAGCTCCGGCACCAGCAGCACTGTCCCTCAGCTAACTCACAAGGCATCTGAGGCGAGCCGCGGGAGGGGCCGACTTTTATACTCGGGTGACATCTGATCGCCCCAGCCACTCACAGCAGGGGGGTGGGATAGGGCTTGAACATCACAGGGGGAAGTTGTAATGCCTTCCCTGTCTTTCAATTGGCCAGAAAAGCGTGCTAACGTCTCAGACAGGAAACTGAAAGTAACCCAAACATCGCGTGGTACTCGTTACGCGTAACGAGCATCCCGAACACGCTAATATTCGCCCGAGCATCAAGCTCGGACGAGTACGTTCGCTCATCTCTAGTAACGACCTGCGCAATAACTGAACACACTTTTTATTCTGCACGGCAAATACCGGAGGCAAAATTTTGTTTCACTGCACAAAAAAAATCAATTAGGGCTCCTGTCCACGGGTGATAATTCATTGCGTTACTCACGGCGATAATCCGGTCACGGGTAACGGTGCTATAAAAAGCGCAGCCCCAATGTCCACAAGCGGAGAATCATAGCCATTCTACGCTCGCTGGATTGAAATCACAGCATGCCGCGATTCTCCACGGTGAGCCCATCGGTCAGATAGTCTCACCGCACAGACCTCACAGTTCTCCCCGCTGCTCCTCTGCTAGCGATATTCCGTCACAGCCGTGGGGGGAAGGGCGTAGGGCTTCTACCCACTAGCGTTTTTTTAACGCTGCAATATCACTGTGTTATTTTCACGTGAATGTAAATAGGACTTTCTAATGTTAAAATCGCAGAAGCACAAACTTGCAATTTTTATCCGATGCGATTTTAACATTAGAAAGTCCCATTGACACTTACAAAAAAAAATGTGGCAATATCGCAGCATTAAAAAAAACACTACTGGGTAGAACCCTAAAAGTAATCAAAAAAGCTGTATTTACCCCAAAATGGTAGCACTAGTCATGCAAAAAACAACCTCCGTGGGGCTCCGTCCATGGAAGGATAAAAAAAAAGCTATGGGACTTTGAACGCCGCGTCGTAAAAAACTAATTCCAAAACAAAGGGTTTTTCTAGTGCATAAACCTAAAAAAATAGTTTCTCGTATTGTCGTATTCGTACTAATCTGAAACGTATTGTGTCATTTCTGCTGCATGATTAATGGTGCATTTACCCCACAAAGATTATCACTCAAAAGATGGCTTTTGACCATCCCGCTGTTCCCTGATTACATTCCCTTTGTTCTGCCATGGGGCTGACAGCTGAGAACAGCTGATACAATGTTATCAGCTGTAATCAGCTCTCCCCGGGTAGAACACAGCGTGCGGTCCTGCCTTTCAGCTGTTTTGCTGAAGGATGGATTTCAGGCAGAACTGAAAACAGTCGTTTGGGAGAAAAGTGAAAGATGTCAGCGCATTTAGACACAACGATTATCACTCAAAAGATGGTTTCCGACGAATTTTGAGCGATAATCGTAGTGTCTAAATGAGCCTTAACGCTGTAAACCCCCTCCCAAGTAACAATGGCAGAATAAAGGTGTTTTTTCTCCTGGTCTTCCAAAAATTGTATAAAAGTTTCACAATGAACTAAATGCAGCCATAAAATGTACCAATAAAAACGACACCTCGACACAAAAAACAAGCCCTCATATTGTCAGCAGAAAAATAAAAAAGTTATGCATATTGAAAAGTGGAGATGAAAATCCTCAAGAAGTCATCATGTCCTTTAATCCAACATAGGCCGCGTCACTAAGGGGTTACACTTGGCTCCCTCTGTAGTGCCGACATATTCTGCTGTACACAGACGGCCATCACTAGTTCACCTCTGCAGGGAAAAATACTAAACTTCGGAGGCCTAAACGTCGCTCATTGTTCGCATGCGTACAGCTCTGCTGCACTGGGACAAGTTCGGGAAGCTCGTTAAGCAGATGCATCTTCCTAAAGGGCTTAAAGTCACAGAGGTGAGAAAAAATGTACAAAGACACAACTCACAGAAAAGAAGCCAGATACAAGATATATACTGCAGGGAAGGCTCAGTCACCATATACCCTGGTAGCATGCAGCAAGCGGATTACTATAGAGAGGAGCAAAGTGTTCATGTGCCAACTAATGAGCAGCCACTCAACTCAATCCAAGGTGGGGGAGGGGTGACTGCCGAAAAACCTAATCTGCACAGTATGGACGAATACCAAAGATGACGGCCATAGATAAGTGTGCCGCCCATTCAGGAGTACAACCCGCACTGACAAAGCAGTGGATTGCCCTGTATTAACAGAGTGCGCCGCACCAGCATGCCAGCCTGGGCTCCTCCAGCATCCATAGCAAGCCGCATGCAAAAAAACCCACACACTGATAAATGTGAGTGTTCGTTAGTATTTTGGCCAAAAGACATAAGCTGGCGGGCCACGGCAAGACCACTGCGCGTCCACCAGAACCTACGCTATCTCACAATTAACTACATAAATCACAGAGGTGAGAAAAATGTACAAAGACACAGTTTACAGGAAAGAAGCCAGATACAAGACATTGTACAAGATGTGGTGCTGTTAATAAGGACAATCCACGGCTTCATCAGTAGGGCTTGTACTCCTGTATGTGCGGTGCACTTGTCTATGGCGGTCATCCTTGGTATCGGTTCCTATTGTGCAGATGAGGCTTGTCGGCGGTCACCCCTCCCCCACCCGGGGTAGAGTTGAGTGGCTGCTCATTAGTCGGCACATGAACACTCTTGCTCCTCCATATTACAATCTGGCTTGCTGCATGCCATTAGGGTACATGGTGATTGAGCCTTCCCTGCAGTATATATCTTCTTTAAGGGCTTCTTTTCTATAGATAAGCTGTTGAGCTGATGGACCCCTGCGGTAAGTTGCTGTACTTGGTGTGAAAACCCAGCGGCAAATGTTCAGTTCCAAAGCAGGTAAAATGAAGCATTGCAGATCCGCCAACGATAGGGGACTGTGAATAGCAAAGACGGTGCAACCCCTTCCATTCATTAATGCGGCGCTGTCTATCTGACTGACTGCTGTTTTCCAGCTGTGCACATATTTCCGTGCGTCCCCTGATTCGCCCCCATCTACACGTGTCTATTATATCATAGGCCCGTGGTAAGGCGATCAACCAACAACCTCACACAAATGGTCTACGTTACACTTCGTCCCGGAATGATCCCGCCATATATTGTAGCCTAATGCCCCCCATAAGAGGCGGCCGATGACACTCGCTGCCGCTAGGTTAACTCCATCTGCTATCTACATACAGCCGCAGTCTAACCAGCAAATGGATGAAGCAGCTATCAATAGCATTAGCAGTAATTACTCAATCCCTATTAGAAGCAGCTCTAATAATGCAACTATGAAAAT
The DNA here is from genome assembly GCA_035609135.1 of Eleutherodactylus coqui. Taxonomy (NCBI): domain Eukaryota; kingdom Metazoa; phylum Chordata; class Amphibia; order Anura; family Eleutherodactylidae; genus Eleutherodactylus; species Eleutherodactylus coqui. The sequence continues at coordinate 2,334,208 of CM069407.1, read as the reverse complement.
ACGACTTAATCAACCTGTACCTACCAAGCTAATTGCAGCCATCTACCAGCGCCGCTGAATAGATAATTGATTTAATACGGTCATTAGCAATAGAAGGGTTAATTTGGCTTTTGTTGCTTGTGGGAGTTAAGATATATTAAAAGCCACCAAACTGGATATAATGTCAAAAAAATCTTCAGCAGCATAAAAGAGTATTCTGCCAGACAATACAAGATCATTACAAGACACAAGGAGTAAACACTTCGCTAATTACAGCCGGTAATAAACCAAAGGTGTAGCAGTCATTAGAGGGAGCGGACGGCGGGGACTGTCCGCGCAATCTGTCTTCTGTAATATTGTATATAGCCATATACATATATATATACACTGAAGGACCCCTTTATTAAAGCCTGCAGCCCTTTATTAGAGACCAAAGCCCTTTACTAGAGATTCAAGCCCTTTTTAGAGCACCCAGCCATTTATTATAGCCTCAGACCCCTTATTAGAGACCCAGGCCCTTTACTAGAGATCCAAGCCCTTTATTAGAGACTAGAGATGAGCGAACACCAAAATGTTCGGGTGTTCGTTATTCGTAACGAACTTCCCGTGATGCTCGAGGGTTCGTTTCGAACAACGAACCCCATTGAAGTCAATGGGCGACCAGAACATTTTTGTATTTCGCCGATGCTCGCTAAGGTTTTCATGTGTGAAAATCTGGGCAATTCAGGAAAGTGATGGGAATGACACAGTGACGGATAGGGCAGGCGAGGGGCTACATGGTGGGCTGCATCTCAAGTTCACAGGTCCCACTATTAAGCCACAATAGCGGCAAGAGTGCCCCCCCCCCCCCACTGTCAGCATAAAGATCGTCCTCCTCTGGCACAGCTGTAACAGCTGTAGCAGAGAAGAACGATGTTTGCCCATTGAATTCAATGGAACCGGCAATACAGCCGACTCCACTGAATGCAATGGGCTGCCGGCGATCGCAGGATGAATGGTCGGAAAGGGGTTAAATATATAACCCCTTTCCTGCAATTCATCCAGAAATGTGTTACACTAAAAATATATACCGGCGTATAAGGCGACGGGGCGTATAAGACGACCCCCCAACTGTCACCTTATACGCCGGTAATACAGTGGAGCAAAGAATAAAAATCATTACTTACGTTTTTAGATGATCTGCGGCGCTCCTGCAGGCTGTCACTCCCTCCTAATCCACGGCAGACAAGCTTTCTCTATGAAAGACTTTAAATCCCTGCCTCCAGAAGCACACGTGCCTTCAGCCAATCACAGCCAATGACAATGATGTCATTGAATGGCTGTGATTGGCTGTGTTTCTGGAGGCGGGGATTTCAAGGCTTGAAATCCCCGCCTCCAGAAACACAGCCAATCACAGCCATTCAATGACATCATTGTCATTGGCTGTGATTGGCTGAAGGCACGTGTCTTTCTGGAGGCAGGGATTTAAAGTCTTTCGTGGAGAAAGCAATACTCTGCCGTGGACCAGGAGGGAGTGACAGCCTGCAGGAGCGCCGCAGATCATCTAAAAACGTAAGTAATGCTTTTTATTCTTTGCTCCACTGTATTACCGGCGTATAAGGTGACAGTTGGGGGGTCGTCTTATACGCCCCGTCGCCTTATACGCCGGTATATATTTTTAGTGTAACACATTTCTGGATGAATTGCAGGAAAGGGGTTATATATTTAACCCCTTTCCGACCATTCATCCTGCGATCGCCGGCAGCCCATTGCATTCAGTGGAGTCGGCTGTATTGCCGGTTCCATTGAATTCAATGGGCAAACATCGTTCTTCTCTGCTACAGCTGTTACAGCTGTGCCAGAGAAGAAGGATTTGTCTTCTATATGTTCTCAATGGGGTCAGCGCTGCTGCCGCTGGCCCCATTGAGCGCATATAGAATGCATCCATAGCGAACCGCGGGAGGGGCAGACTTTCATATCAGGCGGACACCTTATCTCCCCAGCCACTCACAGCAGGGGGGTGGTATAGGGCTTAAACGTTGCAGGGGGAAGTTGTAATGCCTTCCCTGTCTTTATATTGGCCAAAAAAAAGCGCTAACGTCTCAGGGAAGAAAGTTTAATTTACCAGAACACCGCATGGTGTTCGTTACGAATAACGAACATCCCGAACACCCTAATATTCGCACGAATATCAAGCTCGGACGAACGCGTTCGCTCATCTCTATTAGAGACCCTAGCCTTTTTTATAGCACCCAGCCATTTATTAGAGCCCCAACCCTTTTCTTAGTTCCCCCAGACCTTAATTAGAGACCCAGGCCCTTTATTATAACCCCTGACCCTTAATCATAGCCCCCCCCCCCCCTCAACCTTTTATTAGAAGCCCAAGCCCTTTATAAGAGACCTAAAAACCTTTATTAAAGCCCATAGCCTTTTATTAGAGACAGAGGCCATTTACTAGAGGCCCTAGACCTTTACTAGAGCCACCAGACCTTTTTTTAGATCGCCCAGCTCTTTATTAGAGCCCAAGTCCTTTAGTAGCACTCCTAGCCCTTTTTTAGAGCACCCAGCCCTTTATTAGAGCCCCAACCCATTTTTCTTAGTTCCCTCAGCCGTTTATTAGAGACCCAGGCCCTTTATTATTGCCCCCAGCCATTTATTAGAGCCACTGACCCTTAATTATAGCCCCCAGCCCTTTATAAGAGACCAAAAAACTTTTATTAAAGCCCATAGCCTTTTATTAGAGACAGAGGCCATTTACTAGATGCCCTTGACCTTTATTAGAGCCACCGTACCTTTATTAGTTTACCCAGCCCTTTATTAGAGTCCCTGGCCATTTATTAAAGCCCATGGTCTTTTATTAGAGACTCTGGCTCCTATTTTAGTGACCCTGACACTTTATTAAATCACCAAGCCCTTTATTAGATATCCCGGCCCATTATTATAAGTTAATCATCCTTAGTATAATGACCAGTGGACTCAGTCAATATCACTGTAATCCTCTGAGCTGGAACCCGGCGTCAACAGCAGTCTTCTGGGGCATAGCCCTGGGTTGTCACAGCAGTTGCTGTACTCATATCTTCCTTCTCCACTAGCTAAATTGCTTCCGAAGACCAGAGAAGGGACCCTGAGAGTCCTCTTTATAGCACTGAGATCTCATGAGAACCTGTGGCCAGACCAACGCACGCCCCCCCCCCCCCCCCCTGACTTCAATGCATTCTTAATAGAGATGAGCGAACGTACTCGTCCGAGCTTGATACTCGTTCGAGTATTAGCGTGTTCGGGATGCTCGTTACTCGTAACGAGTACCACGCGATGTTCGAGTTACTTTCACTTTCATCTCTGAGACGTTAGCGCGCTTTTCTGGCCAATAGAAAGACAGGGAAGGCATTACAACTTCCCCCTGCGACGTTCAAGCCCTATACCACCCCCCTGCAGTGAGTGGCTGGCGAGATCAGGTGTCACCCGAGTATAAAAATCGGCCCCTCCCGCGGCTCGCTACAGATGCATTCTGACAGAGATCAGGGAAAGTGCTGCTGATGCTGGAGCTGCTATAGGGAGAGTGTTAGGAGTATTTTAGGCTTAAAGAACCCCAACGGTCCTTCTTAGGGCCACATCTAACCGTGTGCAGTACTGTGGAGGCTGCTTTTTGCAGTGTTGCACATTTTTTTTTTTTTTTGTATATCGGCCGTGCAGAGCATTGCGTCCTGCAGTAATTTTACATTGTCCAGGGCCAGTAGTGGTGGTGAGGCAGGGACAGAAGACATATATTGTGAGGCAGGGACAGAAGACATATTTAGTGTATATAGACAGTGGGCCTTTCCAAAAACATTTGGGAAAAAAAATCTATTTGGGCTGCCTGTGACCGTCCTCAGTGTACTGGGTCTCTGCTGGGGGTAGTTGTCCTAATTTATACGCAGCCAGCTAAGTGTTACAGCAGGCTTGCGCAAAATTCTTTCCTGCCTCTGTGTTGCCTCTTACATCACCGCTGTATTCCTGTCCACAAGTGTACTGGGTCTCTGCTGGGGGTAGTTGTCCTAATTCGTACGCAGCCAGCTAAGTGTTACAGCAGGCTTGCGCAAAATTCTTTCCTGACTCTGCTGTGCGATCCGTAAGCGAAGTCAGCCTCCAACCACAGGCCAATAAGCGGCACATTTAATTACAGCGTTCTGTTTCTGCACTACTGGTAATACATCATGCTGAGGGGTAGGGGTAGGCCTAGAGGACGTGGACGCGGCCGAGGATGCGGAGGCCCAAGTCAGGGTGTGGGCACAGGCCGAGCTCCTGATCCAGGTGTATCGCAGCCGACTGCTGCGGGATTAGGAGAGAGGCACGTTTCTGGCGTCCCCACATTCATAGCACATTTAATGGGTCCACGCGGGAGACCTTTATTAGAAAATGAGCAGTGTGAGCAGGTCCTGTCGTGGATGGCAGAAAGTGCTTCGAGCAATCTATCGTCCACCCAGAGTTCTGCGCCGTCCAGTGCTGCAACTCTGAATCTTCTGGCTGCTGCTCCTCCTTCCTCCCAGCCTCCTCACTCCAGCTTTCGATGGGTGAGGAGGACGATGACGATGAGACACAGTTGTCTATCACTCAGGTAGTAGTAATTGCAGTAAGTCCGAGGGAGGAGCGCACAGAGGATTCGAAGGAAAAGCAGCAGGACGATGAGGTGACTGACCCCACCTGGTTTGCTACGCCTACTGAGGACAGGTCTTCAGAGGGGGAGGCAAGTGCAGCAGCAGGGCAGGTTGGAAGAGGCAGTGCGGTGGCCAGGGGTAGAGGCAGGGCCAGACCGAATAATCCACCAACTGTTTCCCAAAGCGCCCCCTCGCGCCATGCCACCCTGTAGAGGCCGAGGTGCTCAAAGGTCTGGCAGTTTTTCACTGAGAGTGCAGACGACCGATGAACAGTGGTGTGCAACCTTTGTCGCGCCAAGATCAGCCGGGGAGCCACCACCACCAGCCTCACCACCACCAGCATGCGCAGAGATATGATGGCCAAGCACCCCACAAGGTGGGACGAAGGCCGTTCACCGCCTCCGGTTTGCACCGCTGCCTCTCCCCCTGTGCCCCAACCTGCCACTGGGATCCAACCCCCCTCTGAGGACACAGGCACTACCGTCTCCTGGCCGGCACCCACACCCTCACCTCCGCTGTGCTCGGCCCCATCCACCAATGTCTCTCAGCGCACCATCCAGCCATCGCTAGCGCAAGTGTTTGAGCGCAAGCGCAAGTACGCCGCCACGCACCCGCACGTTCAAGCGGTAAACGTGCACATAGCCAAATTTATCAGCCTGGAGATGCTGCCGTATAGGGTTGTGGAAACGGAGGCTCTCAAAGGTATGATGGCGGCGGCGGCCCCGCTCTACTCAGTTCCCAGTCGCCACTACTTTTCCCGATGTGCTGTCCCAGCCCTGCACGACCACGTCTCCCGCAACATTGTACGCGCCCTCACCAACGCGGTTACTGCCACGATCCACTTAACAACAGACACGTGGACAAGCACAGGCGGGCAGGGCCACTATATCTCCCTGACGGCACATTGGGTGAATTTAGTGGAGGCTGGGACAGAGTCAGAGCCAGGGACCGCTCACGTCCTACCCACCCCCCGAATTGCGGGCCCCAGCTCGGTGGTGGTATCTGCGGCGGTGTATGCTTCCTCCACTAAACCACCCTCCTCCTCCTCCTCCTCCTCCTACGCAACCTCTGTCTCGCAATCAAGATGTGTCAGCAGCAGCACGTCGCCAGCACTCGGTGTCGTGCGGCGTGGCAGCACAGCGGTGGGCAAGCATCAGCAGGCCGTGCTGAAACTACTCAGCTTAGGAGATAAGAGGCACACGGCCCACGAACTGCTGCAGGGTCTGACAGAGCAGACCGACCGCTGGCTTGCGCCGCTGAGCCTCCAACCGGGCATGGTCGTGTGTGACAACGGCCGTAAGCTGGTGGCGGCTCTGCAGCTCGGCAGCCTCACGCACGTGCCATGCCTGGCCCATGTCTTTAATTTGGTGGTTCAGCGCTTTCTGAAAAGCTACCCACGCTTGTCAGACCTGCTCGGAAAGGTGCGCCGGCTCTGCGCACATTTCCGCAAGTCCCACACGGACGCTGCCACCCTGCGCACCCTGCAACATCGGTTTCATCTGCCAGTGCACCGACTGCTGTGCGACGTGCCCACACGGTGGAACTCTACGCTCCACATGTTGGCCAGGCTCTATGAGCAGCGTAGAGCTATAGTGGAATACCAACTCCAACATGGGCGGCGCAGTGGGAGTCAGCCTCCTCAATTCTTTACAGAAGAGTGGGCCTGGTTGGCAGACATCTGCCAGGTCCTTGGAAACTTTGAGGAGTCTACCCAGATGGTGACATGGGCGGAGCTACGCGATGACGTGTACAAGGGGGCGGAGCCAAAACGCCGATGCTGCCGAGCCAAGCCGAAGGGAGAAGACCCATCTGCGCAAGCGCGTCTAAAAAAGCAAGAAGACACCGAAATTAGACGGAGCCATGGCAACGGGGACGCTAGCAACGGAGCAGGTAAGTGAATAACTTCTGTATGGCTCATATTTAATGCACGATGTATATTACAAAGTGCATTAATATGGCCATACAGAAGTGTATAACCCCACTTGATTTCGCGAGACAACCCCTTTAACTGGGCTGCCTCCAGGCCTAGTTACCAATTAAGCCACATTAACCAAAGCGATTAATGGGTTTCACCTGCCCTCTTGGTTGGGCATGGGTAATTTTTCTGACGTACATTAGTACTGTTGGTACACCAATTTTTTGGGGCCCTCGCCTACAGTGTAATCCAATTAATTTTTTGCCCACCTGCATTAAAGCTGATGTTACATCAGCTGTGCTGGGCACTGCAATGGGATATATTTATGTACCGCCGGTGGGTTCCAGGGAGCCACCCATGCTGTGGGTCCACAGGGAGTTGTAACTGCATGTGTCTACTTCTAAAGAACCCCGGTCAGGTTGGGGCATGCAGTGTGGGCCGAAGCCCACCTGCATTTAATCGGACGTTACCTCAGCTGTGATGGGCACTGCAATGGGATACATTTATGTACAGCGGGTGGGTTCCAGGGAGCCACCCATGCTGTGGGTGCACATGGAATTCCCATTGCGGAGTTGTACCTGCCTGTGACTATTTATAAAAAACCGCGGTCTGACTGGGGCATGCAGACACCTTGACAGAATGAATAGTGTGTGGCACATGGGTTCCCCATTGCTATGCCCACGTGTGCAGCTCCTGATGTCGGTGGCACAGGATTATATTTCTCATTGCTTCTGTACAGCATTGTGGGCTATCGCCCCGCCCCTTTTAAAGAGGGTCGCTGCCTAGCCGTGCCAACCCTCTGCAGTGTGTGCCTGCGGTTCCTCCTCATGGCAGACGCACTTATAAATGGACATGAGGGTGGCGTGGCATGAGGGCAGCTGAAGGCTTGGCAGGGACACTTTGGTGTGCGCTGTGGACACTGGGTCGTGCAGGGGGGGGGTTGGGCAGCATGTAACCCAGGAGAAGTGGCAGCGGTGTGTCCCGCAGGCAGTGATTGTGCTTTGTTGGAGGTAGTGTGGTGCTTAGCTAAGGTATGCATTGCTAATGAGGGCTTTTCAGAAGTAAAAGTTGTTGGGGGGGGGGCCCACTCTTGCCGCTATTGTGGCTTAATAGTGGGACCTGGGAACTTGAGATGCAGCCCAACATGTAGCCCCTCGCCTGCCCTATCCGTTGCTGTGTCGTTCCCATCACTTTCTTGAATTGCCCAGATTTTCACAAATGAAAACCTTAGCGAGCATCGGCGAAATACAAAAATACTCGGGTCGCCCATTGACTTCAATGGGGTTCGTTACTCGAAACGAACCCTCGAGCATCGCGATAATTTCGTCCCGAGTAACGAGCACCCGAGCATTTTGGTGCTCGCTCATCTCTAATTCTTAACCCTTTCCAATCCACTGTCTGACATCTAAAGACATTCTGATTGAAGGATGTACAGCTTTGATGTCGGAAGACATTCGGCAGGGTATTCTTACTGTAGATTACTAGCCGCTCTGTTGTCGGGGGCCTCTTCAGCATGTCCCATACCGCAGTACTGGCTCCAGCCAGCAGGTGGCACCATTGTATAATGACAGAAAGAGAAAGACCCCCTAGAAAACCCTGAATCCGAAATTGGATTGCAAAGGGTTAACCATTTCAGGATTGCCGAATGACAATAAACGTCCTGCGGTCCCAAAGTGTGGATGGAACGGGCCCGGGAGCCCAGGCTGTTCGATACCTGGCAGTTGTCAGCTGTTTCTGATAGCGGCCAGTAACTTCTACGATTATCGGTAGGTCTGATCACAGCAGTCAATTGTTTAGGTGCCACAGTCAAAGCTGATTGCACATTTAAACTGTCAGCAGGACCCTTCCCACACCCCTTCAGCAGCCCTTGCAGCACAATCAGAGGGTGCTGATGGATTAGCATGGCAGCCTGGAGCTTACTAAAGCCACCCATAGCTGCCATGCATAGATGTCTATCAAGCTCTGCCCGAGGCAACATCAAAAATCACTATATACTGTAATACCGAAGTATTACAGTATATAGCACAAGCAATCAGAAGAGAACTAGTTCAAGTCCCCTGCAGGGACTAAATAAAAAAGATTTAATAAAGCATAAAAAAGTAAACAATTAAAAACACACATTTGGTATTATCATGTACATAAAAGTCAAGCTATTAAATTATCACAATATATATTCGGCACCGTAAAAGAAAAAAAGATGGAATGCCAGAATTGTAATTTTTTTTTGAATCCTAGCCCTGAAAATTTTGAATAAAAGTGATTAAAAAGATGAATGCACCCCAAAATGGTAATAAAACAAGCCCCACACAGCCCGATTGACGGAACAATAGTAAACCGGTTTCAGAATATGGCGATGGAAAGCAAATTTTACGAAAAAAATGTATTTACTTTTCAAAGATATAAAAACACTTGAAGCGATATAGATTGGGTATCAGTGGAATCGTCCCGACCCGCAAAACAACGTTTGGATCTCATTCTTACTGCACTGTGAAAACAAAACTCACCAAAAATGGCGCACTTAGCTTTTTTCATTCCTCCCACTTAAATATCTTTCAAAGTTTTTCTGTACAATATACCAGACATTAAAAATACAACTTGTTCCACAAAAACCGAGCCCTCATACGGATATGGAAAAATTAAAACGCTATGGCTCTTGGAAGGCGGGACGAAAGGATGAAAATAAAAAAGGGATAATTCTGTTCCTGAAGGGGTTAAGTAAACAAATACGTTAATTATAACAAACATTTGCTATTTCCTCCTTGCAGATGGAAGAACTGGGCAGACCTCAAACGGGGATGACCCCTTTAAATATTAAAGTGGTAAGCACATTTTGGCGCCCTTCTTCCTGGACAATCAGATGTTCCTTCCTCCGGCCCTCCGCGGCTCCGCCAGCTTCTACATTATCAAACAGGAAATAAATAACAGGCTGGGAGAAACTTTCCAGCAGGCTCGTGTCTCACAGTTTGTTCTCCATGTCAAATACCCCACGGAAGCCGAAGTCTTCGCATTAATAGAAACCGGATGACAATGGAAGCGCCTTTTATTCTAGAGACAATTGAACAATGCGCACACGGGTTATCTCGCCTTGAAGCAACATCGTGCATTTGATATGTACGCGGCGTTACTAAGAACCAAATTCTCTTTTCTCTTAGAGGCGGCGTTACCTTGACCAACGCGAGCGTCCTGTCATGGGAAACAAGTACTTAAAAGTTATCACTATTAGAGAATTGCCATTATCTAACAATGGGCGCCGTGTAATGGGAGCGCTCACGCACCTAAGGTCAACTAGCTATCCATTTCCACCTGTTGCGGAGCGGGCCTGGACATTTCATCTCTTAATGCTCCTCCTTTGTACTCTTTCAGAGGGCTGAGTTGTATAACCTGCTCCTTGATGTTTTTGTCTTTGTGCTCCCATGACGGATCAGTAATAGCGAGTTACATTTGCATGGTGTCAGCAGTTAGCTGCAAAGGTTGACTCTGGGGAAATGGAAAAATAAAGGCTTAAGAGTTGTTTTTGCTCCATGTAATATCTGTGTGCTGTTATTTGGTAAAGATTGGCTCGATCAGGAATCGCCTGATTTTACCGACCCCTCATTTTGTAACATTTTTTTATATAATGGTGCCACTATTTTTATTATTCTGTTGGGTTTTGTTTGTTAATTAGTCACTAAGTTAAGCTTGATGGCCAGAGACTTCCTCTGCTGTCCAAAGTTCCATCTGCAGCGGCATCATCGCTGCATAAAATAACGGTCGGGAAAGGATTCCACCCCAATTGTAATAAGAATACGCATATTATAGTAGGATATGATGTATAATTAAACTCTAAGTCCTCTGAAGAAACAAGCCATCAACAAGTGATCAGAGGGTCTGATTGAATTCCCCTCCCAGTGCTACTAAAGTAGAAGTGGCGCTAAGGGAGTGCCACGCCATTTTGTCTGATTTCACAGTCAGTACATGGCTTTCCCTGGCCAGGAACTAATAGCTCCACAGATGCTGGGTGAAATTACGAGTCTCCTCAGCTAACTTCGGTTAACCAAATGACTACATCCACTACCTGAAATCTGTAGTCACTGCCCCCTGAACCCCTTGTTAGCGCAGGACCTTTGGGGAGGTTGCACAGTGATGAAGTAAGAACAATTTGTTTTACTGATGAAGAGCCTGGGGAATGGTACACATGATTGCACATCACCAAAATCTGAATATCAAGATGCTGGCTGTCAGTCTATCTGCTCTTGCTGGAGGTCTCTCTCATGGTGATGGTTTGGCACTTGCGGTTGGGAATTCCAGGTGAAGTTTCCTTGAATGATTGGCAGACCTCCCTCTGGTACTCATGTTGCAACAGCTGGATAGCTCCACTCCAGAAATCTGAGCGTCTCTCTCTCTGGTACAGGAAAACCCTGCTCACCAGCAGTACTGAGGCAGCTCACTCCTCACAAGGCTCTCTGCAAAAACTGATGATTCGCACCAGAGCCTGGGAACAGGACTTGCCTATCATACCCAGCCAATCAGCAGGTAGCACAGGTCCTATTAAGCCACATCAACAAAGTCAGGGCCCTTTTTCATGGGTTGATTAATCATTCAGATTCATGCAATCCAGAAAGAATCTGAGCTATTATCGTTCACTGTAAAGGCATGCACTGACTGAACAACGAATGATAATTAGGGCACTTATCGTTTGTTGTTCAGTTTGAACAACGATCAGCCCATGTAAATAGGCAGTTTACTGTGAATGGTGGCGGGCTGCAACAGTCCCTGCCCGTTCCACCTCCATTCACTCAATGATGATCATTTCTGTGTAAAAGCACAGGACCAATCATTGCTGGAACGAGCCCAAGAGGTTGTCCCAGCAATGATCAATCCTGTGCTTTTACAAAGAAATGATCATCAATGAGTAAAAGGCATTTATAGTATAAACATAAAGTCATGTGAAAGAAACATATAAAGTATATATATATAACCCTTCACATCTGCAAAGACTTGTGGCATGCAGGCTACAATCCAGTAGTTGAGCTAGGGTGGCATCATGCTGTCAGCACTGGTCCACATGATCGCCCCTTCAGCAATTCCCTGTCATTCAGCACAGAGCGCTGATGAGTGCCTCTTTCCTGTCTCTACAGAAGTTCTCTTAGGTGTTGTCTATCAAAAATCCCTTAGTGTTTAATGTACCCTTCTTCCATTCCCTGCTACAACATCTCTGTGGTGTATGGACTTATTGAGGTGCTTCCAATAGCCGGCCAATCCATCATAGTGGATTTTTTCTGGGTCCACCTCTACATAGGCTGCGGTTACTATCCTGCTTGAGGGGTCTGGTGTGGAAGTGTTCATGTGCAGATAGATACCAGCAGCGATACTCTTAGTGTGGGGTTTATTCGTCCTTTCCTAGGCTAGGTCCCCTAGGTTTGAGATGTGGAATCATCCCTCAGCCTGCTTTTAGGCAGGATCCACAAAATGAAAGTGGGTTAGGGATAGCGTCTTTACTGCAGCATTTTTCTTGTTTTTTGGCCCCTTTTCTGTTCCCTGTGTTTTGGTGTTTAATTAAATGCCTATATTTGTTCCTCTAGTAACTTCTTGGTGAAACGTATCCATGACATCTGTGAGGAGCGCCATCTTCTATACGAACAGAAGAAGAGTTTTCTTTATTGAAAAGTGATTGGTTTTCATTGGTTGATATTAAAGGGGTTGGCTGTCTTAGCTAATGTTGTTAGGGTGTATAATGTCATAGGGATGTCCTCTGTTTGGGACCTCCCTATTAACTAGAGTGGGGAATGGCTTCACAGAGCAGCTCTCCCTATGGGGATCCATCTCTGCAGTACTTAGGTGGCTCATAGATTCAATAGGCGCCATGTAACACCTCATTTCTATTGTGGCATCAGTGCCGAAGAAATATGCAGCAACCTGATGCATCTCACATGGTCAAGTGTACCAAAGTATCAGAATGACCCACCATTATTTTTCATGGTAGTCTTTGTGTAGTGGCCCAGAGTTAATGGGACCCCTCCATCTGTGTAAATGTATTTGTCTTGTGCTTACTGTAGTGTCAGTGTCTTCTATGAGTATGAATATGATGTGTATTGCACCTCTGCAGCACTGAATGAGTTACAGTCTGGGTTATGTCTGGAAATGTATCTGTTTGTCATGTGACCTTGCTTTATATATGTGGATGCAAGGTGCATGAGTGGAGCAGTTCTTCTTGTCTATGATTTTGGAGTGTTTGGAGCTTTTGCAAGAGAGCCACATAGAGACCTTCAGCTCTGTGTGGTCCATAATGGAAGAGGCTGGGAGGAATCCAAAGCCTACACTGGGTCTGTTCCACCCAGGAGATGTCAGTGTTACCCTTATACTCTGAGAGAGAGAAGGAGGAAGAATGAGGAGCCGCCTTGCAGCGTACCTGCTTCTCAAATGAGTGATGACCGGTAGAGAGTTGGAGAGAAAAGAAAGTGTGTTGCTGGGATTAGGACCCACAGATAACAGGACTGTGGTTTCTCCTGCTTACCCGTGAATCCTCCCCATCACACCACTCTGAGTTTTACACAGAGTTTTTCCTGCTGGCATGTATTGCTGAGTTACATCAAGTTATTACAAGTAAACGAGCCTCACTGACTGTTCCCGGTTTGGCTCTGAAAGTTAACTCCCTGTGTGTGGGCTCTTTATTGCCAACAACCGGATTCACTGCAGAGGATGGAACAGTGGCGTCATGAGTGACCAAAGGACTAAGGTAATCCACCAGTGGGTTTCCCCATTTAGATAACCTGCCCTTGGCCTCTTGGACGAGTCCTTGGTTACCCTCCGGGTGGAGACGGTAGAGTCACCGTGACAAGGCCCAAACTCTACCCCGCTGTCTCCTAGGCCGTGGCCCGCTCCTCAGACGCTGTGTTTGTGGCTATCGTCGTACACATAGGACATGTCATCAATAAGATTATTTGAGATCATCCCATAAGAAATAAACCCTGGTGGGAAGTGATTGCTCCAAAGTCACCCAGATGAGGTTGTCTTCTGCTGAACCTTTGAGCTCCATTGTAGTGTTGGGGTCCAAGGTCTATCGGAAGATCTTCCCCTTGGCTAATCTAGAAATACCCCTTAAAAATGATTTCGATTGAACGTCCCTCACCAAAATCTCCCCTTTTTTATTTTGCTGTATTTATAATCACATCTGTGGATTAATTTAACAAAGAAAAGAAAAGAATTTCGTGAAGTACCCGAAGCCGACGCTGCAAGACGAAATCCAACATCACACACCGGCGTGACAAACAAAACATCTGCAAAATATGATCCAAATCACTTGAAAAGTTCATTGATTTTGCTATAAATCTGTAAGTACTTCACTTCATAGTAATTGTTTCCTCGTTGCTCTTGAGCTTTGTACTTGAGCTGTAAGTAGGTGCAGGTCAGGGCTGTATTGGAAGAACAGACCTACATGAACAATGGAAGCCGGCTGAAGAGACTCTTAATCATCAGCTAATTTGCAAACCAAAGCATAACTGAATCATTTTATCTAAGATTATTGCAAGATCTGAATTCTGGGCTCGAATTACTTATTTCATGTGATGCAAAATCCATTAGTTGCCTAATTATGGTTTGTGCTTTTTTTCTCTCTTCAGCGTCGAGGACATATCTAGAGGATGCGGCATCATGTTTGATGTTGGACAATAGATGGATATATTTATATGGGGACATAGACAATAAAGTCTAAGACTCAAAACATTTCAAAGGGAAGTGTTAAAAAAATGACAGCCACTGTAAAAGCATATTTAGGGTAAAACCACCAACAGGGTGGAGATTTCTGGCCCAACATGCAGTCTGTCAAGTCCATCAAGCACACCTCCTCGGGTGCATGGGCTAGTTGTCAATTACAGGCAGAACCATGAGGGCCGGACTATAGGAGTAACATTGTGAGAGGACAGGCAGGGAGGACAACCTGTTATGGCTGTCAACCAGGGTCAGCGGCGCCTCCTATCACCTCCTGACATGGACCCTACCTCGCCCCATCCCAGCTCAACACCCAGTGGAAGGTGCCTGAGCAATGGCTCTCTAGTCTTCCAGTGAAGGGTTACTGTATCTTGCTGCCTGGTTTTGATCCTCAGCCTGTGAATGTAGCTTTTCCACACTTTGCCTGTCCTGACCTTGGCCTGTTCATTGACAACATCTTCCCAGGGGGCCGCCTGTCCATTTACCATATTGCACAACCTTGGGCTGTCCTACTCTGTCCCTTCCGTGCTCCTGGGTTTTCTGACCTTCTAAGACAATAGATGTATTATCTAATCACAAACCGTCCCGCGTGCAGCTCTCTCTCTATCCGGCGTGCAGCTCTCTCTCTATCCGGCGTGCGGCTCTCTCTCTATCCGGCGTGCAGCTCTCTCTCTATCCGGCGTGCAGCTCTCTCTCTATCCGGCGTGCAGCTCTCTCTCTATGTGGCGTGCAGCTCTGTCTCTATCCGGCGTGCAGCTCTCTCTCTATCCGGCGTGCAGCTCTGTCTCTATCCGGCGTGCAGCTCTCTCTCTATCCGGCGTGCAGCTCTCTCTCTGTCCGGCGTGCAGCTCTCTCTCTGTCCGGCGTGCAGCTCTCTCTCTATCCGGCGTGCAGCTCTGTCTCTATCCGGCGTGCAGCTCTGTCTCTATCCGGCGTGCAGCTCTGTCTCTAGTCGGCGTGCAGCTCTGTCTCTATCCCGCGTGCAGCTCTCTCTCTATCCGGCGTGCAGCTCTCTCTCTATCCGGCGTGCAGCTCTCTCTCTATGTGGCGTGCAGCTCTGTCTCTATCCGGCGTGCAGCTCTCTCTCTGTCCGGCGTGCAGCTCTGTCTCTGTCCGGCGTGCAGCTCTGTCTCTATCCGGCGTGCAGCTCTGTCTCTAGTCGGCGAGCAGCTCTCTCTCTATCCCGCGTGCAGCTCTCTCTCTATCCGGCGTGCAGCTCTCTCTCTATCCGGCGTGCAGCTCTCTCTCTATCCGGCGTGCAGCTCTCTCTCTATCCGGCGTGCAGCTCTCTCTCTATCCGGCGTGCAGCTCTGTCTCTATCCGGCGTGCAACTCTGTCTCTATCCGGCGTGCAGCTCTCTCTCTATCCGGCGTGCAGCTCTCTCTCTATGCGGCGTGCAGCTGTCTCTCTATCCGGCGTGCAGCTCTGTCTCTATCCGGCGTGCAGCTCTGTCTCTATCCGGCGTGCAGCTCTCTATCCGGCGTGCAGCTCTCTATCCGGCGTGCAGCTCTATCTCTATCCGGCGTGCAGCTCTCTCTCTAGTCGGCGTGCAGCTCTCTCTCTATCCGGCGTGCAGCTCTCTCTCTATCCGGCGTGCAGCTCTCTCTCTATCCGGCGTGCAGCTCTCTATCTGGCGTGCAGCTCTGTCTCTATCCGGCGTGCAGCTCTCTCTCTATCCGGCGTGCAGCTCTCTCTCTATCCGGCGTGCAGCTCTCTCTCTATCCGGCGTGCAGCTCTGTCTCTATCCGGCGTGCAGCTCTGTCTCTATCCGGCGTGCAGCTCTCTCTCTAGTCGGCGTGCAGCTCTCTCTCTATCCGGCGTGCAGCTCTGTCTCTATCCGGCGTGCAGCTCTGTCTCTATCCGGCGTGCAGCTCTCTCTCTATCCGGCGTGCAGCTCTCTCTCTGTCCGGCGTGCAGCTCTGTCTCTGTCCGGCGTGCAGCTCTCTCTCTATCCGGCGTGCAGCTCTCTCTCTATCCGGCGTGCAGCTCTGTCTCTATCCGGCGTGCAGCTCTGTCTCTATCCGGCGTGCAGCTCTGTCTCTATCCGGCGTGCAGCTCTCTCTCTAGTCGGCGTGCAGCTCTCTCTCTATCCGGCGTGCAGCTCTGTCTCTATCCGGCGTGCAGCTCTCTATCCGGCGTGCAGCTCTCTATCCGGCGTGCAGCTCTATCTCTATCCGGCGTGCAGCTCTCTCTCTAGTCGGCGTGCAGCTCTCTCTCTATCCGGCGTGCAGCTCTGTCTCTATCCGGCGTGCAGCTCTGTCTCTATCCGGCGTGCAGCTCTGTCTCTATCCGGCGTGCAGCTCTGTCTCTATCCGGCGTGCAGCTCTCTCTCTATCCGGCGTGCAGCTCTCTCTCTATCCGGCGTGCAGCTCTCTCTCTATCCGGCGTGCAGCTCTCTCTCTATCCGGCGTGCAGCTCTCTCTCTATCCGGCGTGCGGCTCTCTCTCTATCCGGCGTGCAGCTCTCTCTCTATCCGGCGTGCAGCTCTCTCTCTATCCGGCGTGCAGCTCTCTCTCTATGTGGCGTGCAGCTCTGTCTCTATCCGGCGTGCAGCTCTCTCTCTATCCGGCGTGCAGCTCTCTCTCTATCCGGCGTGCAGCTCTGTCTCTATCCGGCGTGCAGCTCTCTCTCTATCCGGCGTGCAGCTCTCTCTCTGTCCGGCGTGCAGCTCTCTCTCTGTCCGGCGTGCAGCTCTCTCTCTATCCGGCGTGCAGCTCTGTCTCTATCCGGCGTGCAGCTCTGTCTCTATCCGGCGTGCAGCTCTGTCTCTAGTCGGCGTGCAGCTCTGTCTCTATCCCGCGTGCAGCTCTCTCTCTATCCGGCGTGCAGCTCTCTCTCTATCCGGCGTGCAGCTCTCTCTCTATGTGGCGTGCAGCTCTGTCTCTATCCGGCGTGCAGCTCTCTCTCTGTCCGGCGTGCAGCTCTGTCTCTGTCCGGCGTGCAGCTCTGTCTCTATCCGGCGTGCAGCTCTGTCTCTAGTCGGCGAGCAGCTCTCTCTCTATCCCGCGTGCAGCTCTCTCTCTATCCGGCGTGCAGCTCTCTCTCTATCCGGCGTGCAGCTCTCTCTCTATCCGGCGTGCAGCTCTCTCTCTATCCGGCGTGCAGCTCTCTCTCTATCCGGCGTGCAGCTCTGTCTCTATCCGGCGTGCAACTCTGTCTCTATCCGGCGTGCAGCTCTCTCTCTATCCGGCGTGCAGCTCTCTCTCTATGCGGCGTGCAGCTGTCTCTCTATCCGGCGTGCAGCTCTGTCTCTATCCGGCGTGCAGCTCTGTCTCTATCCGGCGTGCAGCTCTCTATCCGGCGTGCAGCTCTCTATCCGGCGTGCAGCTCTATCTCTATCCGGCGTGCAGCTCTCTCTCTAGTCGGCGTGCAGCTCTCTCTCTATCCGGCGTGCAGCTCTCTCTCTATCCGGCGTGCAGCTCTCTCTCTATCCGGCGTGCAGCTCTCTATCTGGCGTGCAGCTCTGTCTCTATCCGGCGTGCAGCTCTCTCTCTATCCGGCGTGCAGCTCTCTCTCTATCCGGCGTGCAGCTCTCTCTCTATCCGGCGTGCAGCTCTCTCTCTATCCGGCGTGCAGCTCTGTCTCTATCCGGCGTGCAGCTCTGTCTCTATCCGGCGTGCAGCTCTCTCTCTAGTCGGCGTGCAGCTCTCTCTCTATCCGGCGTGCAGCTCTGTCTCTATCCGGCGTGCAGCTCTGTCTCTATCCGGCGTGCAGCTCTCTCTCTATCCGGCGTGCAGCTCTCTCTCTGTCCGGCGTGCAGCTCTGTCTCTGTCCGGCGTGCAGCTCTCTCTCTATCCGGCGTGCAGCTCTCTCTCTATCCGGCGTGCAGCTCTGTCTCTATCCGGCGTGCAGCTCTGTCTCTATCCGGCGTGCAGCTCTGTCTCTATCCGGCGTGCAGCTCTCTCTCTAGTCGGCGTGCAGCTCTCTCTCTATCCGGCGTGCAGCTCTGTCTCTATCCGGCGTGCAGCTCTCTATCCGGCGTGCAGCTCTCTATCCGGCGTGCAGCTCTATCTCTATCCGGCGTGCAGCTCTCTCTCTAGTCGGCGTGCAGCTCTCTCTCTATCCGGCGTGCAGCTCTGTCTCTATCCGGCGTGCAGCTCTGTCTCTATCCGGCGTGCAGCTCTGTCTCTATCCGGCGTGCAGCTCTGTCTCTATCCGGCGTGCAGCTCTCTCTCTATCCGGCGTGCAGCTCTCTCTCTATCCGGCGTGCAGCTCTCTCTCTATCCGGCGTGAAGCTCTGTCTCTATCCGGCGTGCAGCTCTGTCTCTATCCGGCGTGCAGCTCTCTCTCTATCCGGCGTGCAGCTCTCTCTCTATCCGGCGTGCAGCTCTGTCTCTATCCGGCGTGCAGCTCTGTCTCTATCCGGCGTGCAGCTCTGTCTCTATCCGGCGTGCAGCTCTGTCTCTATCCGGCAGGCAGCTCTGTCTCTATCCGGCGTGCAGCTCTGTCTCTATCCGGCGTGCAGCTCTCTCTCTATCCGGCGTGCAGCTCTGTCTCTATCCGGCGTGCAGCTCTCTCTCTATCCGGCGTGCAGCTCTCTCTCTATCCGGCGTGCAGCTCTGTCTCTATCCGGCGTGCAGCTCTGTCTCTATCCGGCGTGCAGCTCTATCTCTATCCGGCGTGCAGCTCTCTCTCTATCCGGCGTGCAGCTGTCTCTCTATCCGGCGTGCAGCTGTCTCTCTATCCGGCGTGCAGCTCTCTATCCGGCGTGCAGCTCTCTATCCGGCGTGCAGCTCTATCTCTATCCGGCGTGCAGCTCTCTCTCTAGTCGGCGTGCAGCTCTCTCTCTATCCGGCGTGCAGCTCTCTCTCTATCCGGCGTGCAGCTCTCTCTCTATCCGGCGTGCAGCTCTCTATCCGGCGTGCAGCTCTCTATCTGGCGTGCAGCTCTGTCTCTATCCGGCGTGCAGCTCTATCTCTATCCGGCGTGCAGCTCTCTATCCGGCGTGCAGCTCTCTCTCTATCCGGCGTGCAGCTCTCTCTCTATCCGGCGTGCAGCTCTCTCTCTATCCGGCGTGCAGCTCTCTCTCTATCCGGCGTGCAGCTCTCTCTCTATCCGGCGTGCAGCTCTGTCTCTATCCGGCGTGCAGCTCTGTCTCTATCCGGCGTGCAGCTCTCTCTCTAGTCGGCGTGCAGCTCTGTCTCTATCCGGCGTGCAGCTCTGTCTCTATCCGGCGTGCAGCTCTCTATCCAGCGTGCAGCTCTCTATCCGGCGTGCAGCTCTATCTCTATCCGGCGTGCAGCTCTATCTCTATCCGGCGTGCAGCTCTCTCTCTATCCGGCGTGCAGCTCTCTCTCTATCCGGCGTGCAGCTCTCTCTCTATCCGGTGTGCAGCTCTCTCTCTATCCGGCGTGCAGCTCTCTCTCTATCCGGCGTGCAGCTCTCTATCCGGCGTGCAGCTCTGTCTCTATGTGGCGTGCAGCTCTCTCTCTATCCGGCGTGCAGCTCTCTCTCTATCCGGCGTGCAGCTCTCTCTCTATCCGGCGTGCAGCTCTGTCTCTATCCGGCGTGCAGCTCTATCTCTATCCGGCGTGCAGCTCTCTCTCTATCCGGCGTGCAGCTCTCTCTCTATCCGGCGTGCAGCTCTCTATCCGGCGTGCAGCTCTATCTCTATCCGGCGTGCAGCTCTCTCTCTATCCGGCGTGCAGCTCTCTCTCTATCCGGCGTGCAGCTCTCTCTCTATCCGGCGTGCAGCTCTCTCTCTATCCGGCGTGCAGCTCTCTCTCTATCCGGCGTGCAGCTCTCTCTCTTTCCGGCGTGCAGCTCTGTCTCTGTCCGGCGTGCAGCTCTGTCTCTGTCCGGCGTGCAGCTCTGTCTCTGTCCGGCGTGCAGCTCTGTCTCTATCCGGCGTGCAGCTCTCTCTCTATCCGGCGTGCAGCTCTCTCTCTATCCGGCGTGCAGCTCTCTCTCTATCCGGCGTGCAGCTCTCTCTCTCTGTGGCGTGCAGCTCTCTCTCTATCCGGCGTGCAGCTCTCTCTCTATCCGGCGTGCAGCTCTCTCTCTATCCGGCGTGCAGCTCTGTCTCTATCCGGCGTGCAGCTCTCTCTCTATCCGGCGTGCAGCTCTCTCTCTCTGTGGCATGCATGCGCTTTTCCGGAGGTAATGCCTAGGAAGATGGCTGCTGCTGTAATCAGAGTGTGACCCCTGACCTCTCCCCCGACACTTGTGTTACTGCACATTGACGTTGGGTAGAGAGGTCAAGGGTCACACTCTGAACATAGTATTGGCTACAGCCGATTCTGGTGGGACTACAGAGCGAGTGACTAAAATGCTGGTGGGGTTGCTGCTTGACTGAGACCACTATGGGGGAGACTATTACTGCTAGGGGGGTCACCATTATTACTGGAGCCACCAAGCAGGACACTTACTACTGGGGGCACTATAGAGGACACTATTAATACAGGAGCCACCATTGGGGTCACTATTACTACTGGGGCCATTAAGGGGATGCTATTACTATTGGGGGCACTATGACCACTAGGGTCACTCAGGGGGACACCTACTACTGGGGCCATTACTGGAGGCAGTATTACTCTGCCCAGTCTCAATGGGTCAAATATGCGTTGAGTATCTTGTTTTGTCGTCGAGTTTCTAGTGTTTTGGTGCTTTCAATGCCTGTAAAATGAGTGTTTTTTTCTGTGGGGGGACGGGGGGGGGTGTGCTTGGGGCCACACTGCAGAGATGGAAGGGCTATACATTATTGTGATTGTCTCACCTTGTTTGCTTGCAGAATACAAGCAGATGACAGGGGGGAGGGGGGAGGGGTCATTGGCATCCTGCAATGTAACAGTGGGTTCCCATGGCAGCTAGAAGCATGATAAGGCCTCCAAATCTCCCATGTAAGGGCGCCTACCCACTAGGGTTATTTTTCCGCTGTGAATTCACTGCATTTTTTTCCAATTGTCAATGGGACTTCCCAATGTTTAAAACGCAACGTGACGCGACTTTGTGTTTTTAACATTAGAAAGTCCCATTGACAATTGGAAAAAAACCGCAGCGAATTCGCAGCGGAAAAATA
Organism: Eleutherodactylus coqui; assembly: GCA_035609135.1. NCBI lineage: Eukaryota > Metazoa > Chordata > Amphibia > Anura > Eleutherodactylidae > Eleutherodactylus > Eleutherodactylus coqui. The sequence goes on along the minus strand of CM069407.1, from coordinate 2,312,997 downwards.
ACGCTACTGGGTAGGCGCCCTTACTCAGCCTATTGGGTCCCGCCTTTGACAGAGTCTAATAGGCTTCTGTCACAGGTATTGCAGTGTAAGTACTGCAGTGTACTATCCTCACATCGTCAAGGGGCCTCCAGAAACGAAAAAATAATTTTTATAAAAGTTCCAATGCTTACAATGTTCGTTTCGCCTTCTTACTTTCAATTCATTTGTAATCTTGTATTTTGCGCTCGGGCGGCTGGCTGCTGGTTTTGCCGGACAAGTTGTATTTTTCAGTGGTGCTAACTTTTAAAAATGTATAGTGAAATGGAAGAGAAGCACAATGTACTGCCACCTCTGGGGGTCTCGTTACTGCGGCGATCGCACTGCGGTACGTTATTCTGCGGTCGCTACCGTTACGGCGAGGCCGAAGTTAGAGGTTTTTCTGCTGCAATACTTTTCAAAATTAAAATGTCTTTGGAAAAAAAATAAAATGTCGCTGCCGCCATCTTTGGACCGCCATAACTTTTTTCCGTGCACATAGTTGGGAGGGCTCGTTTTTTGTGAGACATCCTGTAGTTTCTATTGGACTTTTAGGCCGAAGACAGTTGGCGCCCGCCGTGTGAAGAGCGAGATCCGATCCAATCCCGCTCCATGCAAACTCCATGATGTGAATCTACATCATGTGTCAATAAGGGGTTAAAAAAAGCACATTGATGCGCCATTCCCGTCAACGACTCCTCCTCGGGATGCTCTGCCCAGTGCTTTCCTTATTATTTACTGTAACCCCTTAAGGGCGCGGGACCTACAGTTGGATCCCGAGCGTTCAGGGTGTGTGGGTGGCCGATCCCGCTACATGCGGACAGCTGACCCTCGTGTGCCGGCGTCAGTCCCAAATCACTGATGTCTGAGAATCAATGTAATAAACAGTCGTATGATGGCGGTAGAAACGACAGGACGCCCCACAAACAGCGAGCGGCGAACAAGCCAGTCCACAGAAGAATAAAGACGGCAGGAAAAACCTTCCGAGGATATTTTGTTTTTTAAAGTAGCGCAGCGAAAAAAAAACCCCAATAAACGTGTTATCGTCGTATTCGCACCGGGCGCAGAACTTCTGCCGCAGTTTGTACGCCGTAGAAGTAAGATGGCGAATTGCTTTTTTTCTATTTCCCTCCACTTCGAAAGGTTTTCGCCCCACAACAACCACACGCGGCGCTCAGACGGCGACCGACAAATAACAGGGGAGGAAAAAGCGAAAATAGAAAAAAAAGGTTCAGCCTGACTGAGCGGTTGAGGAGCAGCTGACGAGCCCCCGGACAGCCAGATAGTTTGCCGCTGCCGCTCTGCTGTCTCCGACCAGGTCTCTCCTTTGCTTATACTCACCATGTTTCCCCGTACAGACTCTTCTTAAATTTGGCTCCCGATGCTGTGAATGTGTCAAGTGGGCGGTCCCCACCTCTTACCGTCAATCAAATCTAATGTCACCCATTACAGGAAGCAGTGAGGACCACCCACTGGTCACATGCACAGCGCCAGGTACGGGGAAGCGGGTATAAACAAAAGATAGAGACTACTAGGGCCCGTGGGGCCACAGCAGGTAAGTGTCCAGAGAATGCATGTTAGATGCATCCGGGAATATTTTGATGCTGTTGGTATTTGGGGAGGTTATTTTGGCTGTAATGATCGCCATCTCTCAGTAAATGCTGGGCATGACGTCCTGTCAGTATATATATATACCCCTATAGACATCAGCACTTCATCAGTCAGTACAGCTTTTTCTTGTGTCCATAAAACGTTGGGAGTCGCTGATTTTTGGATATATTGTTCAGAAAAACAACAACCGCGATCTGTGACTACAAAGCTCTGCAGCCGCCACAGGAGGTGGAGCGTGACGCAGGTGTCAGGATACGGTGGAGCCAACGGAGGTACCAACAATACACAATTATTTTAAGATAAATAACAGGAGTACAAAAGTAAAGCGGCCGCCGACCTTCACCCTCCGGATACTCACCGCTATCTGCTCACTACAAGTGATATAAACAATACTTGTCAGAGTCCTGGAATACAGTTCACATGGAACAAGATACAGTCCTACCAACACAATATAGCTAAACGCAGCATCCTTACTGCATGGGCTTGCTCTGGTGGATTGCGCTTGGTCTCCGCCTGTCCCTTGTTAATTGCTGCCTCATTTCCTGCTGGGTCAGCTACTCTCACTGTCAGTGTGCACACTCTGTTCATGGAGGTTGACCTCACTTACAGTTTGCCACTTGACAAAGGAATGACTACTGTCCAGACATCCTCTGCAGATGTTCTCCTTGCAGTGTAGTCCCCTCCTTGCAGTGTAGTCCCCTCCTTGCAGTGTAGTCCCCTCCTTGCAGTGTAGCCCCTCCTTGCACTGTAATCCCTTCCTGGCAGTTTAGTCTCCTCCTTGCAGTGTAGTCCACATCTTGCAGTGCAGTCCTCTCCTTGCGGTGTAGTCCCCTCCTTGCAGTTTAATCCACTACTTGCAGTTTAGTCTCCTCCTTGCAGTGTAGTCCTCTCCTTGCCGTGTAGTCCCCATCTTGCAGTTTAGTCCTCTCCTTGCAGTTTAGTCCCCTCCTTGCAGTTTAGTCCCCTCCTTGCAGTTTAATTCCCTCCTTGCAGTTTAGTCTCCTCCTTGCTGTGTAGTCCTCGCCTTGCAATGTAGTCCCCATCTTGCAGTGTAGTCCCCTCCTTGCAGTTTAGTCCCCTCCTTGCACTGTAGTCCCCTCCTTGCAGTTTAGTCTCCTCCTTGCAGTGTTGTCCTCGTCTTGCAGTGTAGTCCTCGTCTTGCACTGTAATCCTCTCCTTGCAGTTCAGTCTCCTCCTTGCAGTGTAGTCCACATCTTGCAGTTTAGTCCCCTCCTTGCACTGTAATCCCCTTCTTGCAGTTTAGTCTCCTCCTTGCTGTATAGTCCTCATCTTGCAGTGTAGTCCTCGTCTTGCACTGTAATCCTCTCCTTGCAGTTTAGTCTCCTCCTTGCAGTGTAGTTCTCTCCTTGCAGTGTAGTCCTCTCCTTGCAGTGTAGTCCTCTCCTTGCAGTGTAGTCCACATCTTGCAGTTCAGTCTCCTCCTTGCAGTGTAGTCTCCTCCTTGCAGTGTAGTCTCCTCCTTGCAGTGTAGTCCTCTCCTTGCAGTGTAGTCCTCTCCTTGCAGTGTAGTCCTCTCCTTGCAGTTTAGTCCACATCTTGCAGTTCAGTCTCCTCCTTGCAGTGTAGTCCTCTCCTTGCAGTGTAGTCCCCATCTTGCAGTGTAGTCCCCATCTTGCAGTGTAGTCCTCTCCTTGCACTGTAGTCCTCTCCTAGCAGTTTAGTCTCCTCCTTGCAGTGTAGTTCTCTCCTTGCAGTGTAGTCCTCTCCTTGCAGTGTAGTCCTCTCCTTGCAGTGTAGTCCTCTCCTTGCAGTGTAGTTCTCTCCTTGCAGTGTAGTTCTCTCCTTGCAGTGTAGTCCTCTCCTTGCAGTGTAGTCTCCTCCTTGCAGTGTAGTTCTCTCCTTGCAGTGTAGTCTCCTCCTTGCAGTGTAGTCTCCTCCTTGCAGTGTAGTCTCCTCCTTGCAGTGTAGTCCCCATCTTGCAGTGTAGTCCCCATCTTGCAGTGTAGTCCCCCAGTGAGCTCTGTATAGCACCCAGTGTTTCCCTTTCTCTCTTGGTTGTCTCTCTGATGTCGGCCCCTCAGCAGCCCTCATCATCCCTTTAATTGCTCCTTAGTGAGCACTCCCAGCTAACAGCCATACTCTGTTTCCTACGGCTGTGTCGCAGCAAACAATTCCTTTCCTAGTCTAGGCAGCAGCCGATTGGCCGCGGTCGCTATGGGCACGCTCAGTTGCAATTGTCTCAAAAATTGTTGCATGGCCGATTTGTCACACATATTGTCACATCTCACTGCCTGTTGCCATGACAATCAGTTAACTCCTTTTTGAGCAGCTGGCCCTGTTGACATCAGGGCATGGCCGATTCTTCTTAAACAGCACCACACCTGTCCGCTGCTTACGTGTGGTATTGCATCTCTGCCTCAGTCACTTCAATGGAAATGAACTGCAATACAACATGCAACCTATTGACAGGGGTGGCGCTGTTTGTGGAAAATGAGCCATGTTCTCCTAATCCCGGACAACCCCTTTAAATCACCTCTTCACTTACTTTCCATACCAACCCTCCCCAAAAAGAATCTAGAAATGTAATAATCAGAGGATTCTGCGGCACATTATGCCGTGATGAAGCGAAGATGTCGGCTCGGAGTTTTATCATCTTTTTTACTGGCAGCGCTAACTATGCCCAGCGGAGGAGGAGAAAAAAATGAAACTCATTAGCATTCACTGGCAAAAGATTGGCAAAAATCTTGCGCATTGTGTTCGCATCTTGGCACCGAAATGGTTAGGGACGGAGTCCCACAACATCATGCTTATCTCATTGTGTTAGAGAGCTCTTGAGAATGTTATTAGCTGGGTGGACGTCTTGCCGGTTTTTTTTCCACATGAGGCAGATGGGTAATTACGACGCTAATAGTCTGATTGAGAGAAATCAGATGCAGTGGTTCGCCCAATTAGATGATACATTAGCTTCCGTCTTTGTAAGCAGCTAATGTGTGAAGCAAAGTGGTATTTTTGAGGGTCAGAATCCTTAAACAAGTGCCGAGTTTCAAATTATTGTGTGTGCGTCTCCGCTCGCTCGCTCTCTTCTTTCTAATGGAGGAAGAGTGCGAAGTCTTCATTACTAAAAGCATAGAAAATGCAAATCAGGGGCTGAAACAAAAGAGGAGAAGGGACAGGCGAGAATATTTGTGTCCAATGTTTCAACCTACAACATCAATTACATTGAAACGCCGCGCATGGGAGACTAATCAGGAGCCGGATAATTGTAATAATTGTGCGCCTTTGTGGAGAGGCGATGCTGTTGTTACCGGCGGCCATTTGTTTCTCACTATTGTTAAAAAAGCGAAAGATTTACCAAATGTATCGCAGGAATTAGGAAGGTAACGGGGTGAGGCGCCGTCCCCTCCAACGCCGCCGCCAACGTTTAGCGGGCTTTGCTTTATTTTAAAGCGGCGGAAATATTTAGCAAGTGACAGAAATTGGAGTGGATGAGGTCACTGCGGGAGGGGGGAGGGGATTTTTTTTTTTGCAGGAAGTGGTTAAACTTTTTCAGTCCTTCATACTGAGGCCGTATTCATGCAGGCTATTTTATCGCATTGCGAGACGCATACGACTCGCACAAACATAGAACACGTTAGCTGCAATGGGCGTATTTACAGAGCTGAAGAGCTGCGGCCGCCTCCATTTTTCCGTAGAAATCTTGCTCTTTATTTCCAAAGGGTGAGAAAAAAATAGCATCGCACTCCTGCGTACGCGCGTCTCATGTGGCGCCATTTTTAATTTTCCCTACTGAAAATAAATGCGATTTTCATAAGCTTAAAAAACACGCCTCAAAACTGCATGTTCAGCCGTGCGATGTGATGCGACGTTCTTCAAACACGCATGGCGCTCGCATGCAAAAATCACATGTTTCCACGCTACTGGTCCGCAAAACTCTGACTGATATTGCGCTAATAAAGATACAAATGCGATGTGATTTGTGAGAACGTCGCATCTCTTCACCCGCTGAACAGACGAGGTTTTTGAACAGGACAGCTTAGAAGTCTCACATGGATTCACGAGCGCGGCGCGGTTTCTAACGCACCAACAGCAAATAATTGGCAAGTTTTCTGTGATTTACCAGAAAAGTAGTTTGTGCTGCATTTTTTCTGTCCTGCACTATCACAGCGAGAGGAAAAACCGCATGTAAGTAGATCCGCTGACAAGTGGTTGTATTTCTGCGCACGTTTTCGCAGCCCACAACGCACAAAACTTCACACGGGTAAATCACCGCTGCGAATCCATTCCCATTCACAAGGGTCTATGTCGTATCAGTCTGTGAACACACTGCATAGTCACGGACCAGGACTTCGATATACAAGCGTATGTTGCAATACACTCCTGCGCAAATTAATGCTAAAAACAAGTGTATTTTACCTGCATGCTGCGCAAATACGTACACAGGTGTGGGAATCACCCGCCCTGATTCAAGTGGCTAATTAGACTAAGGTGGTGCAAGCAATCGCACGTATTGGCAGCATTTGGCTTTCAGATGTGCGTACATCCGCCCTTTTCTGACCGCGGACACGCTAAAAATGCTTATTGTTGCCCTCATCCACTCGATTATTACAACTCGCTGCTGATCAGCCTACATTGTATCCCTCATCCACAGCACCGCCCTACATTGTATCCCTCATCCACAGCACCACCCTACATTGTATCCCTCACCCACAGCACCGCCCTACATTGTATCCCTCATCCACAGCACTGCACCGCCCTACATTGTATCCCTCATCCACAGCACTGCGCCGCCCTACGTTGTATCCCTCATCCACAGCACCACCCTACATTGTATCCCTCATCCACAGCACTGCGCCGCCCTACGTTGTATCCCTCAACCACAGCACCGCGCCGCCCTACATTGTATCCCTCATCCACAGCACCGCACTGCCCTACATTGTATCCCTCATCCACAGCACCCCGCTGCCCTACATTGTATCCCTCAACCACAGCACCGCGCCGCCCTACATTGTATCCCTCAACCACAGCACCGCGCCGCCCTACATTGTATCCCTCATCCACAACACCGCGCTGCCCTACATTGTATCCCTCAACCAAAGCACCCCGCTGCCCTACATTGTATCCCTCATCCACAACACTGCGACGCCCTACATTGTATCCCTCATCCAAAGCGCAGCACCCCCCTACATTATATCCCTCATCCACAGCACTGTGCCGCCCTACATTGTATCCCTCATCCACAGCACCGCCCTACATTGTATCCCCCATTCACAGCGCCGCGCTGCCCTACATTGTATCCCTCATCCACAAGACAGCGCCGCCCTACATTGTATCCCTCATCCACAAGACAGCGCCGCCCTACATTGTATCCCTCATTCACAGCACCGCACCGCACCGCGCCGCCCTACATTGTATCCCTCATCCACAGCGCCGTGCTGCCCTACATTGTATCCCTCATCCACAGCACCGCGCCGCCCTACATTGTATCCCTCATCCACAGCACCGTGCTGCCCTACATTATATCCCTCATCCACAGCACCGCTCTACATTGTATCCCTCATCCACAGCACCGCACCGCGCCGCCCTACATTGTATCCCTCATTCACAGCACCGCGCCGCCCTACATTGTATCCCTCATCCACAGCACCGCGCCGCCCTACATTGTATCCCTCATCCACAGCACCGCACTGCCCTACATTGTATCCCTCATCCACAGCACCGTGCTGCCCTACATTGTATCCCTCATCCACAGCACCGTGCTGCCCTACATTATATCCCTCATCCACAGCACCGCTCTACATTGTATCCCTCATCCACAGCACCGCACCGTGCCGCCCTAGATTGTATCCCTCATCCATAGCACCGCGCTGCCCTACATTGTATCCCTCATCCACAGCACAGTGCTGCCCTACATTGTATCCCTCATCCACAGCACCGCGCCGCCCTACATTGTATCCCTCATCCACAGCACCGCGCCGCCCTACATTGTATCCCTCATCCACAACACTGCGATGCCCTACATTGTATCCCTCATTCACAGCACCGCCCTGCCCTACATTGTATCCCTTATCCACAGCACCCCCTACATTGTATCCCTCATCCAGAGGCGTAACCTGAAGCTGCCGGGCCCCAATGCAAAACTTAAAACAGGGCCCCCAACTATACTGCTTTACTCATACTACTGGGTTTCCTATATGGAGAAGAGAGGCCTCATGGGCCCCCTAAGGCTCGTGGGCCCGGGTGCAACCACATCCCCTGCATCCTCTATAGTTATGCCTTTGCCCTCATCCACAGCACCGCACCACCCTATATTGTATCCCTCATCTACAGCACAGCGCCGCCCAACATTGTATCCCTCTTCCACAGCACCATGCCACCCTACATTGTATCCCTTATCCAGAGCACCACGCCGCCGTACATTGTATTTCTTTATCCACAGCACCGCACTGCCCTACATTGTATCCCCCATTCACAGCACCGCGCCACCCTACATTGTATCCCTCATCCACAAGACAGCGCCGCCCTACATTGTATCCCTCATTCACAGCACCGCCCTACATTGTATCCCTCATTCACAGCACCGCCCTACATTGTATCCCTCATTCACAGCACCGCCCTACATTGTATCCCTCATTCACAGCACCGCCCTACATTGTATCCCTCATCCACAGCACTGCCCTACATTGTATCCCTCACCCACAGCACCGTGCCGCCCTACGTTGTATCCCTCACCCACAGCACCGCACTGCCCTACATTGTATCCCTCATCCACAGCACCGCGCCGCCCTACATTGTATCCCTCATCCACAACACTGCGACGCCTTACATTGTATCCCTCATTCACAGCACCGCCCTGCCCTACATTGTATCCCTCATCCACAGCGCAGCACTCCCTACATTGTATCCCTCATCCACAGCACTGCGCTGTGCTACATTGTATTCCTCATCCACAGCACAGCGCGACCCTACATTGTATCCCTCATCCATAAAGCTCTCCACAGCACCGCGCCGCCCTACATTGTATCCCTCATCCAAAGGCATAAACTGAAGCTGCTGGGCCCCAATGCAAAACTTATAACAGGGCCCCCAACTATACTGCTTTACTCATAGTACTGGGTTCCCTATATGGAGAAGAGAGTCCTTATGGGCCCCCTAAGGCTCCTGGGCCCGGGTGCAACCACATCCCCTGCATCCTCTATAGTTATGCCTTTGCCCTCATCCACAGCACCGCACCACCCTATATTGTATCCCTCATCTACAGCACAGCGCCGCCCAACATTGTATCCCTCTTCCACAGCACCGCGCCACCCTACATTGTATCCCTCATCCAAAGCACCACGCCGCCGTACATTGTATTTCTTTATCCACAGCACCGCACTGCCCTACATTGTATCCCCCATTCACAGCACCGCACCACCCTACATTGTATCCCTCATCCATAGCACTGTGCCGTCCTACGTTGTATTCCTCATCCACAGCAAGCCACGCCCTACATTGTATCCCTCATCCACAGCACCGCTCCACCCTACATTGTATCCCTCATCCACAGCACCGCGCTGCCCTACATTGTATCCCTCATCCACAGCACCGCGCTGCCCTACATTGTATCCCTCATCCACAGCACCGCGCTGCCCTACATTCTATCCCTCATCCACAGCACCACGCAGCCCTATATTGTATTCCTCATCCACAGCACCACGCTGCCCTACATTGTATCCCTCATGCACAGTACCACACTGCCCTACATTGTATCCCCCATTCACAGCACCGCCCTACATTGTGTCCGTCATCCACAGCACCATGCCGCCCTACATTGTATCCCTTATCCACAGCACCGTGCCGCCCTACATTGTATCCCTCATCCACAGCACCCCCATGCCTTACATTGTATCCCTCATCCACAGCACCCCCATGCCCTACATTGTATCCCTCATCCACAGCACCCCCATGCCTTACATTGTATCCCTCATCCACAGCACCCCCATGCCTTACATTGTATCCCTCATCCACAGCACCCCCATGCCCTACATTGTATCCCTTATCCACAGCACCGTGCCGCCCTACATTGTATCCCTCATGCACAGTACCACACTGCCCTACATTGTATCCCCCATTCACAGCACCGCCCTACATTGTGTCCGTCATCCACAGCACCATGCCGCCCTACATTGTATCCCTTATCCACAGCACCGTGCCGCCCTACATTGTATCCCTCATCCACAGCACCCCCATGCCTTACATTGTATCCCTCATCCACAGCACCCCCATGCCCTACATTGTATCCCTCATCCACAGCACCCCCATGCCTTACATTGTATCCCTCATCCACAGCACCCCCATGCCTTACATTGTATCCCTCATCCACAGCACCCCCATGCCCTACATTGTATCCCTTATCCACAGCACCGTGCCGCCCTACATTGTATCCCTCATCCACAGCACCCCCATGCCCTACATTGTATCCCTTATCCACAGCACCGTGCCGCCCTACATTGTATCCCTCATCCACAGCACCCCCATGCCCTACATGGTATCCCTTATCCACAGCACCGCGTCGTCCTACATTGTATCCCTCATCTCAATCCACCACCCAGCCTGCGCCCTCCGCTCCACAAACAATGTGTTACTGAATGGGTTACTGTCTGGGTTATGTCTGGAAATGTATCTTTTGTATGTCATGTGATTTTGTCATATATATATATGTGTTTGCAAGGTGCAGTAGTGGAGTCTGTCTGTTTTTTGGTCTTTTCCATCAGTCTTCTGTCAGTCATTTGATGTCCAGTTAGGAGCCTGTTGGCACACAGGCACCTTCAGTCTGCAGACCAAGAGGATGGAAGAGGCAGAGGGGATGCTGTGTGTGACATCGGTACATGCAGCCTGAGGAGAATCTAACGCTCCTCTATGTGTATACAGATTTTATACCTCGGCTCCTCTGAAGTAACCACCACTTCATAAAGAAGACACTGATCTACCACCACCACAGAGATCTGGTGGGCTGAAGGACCTGCAGTGATGTCACTGCTGTGGGAGGAGCCATTGTGCAGTTTGGTAAAAGAGATCCGGTGGGCTGAAGGACCTGTGGTGATGTCACTGCTGTGGGAGGAGTTAGTGTGCAGTTTGGTAAAAAGTATTGTATACTGGATAAGCTGACAGCAGCCACCAGGACCTGTGATGATGTCATTGTCATGTGATCACCTGTGTGGGTGGAATCAGGGATCACATGACCAGGGGCTGATCACTGTATCTAGGGGTCTGCTGAGCTGGTGATGTCTGGAAATCAGCATGGATGTACAACAGCTGTGTGATGTGTGTGAATCAGGATGCATGTAGTAGAGCTGTGTTTGTGATGTGTGGGAATCATAATGGATGTACCAAGCAGCACATTGCGCCACCAGAAGCACTCATGGTATCATTTCCTAATAATTACTAGTTAGATATATAAAGGTGAAAGCCCTCACTGACTCACTCACCCCTAATTCTCTAACTTCCTAGTGTTGTACAAACTTAAAATTTGTCAAAACCATGCTTTTGGTCCTAAATACGAAAAGTCAAGGAGTCACACATTGATTATTCAATTATAAGTGCAAAAGTAAGTGACCCCTATGTAATGTAACTAATAACACACAGCTATACCGCCCATCATCCACAGTACAGGGGGAAAGTAAGTGACCCCCTATGTAATGTAACTAATAACACAGTTGTCTGTCCGGCCTCTGAAGACTTCCATTGAAGGAGAACTCCCCACCTCCTGTGGCAACCTGTTCCACTCATTGATCCCCCTCACTGTCTAATATCTAATCTGTCTCTCCTCCCTTTCAGTTTCATCCCATTGCTTCTAGTCTTTCCTTGTGCAGATGAGAATAGGGCTGATCCCTCTGCACTGTGACAGCCCTTCAGATATTTGTAGACCGCTATTAAGTCTCCTCTCAGCCTTCTCTTCTGCTAAACATTCCCAGATCCTTTACCCGTTCCTCATAGGACATGATTTGCAGACCGCTCACCATCTTGGTAACTCTTCTCTGAACTGGATCCAGTTTATCTGTCTTTTTTTTAACCCCTTAAGGACTCGGCCTATTTTGGCGTTGACGACCAAACGATTTTTGGCATTTTTTCATCTCCATTTTTCAAAAGCCATAACTTTAATTTTCCGGCGACGCAGCCATATGAGGGCTTGTATTTTTTTTTCTTGTTATTTTTTTTTTTTGCGCGGCGAACTGTAGTTTTTATTGGTACCATTTTTGGATACATAGACTACATTATAAACTTTAATTATTTTTTTTATGATCGTAGGGAGAGAAAACGCATCAATTCTGCCAAAGACAATTATGCAGTATGAATGACACACTTTATTTTTTTCTGCGGGTCGGTACAGCTACAACGATACCAAAACTCTTACATTGTTTTAAGGTTTTTCCACTTTTCCACAATAAAAACCCTTTTTTTGGAAATTATTTTTTTTTCTAAACTCACTGCATTCAAAGTCTTATAGTTTTATTTTTCCATGGACGGAGCTCTCTGGGGACTTATTTTTTGTGATACGAGCTTTAGTCTTTATTGGTACCATTTTGGGGTACCCACATTTTTTTATCACTTTAAGGGCGCGGTCACACGAGCGTAGGCGTATTTACGTTCGCACGTGCGCAGCGTTTAATCGCCGGAAAGAACGTTTTTCGGAGATCATGACCGGAGCTAGAAAGCGTATTTTCATTTGTTCCTACTTTGCAAACTATCTTTTCGGCCATCGAATATGCGTTGGCGCGTATTTCGGTCGCATATGTTCCGTTTTTTTTTTCGGGTTGCCGTTTTTACGCGCCGTAAAATCACCCATGCGAACGAATACATTGGAAACCATTGCCTCAGATGGTCACGTATATACGATTGGGCGCAAAAATGCGCCGTTTATGCGCTCGTGTGAACGCACCCTTATTGCGTTTTTTGGGAGGCAAAATGCTAAAGATTAGCATTTTGCCTCAGTTTTTTAGCATTTTTTTAAACGCTTTTTGTCGTGCAGGTTAATAAGCACATTCAATTTATTGTGCACGTCATTACAGACGCGTCGATACCAAATATGTGAGATTTAATTAATTTTTTTTATGCTAATATGAGAAAAAGCATAAGTAAAGGGTTTTTTAACATTTTTTTTTTTACACTTATTTTTTGTACTTTATTTTGCTCTTTTTATACACAATCTGTGTCCCTCTGAGGGACTTTTACTGCAGCACTGCAGATCGCTACAATAAGGCATGGCATGACTTCTCTCCTGCCATGCCTTATCGCTTACTATAGCGTTCACAGGCTATGGCAATACAGGACGCCGGTATCCGCTGGGGTCACAGAGATTCAGGGAAGAGGTTAACAGCAGGGAAGGGGGGGGGGGGGCGGGCACATCTCCGATGCCCCCCGCTGTTGTAGCGGGACGCTGGCTTCTAGTGAAAGCCAGCTCTCGTTGTGGGATAGCGCGAGATCTGCTATGATCTCGTGCTATTCCTATGATGTAAGGGTACGTCATTTGGCGGGAAGTACCCCGCTCCCATGACGTACCCTTACGTCATGGGGCGGGAAGGGGTTAAAGTAGGGCGCCCAGAACTGGACCCAGTATTCCAGATGAGGTCTGACTAAGGAAGTAGAGGGGATAATGACCTCATGTGATCTAGACTCTGTGCTTCTCTTAATACATCCCAGAATGGTGTTTGCCTTTTTGGCTGTTGCATCACATTGTTGACTCATGTTCAGTCTATGATCTATTAGTATACCCAAGTCTTTTTCACATGTGCTGCTGCTTAGCCCAATTCCTCCCATTCTGTATGTGCTTTTTTCATTTTTCTTGAATTTCTTCTTGTTAAGTACCATTCTGTTGGTTGCCGCCCACTGTTCAAGCTTTTCTAGATCTTTTTGAATCCTCTCTCTCTCTTCCCTAGTGTTAGCTATCCCTCCTAGTTATGTGTAGTCGTCAAATTTGATCAGTTTCCCATCAATTCTCTCCTCCAGATCATTTATAACAATGTTGACCAACACTGGGCCTAGGACAGAGCCTTGTGGTCCCCACTTGATACATTCTTCCACTTGGATGTGCAGCCATTTATGACCACTCTTTGAGTACGATCACTCAGCCAGTTGGGAATCCACCTAACAGTTGCCTTGTCAATCCCAGATTTGGGTGATTCTGTCATATAAAGAAACTAGATTCATCTGGCATGACTTGTTTGTTACAAACCCATGCTGGCTCCGGTTAATTACTCCATTCTCATCCAAGTACTTGCATACATGCGGTTTAATAATCTGTTCAAAGATCTTTCCCGGTATAGAAGTCAGGCTCACAGGCCTGTAGTTTCCTTGATCCACCTTCCTCTCTTTTTTGAAGATGGGGACAACATTTGCCCTTTTCCAATCTTCTGGGACTTCTCCTGTTCTCCAGGAATTTTCACAGATTATGGCGAGTGGTTCAGCAATTACCTCCACTGCTTCCTTTAGTATCCTAGGATGTAATTCATCTGGACCTTGAGACTTGGGTTCATGCAAGTTAGCTAAGTGCTCCCTCACCATCTCTCTGCTTATAGATAGCCTGCATTCTTTCATTCCCCCAATAGCACAGGGAAGATCAGCTGATGTTCCATCTACTTTCTTAAAGAAAACAGATACAAAATAGGAATTTAAAACTTCAGTCTTCTCAACATCATTCTGAACCAATTCACCATTTTCATCTTGTAAGCATCTAATAGCATCTTTGACTTTTCTTTTGCTTTTGACCCCCAAATCCTTTATTATTGCTTTCGGCCCCTCTTACAAGCCTCAATTCATTATCAGCTTTAGCTTTTCTGACACTTGCCCTACAGTTTCTGCAGACCCCATTATATTCTTCTTTAGATATTCCCCCCTCTTTCCATTTGATAAACATATTTTTCTTCCTCTATAACATGTGTACAAGTTCTGTGTTCGTCCATCCGGGTCTCTTTAAATGCTTCCCATTCTCCCTTCTTTCAGGGATTGGTAACGATTGTGCTTTGAGAATCTCATTTCACAATATTTCCCAACCTTCTTGCCCATTTCTGTCCTTAAGAACATCCAGCCATTGGATTCTTCCTCTTTCTGAGTTCAGTAAATCCAACCTTGAGGTCTGAGTCTTCTCAGGTCTTCCTCCCCTTGTTATCCAACATCCAAGGAGATCATGATCACTGCCTCCTAAGGTCCCGGCCACCCTTACTCCCTCCACCATTCCCTCCCTGTTGGTCAGAATTAGGCCCAAGATAGCAGATCCCCTTGTTTTCTCTTCTACCTTCTGGAAGATAAAGTTGTCACCAAGAGCGGATAAGAATCTGTTGGATCCATTACTTTTACCTGAGAGATTCCCAACAAATGTCTGGATGGGTAAAATCTCCCATGATCACCATGTTGGGCTTCTCTGAGATCTTGGCCATCCGATGTAGATAGAGTTCCTCCATATCTTCTGCTTGTCCCGGTGGCCTATAGGAAATGCCTACAATGGTGTCCTTTCTGTTGTTCTCTCCTTGTATTCTCACCCAAACTGTTCCTACAGAACTCCCAGCTCTGAAGCTTGAATCTCTGTGGAGATGAATGTTTTCCTAACATACAACACAACACCTCCTCCCCTTTTATTAGGTCTGTATCTTATAAATAAGTTGTATCCTTTAGGCCTTGTATCCCCATCATGTGTATCATCCCACCAAGTTTCCGTGATGCCGATGACATCATATTTCTCTTCCTGTGTTCGGAGCTCCAGTTTTCCTTGTTTGTTTCCCATGCTCTGGGCATTTGTGTAGAAACATGTTAGTTTGTGATCGGGGTCTCTTGTTCCTCTACTTGCCTTCTGAATTGTTTGTCTTTGTTCATCCTTTCCACTTCTAATAACAAGGTTCTCAGTTGTATTAATTAGCTGTATATTTTTGCCTTTCACTTCCCTTCCCATATTGTTTTAGTTTAAAGCTCTCCTAATGAGTGAAGCAAGGCGCCCACCAAATATATGCTTACCTCTCTGTAAGATGCAACCCGTCTCTAGCAAGCAGTCTCTCATATGGGTAATTCACTCCATGGTCTAGAAATCCAAATCTTTGCTGACGGCACCATCGACGTAGCCAGTTGTTCACCTCTAGAATCCTGTTCCATCTCCTTATTCCATGGCCATCCACTGGGAGGATGGATGAGAAGACCACCTGAGCTCCTAGTTCTTTCACCTTCTTTCCAAGATCTTCAAAGCCTCTGCAGATAGTCGCAAGGTCCTTTTTTGCAGTGTCATTTGTCCCTACATGTATTAGTAGGAATGGGTGGTGTTCTGTAGGACTGAAGAGTCTTGACAGCCTATCAGACACATCTGTGATTTGTGCCCCTGGAAGACAGCAGCCTTCTCGTAAGGTTTCAGGTCTGCAGACAGCGGCCTCTGTTCCTCTCAGTAGGGAATCCCCCACAACCAGCACTCTCCTCTTATTCACAACAGCACTTCTTTTTCTCCATTCAAGAGGACTCTGTGTGCTTACTACACAGCTCTTTATGAGTTGAGTCATTTCTTGCTGCACCTCTTTCTCCTCTGTTCTTTGTGGGTAGAGTCATTTCTTGCTGTACCTCTTTCTCCATCTGCTCAGGAACCAGTACCAGGCCCCCCTGCGTGAGAACCTCGCACCGGTTCCCGAGCAGTATGGGTGCTAGCTGACTCCTGATCCTCCTGCTTCTTGGGGTCCCGCTTCCATTCCTCGGCTTCTGCAGGCACTCTGGACATTTCTTTTCCTTCAACATTTTGAAGACTTTCTTTTACTCTGTCAAGGAAATCCTCACCTTCCCTAATAAGTTTTAATGTTGCTATTCTCTCCTGAAGACTACACACCATTTCCTCCAGTAGAGACACAAGCTTACATTTCTGGCCGGTGAAGTTTGGCTTTTCCTCTGGTCGGTCTGTAAACATATAGCATACGCTGCAGCTCACCATATGGCTCCTCTCCTTTTCCATATCGTCAGTTGATGTCCACTTCCAAATGTCAAGAATTGTAGTGAAGATATACAGCCAGTGAAATACTACTAAGTACACGATGTCCTCCGAGCAGCTAGACCCGCCTAATCCCAGCAATCTTCCCGCTTACAGTGATTCTTTGCTCTTCCCAGAATGCACAGGGAATATGCAAATGATCTTCCTGCAGCTCCAATCTGTTTTTTCCCCAATCAGGTAGGGTTTTTATTCCTGCCTTGGCTGTGGACTTGTGCTGTTTATTCTCAGTCTTCATCTGATGGTTGTTGGAATTGGTAGTTGTATTCTTACTTAGTTGTTTACTTCTGTCCCAGTTTGGGACAATAAGTGGCCGAAGAACGTGGGTCGGGTGCATTCTTATCAGGATAGGACATCCGCTATAGGCACATATGACTCTTATTCTGAGTCATATAGGGAAAGGTCCCCTCTCCATCTGTTATTCCACACATCACCTCTGGTGGTTTATATTCTTTGTTCCACTGTGTAAACATGGTCGGGGAACTGGTTTCAGTAAATCCTGGTCAGACATGACAATATACAGGAGATGTATAATGTAAACCAGCTGCAGAGATACAGTTATATACAGGAGATCCCCAGGTTATACCAGCATGCTCCATATCACTATATACTGGAGATGTATAACTTATACCGGCTGTACATATATAATTATTCACAGGAGATCCCCAGGTTATACCAGCATGCTCCATATCACTATATACAGGAGATGTATAACTTATACCGGCTGTACATATATAATTATATACAGGAGATCCCCAGGTTATACCAGCATGCTCCATATCACTATATACAGGAGAGAGCAAGGTTATACCAGCATGCTCCATATCACTATATACAGAAGATTATAACTTATACCAGCTGTACATATATAATTATATATAGGAGATACCCAGGTTATACCAGCATGCTCCATATCACTATATACAGGAGATGTATAACTTATACCAGCTGTACATATATAATTATATACAGGAGATCCCCAGGTTATACCAGCATGCTCCATATCCCTATATACAGGATGTATGACTTATACCAGCTGTACATATATAATTATATACAGGAGATACCCAGGTTATACCAGCATGCTCCATATTACTATATACAGAGGATGTATAACTTATACCAGCTGTACATATATAATTATATACAGGAGATACCCAGGTTATACCAGCATGCTCCATATCTCTATATAGGAGATATAGAACTTATACCAGCTGTACATATTAGATACCCAGGTTATACCACCAGTTTCCATTTCTACTGACTCCACAGCCCTGCTTTCACTTGAAAAGCCCAATCCTTATCTTCCTTTGTGCACATCTGATATATATGGCCATAACACCTATTGATTTTAACCCCTTGTTGACGTGACCTATTTTGGTCCTAAAAACACAACAATCTTTCTGGATTTTGATCTCCACTTTTCAAAAGCCATGACGTTTATATCCTTTGGTCCGCCTGGCTGCGTGTCGTTTGTATTGGTGGCATTTTGGGGTAAATATAATGCATTGTATAACTTTTGTTAAGCCTTTTAGCAGGGCAGGTTGCACAATTACAACAATACAATTGTGTTTCTCTTAGGCCGCCTGCACATGGGTAGTTTTCTGCTGCGGAATCTGCGGCGGGCGTCCAAACCGCGTATCTGCAGCAAATACCGCCCTCAGCACGCTATGGAAAAATGCTTTTTCCTGAACACTTGCGGAAACCAATTGTGATTTCCGCAAGCAGAGGAAAATCGCAGCAAGCTGTATTTCTTCGCAGATTCCCTGCAGATGGCTTTCATTGAAGTCCAACCTGCGGCCCTTCTGCAATTAACATTGTGTGCAGGTCATGGATGACGCAGGGAAAAAAACAGAAAACCCTGCACTGCGCATATCCAACGCGAGCCGCCGGTCCATCAACAGTGCGGAGATGAGAGTTATGCGCGGATGCCGCTGCTGTCCGGGTCAGATTGCCCCGCGTTCTCCTGCATGTGGGATCTGGCTGTGCCCTCTGCGGGCCGCCTCAGGGGCTTACACTTTTTGGGGGAATTTTTTTACATTTTGCATAGATGCATTCAAAGCCCCCAAATGTTTTCTTTTTCCTGGCCGGCGCTCTGTGAGGGCTCGTTGTTCGCGTGACGATTATTATTTTGTTGGATTCTGAGATTTGGCTTTTTTTAATCAATTTTATTGTGTTTTTTTTTTTTAGGTGAAATGAACAAAAGAATTTTGTCCTTTTTTTGCTTTTATAGCTTTTTCTGTGGAAGATAAAAAGTGTGTTCAATTAATTGTTTGGGTCATTACGGAGTGACGATAACAAACAGAGTTGGGTTTTTTAAAACAAAGAAGAGGAAGTGCACAAAAATGCCCTTTTTTACTGTTTTTCATGTGCTTTTTTTATTTTGCCTTTTTTTTAACATTTTTTATGTCCTTATAGGGGACTTGAACCTGCAATGCTAGGGTCACACTGATAATACACATAGCGATCACAGGCCAATGCATACCTAGACTTCAAGGTCTGCTCATCACGGCAACCTCTCGCCCCTCTGTGGTTACACGGTGGACGACCGATGGTCTCCCTCTGTGGCCCTTAATATTCCATAATCAATATTGATCATGGTATGTAAGAGGTTAAAAGTGGGGGTCCTTGTTCTCACGATCCCCTCCGGCTGGCTATCAGTCACTGCGGATGGTGGGGCTCAGCGTCTTGGTCTGTGGCTTCCCTGTAAGGACATACATTTACGTCCGGGGCAGGAGGGGTTAAATGACCTTCAAGATTCCAACTTTGGAGATGAGAATTCCTAAATGTTTCCACCTGCGAGGCGGCAGGAGTGGAGCGGTATCGCTTGTATTGTTCCTAATTGATCCATTTGTTACCTTCCGCCCCGGACAATAGCTGCGCGCTCCGCAGACGGCGGCCGTCTAACCGCAGTAAACACGAGCCTTTGTTACTGCAGACAAGTATAAATAATCAAAGGCTAAAACTACAAACATACAGAGAAAACTGCGAATGGCGAGTTACCCTGAGGAATCCCCCGGGACATTGGGCTGTGTGTGGCGGCCGGCAGATCTGCATAGAGATGTTCAACTATCGCTGTAGGCCAGCTCTATGGAAACAGAAGCTGCAGCCCCATGCACGGCCGTCAGAGACATCGGAGGGTCCGCTGCAAAGAGGTTAGAAGCGAGGCTTCCCAGCTCTAGAGTTGTATCCGCTCACAATATGTGCTGCATGCATCATGCCCCCCTCGCCAATGTGCCTGGCACAGAATGTGTAGGCTTGTAGTACAAACTGTGTGTGGCATGCCCGGCACTGGAAGTGCTTGAACTGCAGGCAGGAGTGCTTCAGTTCTACTGTTTGACTAATGCATAAAGCATCCTGGGCCAAAAGCCAGTTTTTTACAAAGTTGAGTAGCTTTCTAAATGCGTAATATTACTTATCCTGTACTGCTCCTGAGTTACATCCTGTATTATACTCCAGAGCTGCACTCACTATTCTGCTGGTGGGGTCACTGTGTACATACATTACTTATCCTGTACTGCTCCTGAGTTACATCCTGTATTATACCCCAGAGCTGCGCTCACTATTCTGCTGGTGGAGTCACTGTGTACATACATTACTTATCCTGTACTGATCCTGAGTTACATCCTGTATTATACTCCAGAGCTGCACTCACTATTCTGCTGCTGGTGGAGTCACTGTGTACATACATTACTTATCCTGTACTGCTCCTGAGTTACATCCTGTATTATACCCCAGAGCTGCACTCACTATTCTGCTGGTGGAGTCACTATGTACATACATTACTTATCCTGTACTGCTCCTGAGTTACATCCTGTATTATACTCCAGAGCTGCACTCACTATTCTGCTGGTGGAGTCACTGTGTACATACATTACTTATCCTGTACTGCTCCTGAGTTACATCCTGTATTATACTCCAGAGCTGCACTCACTATTCTGCTGCTGGTGGAGTCACTGTGTACATACATTACTTATCCTGTACTGCTCCTGAGTTACATCCTGTATTATACCCCAGAGCTGCACTCACTATTCTGCTGGTGGAGTCACTATGTACATACATTACTTATCCTGTACTGCTCCTGAGTTACATCCTGTATTATACTCCAGAGCTGCACTCACTATTCTGCTGGTGGAGTCACTGTGTACATACATTACTTATCCTGTACTGCTCCTGAGTTACATCCTGTATTATACTGCAGAGCTGCACTCACTATTCTGCTGGTGGAGTCACTGTGTACATATATTACTTATCCTGTACTGCTCCTGAGTTACATCCTGTATTATACTGCAGAGCTGCACTCACTATTCTGCTGGTGGAGTCACTGTGTACATACATTACTTATCCTGTACTGCTCCTGAGTTACATCCTGTATTATACTCCAGAGCTGCACTCACTATTCTGCTGGTGGAGTCACTGTGTACATACATTACTTATCCTGTACTGATCCTGAGTTACATCCTGTATTATACCCCAGAGCTGCACTCACTATTCTGCTGGTGGAGTCACTGTGTACATACATTACTTATCCTGTACTGATCCTGAGCTACATCCTGTATTATACCCCAGAGCTGCACTCACTATTCTGCTGGTGGGGTCACTGTGTACATACATTACTTATCCTGTACTGATCCTGAGTTACATCCTGTATTATACTGCACAGCTGCACTCACTATTCTGCTGGTGGAGTCACTGTGTACATACATTACTTATCCTGTACTGATCCTGAGTTACATCCTGTATTATACCCCAGAGCTGTACTCACTATTCTGCTGGTGGTGGAGTCACTGTGTACATACATTACTTATCCTGTACTGCTCCTGAGTTACATCCTGTATTATACTCCAGAGCTGCACTCACTATTCTGCTGGTGGAGTCACTGTGTACATACATTACTTATCCTGTACTGATCCTGAGTTACATCCTGTATTATACTGCAGAGCTGCACTCACTATTCTGCTGGTGGAGTCACTGTGTACATACATTACTTATCCTGTACTGCTCCTGAGTTACATCCTGTATTATACTCCAGAGCTGCACTCACTATTCTGCTGGTGGAGTCACTGTGTACATACATTACTTATCCTGTACTGCTCCTGAGTTACATCCTGTATTATACTGCAGAGCTGCACTCACTATTCTGCTGGTGGAGTCACTGTGTACATACATTACTTATCCTGTACTGCTCCTGAGTTACATCCTGTATTATACTCCAGAGCTGCACTCACTATTCTGCTGGTGGAGTCACTGTGTACATACATTACTTATCCTGTACTGATCCTGAGTTACATCCTGTATTATACCCCAGAGCTGCACTCACTATTCTGCTGGTGGGGTCACTGTGTACATACATTACTTATCCTGTACTGATCCTGAGTTACATCCTGTATTATACTCCAGAGCTGCACTCACTATTCTGCTGGTGGAGTCACTGTGTACATACATTACTTATCCTGTACTGATCCTGAGTTACATCCTGTATTATACCCCAGAGCTGCACTCACTATTCTGCTGGTGGAGTCACTGTGTACATACATTACTTATCCTGTACTGCTCCTGAGTTACATCCTGTATTATACCCCAGAGCTGTACTCACTATTCTGCTGCTGGAGTCACTGTGTACATACATTACTTATCCTGTACTGATCCTGAGTTACATCCTGTGTTGTACTGCAGAGCTGCACTCACTATTCTACTGGTGGAGTCACTGTATACATACATTACTTATCCTGTACTGATCCTGAGTTACATCCTGTATTATACCCCAGAGCTGCACTCACTATTCTGCTGGTGGAGTCA
The DNA here is from genome assembly GCA_035609135.1 of Eleutherodactylus coqui. Taxonomy (NCBI): domain Eukaryota; kingdom Metazoa; phylum Chordata; class Amphibia; order Anura; family Eleutherodactylidae; genus Eleutherodactylus; species Eleutherodactylus coqui. The sequence goes on along the minus strand of CM069407.1, from coordinate 2,290,625 downwards.
GTGTGTACATACATTACTTATCCTGTACTGATCCTGAGTTACATCCTGTATTATACCCCAGAGCTGCACTCACTATTCTGCTGGTGGAGTCAGTGTGTACATACATTACTTATCCTGTACTGATCCTGAGTTACATCCTGTATTATACTCCAGAGCTGCACTCACTATTCTGCTGGTGGAGTCACTGTGTACATACATTACTTATCCTGTACTGACCCTGAGTTACATCCTGTAGATCTTTTATTATAAAAGTAAGAAACACAACAAAGACAAACTGTAACAATAAGAATAACCAAATAAAGCAATATAAGGCCCTTCCCCCACAGTCCATGATCCATAGACAAAGTAAATGTCCATATCCGGGCTTCCTCTCCGCCGTACACACATACACACATACACACTCTACATATAACACAATATACAAAAATACACCTAAAACCTAAGACCTTGTAAACTACACCTCCAGGTCCAGCCGTACCGCACTGTACCACGCTGTTATGTAAGCAATAACATAAATAGCAACATAAATAACCAAATACAAACAGAAAGACCGAGCCAACTGGCATAAAACTAACTAAAAAAATAGATTTTTTTTTTTTGGGTCCCCAGTGCAGCTTGGGGGCCATGCCCGATCCACCAGTCCGTGCCCAGAGTTCAATGTTCGGGACGTGCCAGGCTACAGCTCAAGGCGTGAACCCCACTCCCCCCAACTCCCCACCCAACCTACCTACCACCCAAAACGTGAATATATACAAAACCATAATACACTCCAATACCAACATACATAATATATACTATATACATAACCCGAAAGCCTAAGGTCGGCTCTCCTGCAGCCCTACTTCATTCCATTTTGCCCAAATAAAAAACAAAAGGCTTCATGGTGCCCTCACAGCCCCCCACCGGGATTGGAGGTGATAAGCCGGGCACAGACATCACAATGTACTATCCCTTGAATTTAAAAAAAGGTCTCCCTATTCTCTCCCTAATTTGCCCTAGACGGTCCTTAATCTGCCCCTCAATCTGACCCTTCATAGAAACTGTCCCTGCCCTATCCCTCCTCTCTCCCTATCCTGTCCCTATTCTCTCCCTACTCTGCCCGTAGAAGATTAAGAAAACACTGTCCCTAACGAAATACAAGCCCTCTCCATAGGAGAGAAGCCTAAGATGTGCCCAGCCTCTCATACTCCAAAGAACGCACCTTCACCAGGTCACCCAGGATGTTCCTACATACCGTATCCACGGGGAGGACTTTCAGCTCCGTCGAGATTAGACACCGTGCACTCCAGATGTGGAACCTGACCACTAGGCTAACTAGGAATAAAGTGCAGCGGTCCCTGCCACCAAGGCCTCTGAAGGCTCCATAAGCCCACTCCGCATAGGAGAGGTGTGCCAGCTGACGCCAGCCTATGGAGACCCCTACCCGTTGGTATACCTCTGTATTAAAAGGGGCACTGAAGCAGGAAATGCTCCATGCTTTTCAGCACGTCGCTGCACTCCTGACGGGGGCAACCCCTGTCAATCAGAGGCCTGCTCTTCAAGTTACCCCTTACATACAGTCTCCCATGAAAGCAGTGCCAAGCCAAGTCCCAAAACTTCAAGGGGACCCGGGTTGAATTCAGTAAACATAACTCTCCCTCCAGGTCCCGACTTGGGCAGTCCTTGAGCGCCAGGGGCTTCTGGAAGTGGGTAAACAGGACTCTTTCGTCAAGGAGCCTCCTCAACAGAGTCCTGATCTCCCACAGCCCCAGACCCCACCGGCGTATCACCTTCAGAACTAGGGTAGCATAAGCCAGGAGATATCCGTGCTGCGTGCGAAGGTCCTTCACTCGCCCTCCTGCCTCCCATTCCTGGAAGAAGGGCCGAAACCATCGCCGGCAGGAGTAGACCCACAGAGGAGCCCTCTCTTGCCAGAGGTTGCCTATGTGGATCTTAAAAAAGGTGTCTACAAGAAACACCCCGGGGTTGACCATAGATAACCCCCCTAATCTCCTCGTGCGGTACGTAACATCGCTCCTGATCAGGTTCAACCTATTCCCCCACAACATTAGGAAGAACAGGTTGTAGACCCGGGTCCAGAGAGGCTCTGGCATAATGCATACGCTGCCCAGGTAGATGAATAAAGGGAGCAGGTATGTTTTGATCAAGCTAACTCTTTCCCGAAGGGTCAAAGACCAACCCTTCCACTGATTAACCTTGTGAGTGGCACCATCCAGCCTGTCTACCCAATTTTGCATGGGGTAATCCCCCTGGCCAAATTTGATGCCAAGAACTTTTGCTGAAGTCTGGTGCACCGGAAGAGTGTCCGGGAGATCAAAAACAGGATTCCCCCTTCCTAACCAGAGACTCTCGCTCTTATCCCAGTTAACCCTGGACCCGGATGCCTCCAAGTAGCCATCCACCTCTGATACCACAAACTCCGCCTCTTCCCTTGAGGATACGAAGAGCATGACATCATCGGCATATGCCACTGCCCTCAGGGTAGCCTCTGGCACCGCCCGGTCCATCCCGACCCCTGCTATAGGTCCACGATCAACCCTCCTAAGGAAGGGATCTATCGCAAACACATACAACAGGGGATTTAGAGGACAGCCCTGACGGACGCCAGACCCCACCTCAAAAGGGCGGCCAAGCCAACCTTTCACCAGCAGGAAAGTCTTAGCCCCTGCATACAATGTTCGCAGCCAATCAACAAACCCCACTACTGGCAGGCCGTATCTCAGAGGTACTCGTGATTAACCCGATCAAACGCTTTGGCCTAATCCAAGGACAGCAAGTACCCCTCACAGTGACCAGCCCTACCCTGCTCCACTGCCTCCTGGTCAACGAGAACAGCACTAAAAGTGCTACGGCCTGGAACAGAGCAATGCTGGGCCCCCAAGAGGAGCCGGGGTGCAAACTTGACCAGCCGATTAAACAGCACTTTTGCCAGAACCTTCCTGTCCGTATTGAGAAGCGCTATGGGACGCCAGTTCTCAATATGGCTGGAGTCTTTACCCTTTGACAGAAGGATCAAAGCTGACCTCCTCATTAACCTAGGCAGAGTGCCCGAGGAAAGACACTCATTTAATACCTCAGTCAAGAGGGGACTCAAGAGGTCCTTGAAGGTTTTATAATACTCGGATGTTAGTCCATCCGGTCCTGGCCACTTTTTGAGCTGGAGCCCATCAATCGCCAGTCTAACTTCCTCTACTCTAATCTCTTCTGTCAAAACATCAAGAGAGGTGTCTACCCCCGGCTCGAAGACAGTTTCAGCCAGGAAAGCTGACATCACTCCTGAATCCAGATCCTTCTTTCCCAACAGTTGCGAGTAGTAGGATCTGATGACATCTAGAATCCCTGATCTGGATGGATTCAGGGACCCCGTACTGTCAATCAGTCCAGTGACCACTTTACTATTCACTGACATCCTACAGTTTCTGTAAGGGTCGGGCGAGCGGTACTTCCCGAAATTCCTCTCAAAAACCAAGGATGCGTGTCTATCGTACTGGCACTTCTTGAGCAAAGATTTCACTCTGGAGATCTCCTCGCGGCTACCTCCAGTCGAAACAAGATGTTCGAGTTTCCTCCTCAGGCCTTGATACAGGTGGTACCTGTCCAGGCATCTGAGGTTGGAGAGCTCTCGGAAGAACCTCGCTGCCCTCTTCTTTAACATCTCCCACCACTCTGACTTACTACTACAGAGATCCAGTAATGGTACCTGGATCTGCAGAAAATCCTCAAAGGACTGTCTTATCTCTGCTTCCTCCAGGAGTGATGAATTCAGTCTCCACAAACCTCTACCCATCCGGGGGGTCTCTGCAACATTCAGGGAAAACAAAATCAGACAGTGGTCGGAGAATTCCACCTCAACAACGGACACTGGTGAAGAGATGGCTTCCTCCTTCAAATAAAACCTGTCTATTCTAGACTTACTCATACCTCTATAAAAGGTGAATCCCTCGTGGCCTGGGGTGTGCCGGATGTGGACATCCACCAGGCGAGCCTCGCTAGCTACGCTATTAAGTGCGACGCTGTCAAAAGTCAACCGCCTGTCTCCAGAGCCTCCCCTATCGCGGGCTCTTGTGACTGCATTAAAGTCACCTCCAAAGACAACTTGGCGGCTGGTAAAAAGGTAGGGCTTGATCCTCATAAAGAGACTCTTCCTGTCCTTTTTTGACTGGGGACCGTAGATGTTGACAAGTCCTAATTCTTGTCCCCTCATGAGGACATCTAAGATCAGGCACCTTCCCATTTCTAATTCAATAACTCGTCGGCATTCAACCGCTGCGGTAAAAAGGACCGCCACACCGCTATACGGCTCGGCCGCAAGAGACCAGTAGGAAGGGCCTGACCTCCACTCCCTTTTTGCTTTATGTATGATTGCCAAACCAGACAGCCTGGTCTCCTGCAAAAATAAAATGTCGGCTTCAACGCGGCCGAGAAAATCAAAGGCTGCAAATCTAGCCGTATCTGACTTAATGCTGGCAACGTTAATTGATGCCAGAGTCAGCGGAGTGAGTGCCGCCATCATGAGTGATTAAATTAGACGGCTTTCTTCCTCACACCCGCTTCCTCGGGGTCAGAAGAAAGCCCCTTGCTTCTTTTCTTGGACACAGATGTGTCCATAGCAGGGGATCTCCCGACCCCATCGTCCTTGTTTTCAGGTTCCAGAGTAATCCCCACCCCGGATGGAACTATGCCTCCACGAGGTGGAGACTCAGCGCCCACTGTTGACCCTTTCTTTGCCCTAGGAACCTTGCCCTCCGCCTCCCCCTCAGAGGAGGAAGAGGAGATGTCTCGGAGGGCTCAGAACCGGTTGGAGAGTCCAACTAGAGGTGAGCATGCCGTTCCTTCCAGTACTTGGCTCGGGGCAAGAGAAGATCTTGAATCCCCGATTTTGTTTCCTCCTCGTGGCACCTAGCTTACGCCTTTCCTTAACCACTTCTTGCCTTCCTCATCCACACTTTCATAGCGGTTGTAATCTGCAGAGTTGGTCTTCCCCTCTGGATCCTCCTGTCCTCCTCATCTAACTTGCTGTCCCTCAAAGCCTCAGCCGCAAGATTTGCTTCCGGAACAGGGGCCACCATTGACCCACTTGCTACGTGGGTGCTCCTGTCAGCTCCGTGCTCCGTCTGCATTTCTCCTGACGCCTCTGCTCAGCAGGCATTTTTGCTGGTTCTTCCCTGGCTCCTGAGCTCCCCCACCTCTACTGGTCCCCTCACCTCCAGAGGCCACATCATGACCCCCATCCGTAGGTGCTGAGAGCGCATTGGCAAAGGAGTGCGGACAGCGGCTAAATGGGTGACCGAGATCACCACACAGGTTACACCTAATCTCTGCATAGAAGGCGACTAGATGACCTACACCTCCACACAGAGCGCACTTCAAGGTCTTACAAGCAGCGCTCAAGTGCGAGGGGTTACTGCACCTGTGGCAGAGCTTCGGCTGCCCCTTGTAAAAGGCCAGGATACGATCCCTGCCGAGGAAGGCTGCAGATGGTATGTGAGCCACTGAGTTTCCTGAATGCTTCAGCTTGATCATAAATGTCCAGGCCCCGGACCATATGCCGTGCTCATACCTGTTCTTCTTGGATGGCAAAGTCTCACCAGCCGGGCTCGTTTTTCACCAGCTCGTAATTCCCCCAGAAGATTTCTACACCCTCTGGGTGAACAAAACTGATGTCAAACTCAGACGTGCCGTAAGTATGGATCAGGGCAAAGATGTAAACCGCCCTAAAGCTCATCTTCAGTAGAAGCTCCACTACCCTTGCCCTTGGGGGACATGTATCATTGCCCCTCCAACAAAGACGGACCACATTCCTATGACCTACGTTCTGCCCAGGTGTTGGTAGGAACCATACGGTTTCCCCCCTTTGCTCTTGGAAGGTCCCTAGGTTGTGTCTCTTTATCCAGAGAGATAAGTCCATCTCTCTTCCTCCAACTGTAATTGAAGTCTACCCCTTCCATAAAGCCCCCAGGAGGCACTGTTGCAAAATACCATCCCTAGAGCCTGAAGACAAGGAGGACCCCCTCCCTCCAGCGGCAACACTGGCATAACTCCTACCAGATATCGCCACTGGAGCGGTGACTGGAACCTGCGACCCCTCTTGCCTAACTATGTTGCAATTCCCTGAACCTCTTCCCATACCTGAAATCACAGAGGTGAGGAAAAAGAAAAAAACAAACATTCACTGAAAAAGCCAAAAATACCTGAAGGTCTGCAAAGCAGACACGGTCGCCATAGGCACGATCGCCATAAGGCAGGCACAATCGCCACCGGCACAATCGCCGTAGGGCAGGCGCAATGGCCTTAAGCCCTGAGGATATGTAGTCAGCCAGACAATAATGTGTGGAGGAGCAACTTGTTCCTGGCAAGCTAATATGCAGTCACCCACTCAACCCAGCCCAGAATGGGGAGGAGTGACTGCATATACTAAAAGCCTGCACATGTGAACGATACCAAAGATGTCAGCCATAGATAGGTGGTGACCCACCATACAGGATATCAACCCTGGCTGATATGACAGCGGGTTGCCCTGTATCTCTAAGGTGGGCCACACTGGCTGACATCTTGGGCTCCCCCACCAACTAGCAAACTACATACAAAAGTACTAATGCATACTGATAAAATGCGGGTGTTAGTACTGCATTTTGGCCAAAACGCATAGGCTGACGGACCGCGTCGAGGTCACACCGCTTCCGTCAGTACCTACGCTAACTCACAATAAATTACATAAAATCACAGAGGTGAGGAAAAAGAAAAAAACAAACATTCACTGAAAAAGCCAAAAATACCTGAAGGTCTGCAAAGCAGACACGGTCGCCATAGGCACGATCGCCATAAGGCAGGCACAATCGCCACCGGCACAATCGCCGTAGGGCAGGCGCAATGGCCTTAAGCCCTGAGGATATGTAGTCAGCCAGACAATAATGTGTGGAGGAGCAACTTGTTCCTGGCAAGCTAATATGCAGTCACCCACTCAACCCAGCCCAGAATGGGGAGGAGTGACTGCATATACTAAAAGCCTGCACATGTGAACGATACCAAAGATGTCAGCCATAGATAGGTGGTGACCCACCATACAGGATATCAACCCTGGCTGATATGACAGCGGGTTGCCCTGTATCTCTAAGGTGGGCCACACTGGCTGACATCTTGGGCTCCCCCACCAACTAGCAAACTACATACAAAAGTACTAATGCATACTGATAAAATGCGGGTGTTAGTACTGCATTTTGGCCAAAACGCATAGGCTGACGGACCGCGTCGAGGTCACACCGCTTCCGTCAGTACCTACGCTAACTCACAATAAATTACATAAAATCACAGAGGTGAGGAAAAAGAAAAAAACAAACATTCACTGAAAAAGCCAAAAATACCTGAAGGTCTGCAAAGCAGACACGGTCGCCATAGGCACGATCGCCATAAGGCAGGCACAATCGCCACCGGCACAATCGCCGTAGGGCAGGCGCAATGGCCTTAAGCCCTGAGGATATGTAGTCAGCCAGACAATAATGTGTGGAGGAGCAACTTGTTCCTGGCAAGCTAATATGCAGTCACCCACTCAACCCAGCCCAGAATGGGGAGGAGTGACTGCATATACTAAAAGCCTGCACATGTGAACGATACCAAAGATGTCAGCCATAGATAGGTGGTGACCCACCATACAGGATATTAACCCTGGCTGATATGACAGCGGGTTGCCCTGTATCTCTAAGGTGGGCCACACTGGCTGACATCTTGGGCTCCCCCACCAACTAGCAAACTACATACAAAAGTACTAATGCATACTGATAAAATGCGGGTGTTAGTACTGCATTTTGGCCAAAACGCATAGGCTGACGGACCGCGTCGAGGTCACACCGCTTCCGTCAGTACCTACGCTAACTCACAATAAATTACATAAAATCACAGAGGTGAGGAAAAAGAAAAAAACAAACATTCACTGAAAAAGCCAAAAATACCTGAAGGTCTGCAAAGCAGACACGGTCGCCATAGGCACGATCGCCATAAGGCAGGCACAATCGCCACCGGCACAATCGCCGTAGGGCAGGCGCAATGGCCTTAAGCCCTGAGGATATGTAGTCAGCCAGACAATAATGTGTGGAGGAGCAGCTTGTTCCTGGCAAGCTAATATGCAGTCACCCACTCAACCCAGCCCAGATTGGGGAGGAGTGACTGCATATACTAAAAGCCTGCACATGTGAACGATACCAAAGATGTCAGCCATAGATAGGTGGTGACCCACCATACAGGATATCAACCCTGGCTGATATGACAGCGGGTTGCCCTGTATCTCTAAGGTGGGCCACACTGGCTGACATCTTGGGCTCCCCCACCAACTAGCAAACTACATACAAAAGTACTAATGCATACTGATAAAATGCGGGTGTTAGTACTGCATTTTGGCCAAAACGCATAGGCTGACGGACCGCGTCGAGGTCACACCGCTTCCGTCAGTACCTACGCTAACTCACAATAAATTACATAAAATCACAGAGGTGAGGAAAAAGAAAAAAACAAACATTCACTGAAAAAGCCAAAAATACCTGAAGGTCTGCAAAGCAGACACGGTCGCCATAGGCACGATCGCCATAAGGCAGGCACAATCGCCACCGGCACAATCGCCGTAGGGCAGGCGCAATGGCCTTAAGCCCTGAGGATATGTAGTCAGCCAGACAATAATGTGTGGAGGAGCAGCTTGTTCCTGGCAAGCTAATATGCAGTCACCCACTCAACCCAGCCCAGAATGGGGAGGAGTGACTGCATATACTAAAAGCCTGCACATGTGAACGATACCAAAGATGTCAGCCATAGATAGGTGGTGACCCACCATACAGGATATCAACCCTGGCTGATATGACAGCGGGTTGCCCTGTATCTCTAAGGTGGGCCACACTGGCTGACATCTTGGGCTCCCCCACCAACTAGCAAACTACATACAAAAGTACTAATGCATACTGATAAAATGCGGGTGTTAGTACTGCATTTTGGCCAAAACGCATAGGCTGACGGACCGCGTCGAGGTCACACCGCTTCCGTCAGTACCTACGCTAACTCACAATAAATTACATAAAATCACAGAGGTGAGGAAAAAGAAAAAAACAAACATTCACTGAAAAAGCCAAAAATACCTGAAGGTCTGCAAAGCAGACACGGTCGCCATAGGCACGATCGCCATAAGGCAGGCACAATCGCCACCGGCACAATCGCCGTAGGGCAGGCGCAATGGCCTTAAGCCCTGAGGATATGTAGTCAGCCAGACAATAATGTGTGGAGGAGCAACTTGTTCCTGGCAAGCTAATATGCAGTCACCCACTCAACCCAGCCCAGAATGGGGAGGAGTGACTGCATATACTAAAAGCCTGCACATGTGAACGATACCAAAGATGTCAGCCATAGATAGGTGGTGACCCACCATACAGGATATCAACCCTGGCTGATATGACAGCGGGTTGCCCTGTATCTCTAAGGTGGGCCACACTGGCTGACATCTTGGGCTCCCCCACCAACTAGCAAACTACATACAAAAGTACTAATGCATACTGATAAAATGCGGGTGTTAGTACTGCATTTTGGCCAAAACGCATAGGCTGACGGACCGCGTCGAGGTCACACCGCTTCCGTCAGTACCTACGCTAACTCACAATAAATTACATAAAATCACAGAGGTGAGGAAAAAGAAAAAAACAAACATTCACTGAAAAAGCCAAAAATACCTGAAGGTCTGCAAAGCAGACACGGTCGCCATAGGCACGATCGCCATAAGGCAGGCACAATCGCCACCGGCACAATCGCCGTAGGGCAGGCGCAATGGCCTTAAGCCCTGAGGATATGTAGTCAGCCAGACAATAATGTGTGGAGGAGCAGCTTGTTCCTGGCAAGCTAATATGCAGTCACCCACTCAACCCAGCCCAGAATGGGGAGGAGTGACTGCATATACTAAAAGCCTGCACATGTGAACGATACCAAAGATGTCAGCCATAGATAGGTGGTGACCCACCATACAGGATATCAACCCTGGCTGATATGACAGCGGGTTGCCCTGTATCTCTAAGGTGGGCCACACTGGCTGACATCTTGGGCTCCCCCACCAACTAGCAAACTACATACAAAAGTACTAATGCATACTGATAAAATGCGGGTGTTAGTACTGCATTTTGGCCAAAACGCATAGGCTGACGGACCGCGTCGAGGTCACACCGCTTCCGTCAGTACCTACGCTAACTCACAATAAATTACATAAAATCACAGAGGTGAGGAAAAAGAAAAAAACAAACATTCACTGAAAAAGCCAAAAATACCTGAAGGTCTGCAAAGCAGACACGGTCGCCATAGGCACGATCGCCATAAGGCAGGCACAATCGCCACCGGCACAATCGCCGTAGGGCAGGCGCAATGGCCTTAAGCCCTGAGGATATGTAGTCAGCCAGACAATAATGTGTGGAGGAGCAACTTGTTCCTGGCAAGCTAATATGCAGTCACCCACTCAACCCAGCCCAGAATGGGGAGGAGTGACTGCATATACTAAAAGCCTGCACATGTGAACGATACCAAAGATGTCAGCCATAGATAGGTGGTGACCCACCATACAGGATATCAACCCTGGCTGATATGACAGCGGGTTGCCCTGTATCTCTAAGGTGGGCCACACTGGCTGACATCTTGGGCTCCCCCACCAACTAGCAAACTACATACAAAAGTACTAATGCATACTGATAAAATGCGGGTGTTAGTACTGCATTTTGGCCAAAACGCATAGGCTGACGGACCGCGTCGAGGTCACACCGCTTCCGTCAGTACCTACGCTAACTCACAATAAATTACATAAAATCACAGAGGTGAGGAAAAAGAAAAAAACAAACATTCACTGAAAAAGCCAAAAATACCTGAAGGTCTGCAAAGCAGACACGGTCGCCATATGCACGATCGCCATAAGGCAGGCACAATCGCCACCGGCACAATCGCCGTAGGGCAGGCGCAATGGCCTTAAGCCCTGAGGATATGTAGTCAGCCAGACAATAATGTGTGGAGGAGCAGCTTGTTCCTGGCAGGCTAATATGCAGTCACCCACTCAACCCAGCCCAGAATGGGGAGGAGTGACTGCATATACTAAAAGCCTGCACATGTGAACGATACCAAAGATGTCAGCCATAGATAGGTGGTGACCCACCATACAGGATATCAACCCTGGCTGATATGACAGCGGGTTGCCCTGTATCTCTAAGGTGGGCCACACTGGCTGACATCTTGGGCTCCCCCACCAACTAGCAAACTACATACAAAAGTACTAATGCATACTGATAAAATGCGGGTGTTAGTACTGCATTTTGGCCAAAACGCATAGGCTGACGGACCGCGTCGAGGTCACACCGCTTCCGTCAGTACCTACGCTAACTCACAATAAATTACATAAAATCACAGAGGTGAGGAAAAAGAAAAAAACAAACATTCACTGAAAAAGCCAAAAATACCTGAAGGTCTGCAAAGCAGACACGGTCGCCATAGGCACGATCGCCATAAGGCAGGCACAATCGCCACCGGCACAATCGCCGTAGGGCAGGCGCAATGGCCTTAAGCCCTGAGGATATGTAGTCAGCCAGACAATAATGTGTGGAGGAGGCGACCGTGTCTGCTTTGCAGACCTTCAGGTATTTTTGGCTTTTTCAGTGAATGTTTGTTTTTTTCTTTTTCCTCACCTCTGTGATTTTATGTAATTTATTGTGAGTTAGCGTAGGTACTGACGGAAGCGGTGTGACCTCGACGCGGTCCGTCAGCCTATGCGTTTTGGCCAAAATGCAGTACTAACACCCGCATTTTATCAGTATGCATTAGTACTTTTGTATGTAGTTTGCTAGTTGGTGGGGGAGCCCAAGATGTCAGCCAGTGTGGCCCACCTTAGAGATACAGGGCAACCCGCTGTCATATCAGCCAGGGTTGATATCCTGTATGGTGGGTCACCACCTATCTATGGCTGACATCTTTGGTATCGTTCACATGTGCAGGCTTTTAGTATATGCAGTCACTCCTCCCCATTCTGGGCTGGGTTGAGTGGGTGACTGCATATTAGCTTGCCAGGAACAAGTTGCTCCTCCACACATTATTGTCTGGCTGACTACATATCCTCAGGGCTTAAGGCCATTGCGCCTGCCCTACGGCGATTGTGCCGGTGGCGATTGTGCCTGCCTTATGGCGATCGTGCCTATGGCGACCGTGTCTGCTTTGCAGACCTTCAGGTATTTTTGGCTTTTTCAGTGAGTCTTCCCATACCTGCATCCACTTGTGCGGAATCACTGCTGCCAGATATACCCGAGGTGCCTGAAGGCTCAGTAACAGCAGAGGCACAACCAGCCACATCAGAGGCACAACCAGCCGCATCAGAGGCACAACCAGCAGCAGCAGAGTCACAACCAGCAGCAGCAGAGTCACAACCAGCAGCAGCAGAGGCACAACCAGCAACAGCAGAGGCACAACCAGGAGCAGCGGAGGCACAACCAGGAGCAGCGGAGGCACAACCAGGAGCAGCGGAGGCACAACCAGGAGCAGCGGAGGCACAACCAGGAGCAGCGGAGGCACAACCAGGAGCAGCGGAGGCACAACCAGGAGCAGCGGAGGCACAACCAGGAGCAGCGGAGGCACAACCAGGAGCAGCGGAGGCACAACCAGGAGCAGCGGAGGCACAACCAGGAGCAGCGGAGGCACAACCAGGAGCAGCGGAGGCACAACCAGGAGCAGCGGGGGCACAACCAGGAGCAGCGGGGGCACAACCAGGAGCAGCGGGGGCACAACCAGGAGCAGCGGGGGCACAACCAGGAGCAGCGGGGGCACAACCAGGAACAGCGGAGGCACACCCAGCATCCCCAGCATTCTAGCTCACATCCACCCCAACATCCACTTGTTTAGCTGGATCTTCTGGATTTTAGGTCGAGGCTAAGGTGATCAGATTTTCCCAGGGTCAAAGCTGGAGAAGAAGGGTGTGATCATGATTTTACCTCCGCTGTTATTAGAAGTACAGGACTGTTTCAGAAAAGACAGGGAGCAAATTCCACTCCATTTCTGCATCCAAAAAATGTAAAAATCTGTACCATTGGTGCATATTTCAACTAAAAATCAGCCGCGTACCCGCAACTGATTTTATACTATGCGGCGCTTCCTGGGGCTGGTGGCCTCACCTGATCAGCATCACCTGACCAGTGGTGCTGCTCCTGACCAGGCCACTGGGAACCAGAAGCCAGGGAACGCTGACAGCAGGAAGCCTATGGAGGAAGTGAGGGGGAGTGCCACATAGTATGAAATCAACTGCGGATATGTGGCTGATTTCCAGTCAAAATTCACACCAATGGAACAGATTTTAAACATTTTTTGGATGCAGAAATACTGTGGAATTTGCCATAGAAATTTTAGCTACGGACATTCCGCAGCATTTCCACTACGTGTAAACATAAAACATACCCTAAGTCAGCTTGAGATATTCTGCCAACTGCACAGTGGCCCCAGTAGTAATAGTGACCTTACATAGGGGCCTCAATGGTAATAGTGACTCCACAGTGGCCTCAGTAGTAATAGTGATCCCCACAGTAGCCCCCAGTAGTAATAGTGTTCCCCACAGTGGCCTCAGTAGTAATAGTGGTGACCACAGTGGCCCCAGTAGTAATAGTGAACCTCACAGTGGCCTGAGCAGTCATAGTATCTCCCACAGTGGCCTCAGTAAAGGCAGAAACCAAAATTGGCAGCAGCACGCAAAATAAATTCACTATCAGAGGTATACAAACCTATAATCTAACCACATTAAATAATGCAAGGTTCTTAGTATATAATTTGATCAAATTACATTGGCCCATCTACCAACGTCCAGGTGACCAAGCTCTCAGATGGGTCCTAACATTAATACCAGGTGGATATCTTAACCTGGGAAAGCTGAGTTCCTACCTCTCAAAATGCTCCTCTCTTGGGACTAAGCCTGCAAATAAAACCGGGGAGGGTAGGATACTATATAGATGTTCCAATAGGAGGGACAGGAGGTAGATGGGCGGCAGGTGTGCACGACCCAGTGAAGGCAGCCAAAGCTTCACACCTGCCGCCCATCTACCTCCTGTCCCTCCTATTGGAACATCTATATAGTATCCTACCCTCCCCGGTTTTATTTGCAGGCTTAGTCCCAAGAGAGGAGCATTTTGAGAGGTAGGAACTCAGCTTTCCCAGGTTAAGATATCCACCTGGTATTAATGTTAGGACCCATCTGAGAGCTTGGTCACCTGGACGTTGGTAGATGGGCCAATGTAATTTGATCAAATTATATACTAAGAACCTTGCATTATTTAATGTGGTTAGATTATAGGTTTGTATACCTCTGATAGTGAATTTATTTGGCGTGCTGCTGCCAATTTTGGTTTCTGCCTTTACTGTATGTTGCAGCCATGGTTTAGCGTGCACCTATACATTTCTATTGGGATATATTTCCAATGGGTAGTGCTGACCCCCCTTTTTTCCCTTTCTATACAGTGGCCTCAGTAGTCATAAAGACCCCCACAGTGACCTCAATGGTAATAGTGACCCCCACAGTGGCCCTCAGTAGTAATAGTGACCCCCACAGTGGCCGTCATTGGTAATAGTGTCCCCCACGGTGGCCTCAGTAGTAATAGGGATGTCCACAGTGGCCCCAGTAGTAATACTGAGCACCACAGTGGCCTAAGCACAGTGACCTCAGTAGTAATATTGACCCCTCACAGTGGCCTCAATAGTAATAGTGAACCACACAATGGCCTCAGTAGTCATAGTGTCTCCCACAGTGACCTCAGTAGTAATAGTGACCCCCACAGTGGCCTCAGTAGTAATAGTGACCCCCACAGTGATCTCAGTAGTAATAGTGACCCTCACAGTGGCCTCAGTAGAAATAGTGATCCCCACAGTGGGCTTAGTAATAAAAGTGATCCCCACAGTGGCCTAAGCAGTGATAGTGACCCTCACAGGGGCCTCAGTAGTAATAGAGACCCCCACAGGGGCCTCAGTAGTAATAGTGACCCAACAGTGGCCTCATAAGTAATAGTGATCACCACAGTGGCCTCAGTAGTCATAGTGACCACCACAGTGGCCTCAGTAGTCATAGTGACCCCAACAGTGGTCCTCAGTAGTAATAGTGACCCCAACAGTGGTCCTCAGTAGTAATAGTGACCCCTACATTGGCCCTCAGTGGTAATAGTCTCCTCCACAGTGGCCTCAGTAATAGTGAGCCCCACAGTGCCCTAAGCAGTCATAGTGACTCCCACAGTGGCCTCAGTAGCAATAGTGATCCCCACAGTAGTCTCAGTAGTAATAGTGATCCCCACAATTACCTCAATGTTAAAAAAGACCCCCACAGTGGCCCATCAGTAGTAATAGTGTCCCCAACAGTGGCCTCAGTAGTAATAGTGACCCCCACAGTGACCTCAGTAGTAATAGTGACCCCCACAGTGACCTCAGTAGTAATAGTGACCCCACAGTGATCTCAGTAGTAATAGTGACCCCCACAGTGATCTCAGTAGATATAGTGATCCTCATAGTGGCGTCAGCAGAAATAGTGATCCACACAGTGGCCTCAATAGTAAGAGTAGCCCCCACAGTGGCCTAAGCAATAATAGTGACCCTCACAGGGGCCTCAGTAGTAATAGAGACCCCCACAGTGGCCTCCGTAGTAATAGTGCCCCAACAGTGGCCTCAGTAGTAATAGTGATCACCACAGTGGCCTCAATGGTAATAGTGACCCCAACAGTGGCCCTCAGTAGTAATAGTAACCCCCACAGTGACACCAGTAGTAATAGTGATCCCCACAGTAGTCTCATCAGTAATAGTGACCCCCACAGTGGCCTCAGTAGCGACAGTGATCTCCACATTGGTCTCAGTAGTAAAATTGACCACCACAGTGGCCTCAGTAGTAATAGTGATTCCCACAGTGGCCCCAATAGTAATAGTGACTCCCACAGTGGCCAAAGCAGTAACAGTGACTCCCACATAGGCCTCACTAGTAATAGTGATCCCCACAGTGGTCCCAGTAGTAATAAAGACCCCCACAGCTACCTCAATGGTAAGACACCCCCACAGTGGCCTCAGTAGTAAGTGTCCCCAACAGTAGCCGCAGTAATAGTGAGCCACACAGTGGCCTAGGCAGTCATAGTGACTCCCACAGTGGCCTCAGTAGTAATAGTAACCCCCACAGGGATCTCAGTAGTAATACTGACCCCCACAATGGCCTCAGCAGTCAGTGACCCCCACAGTGGCCTCAGTATTAATAGTGACCCCCACAGTGGCCTCAGTAGAAATAGTGACCCCCACAGTGGCCTCAGTAGTAATAGTGACCCCCATAGTGGCCTCAGTAGTAATAGTGATCCTCACAGTGGCCTCAGTAGTAATAGTGATCCTCACAGTGGCCTCAGTAGTAATACTAACCGCCACAGTGGTCTCAGTATTAATAGTTATCCCCACAGTGGCCTCAGTAATAATAGTTATCCCCACAGTGGCCTCAGTAATAATAGTGATACGCACAGTGGCCTCAGTAGAAATAGTGATACCCACAGTGGCCTCAGTATATAATAGTGATACCCACAGCGGCCTCAGTAGTAATACTGACCCCCACAGCGGCCTCAGTAGTAATACTGACCCCCACAGCGGCCTCAGTAGTAATACTGACCCCCACAGCGGCCTCAGTAGTAATACTGACCCCCACAGCGGCCTCAGTAGTAATACTGACCCCCACAGCGGCCTCAGTAGTAATACTGACCCCCACAGCGGCCTCAGTAGTAATACTGACCCCCACAGCGGCCTCAGTAGTAATACTGACCCCCACAGCGGCCTCAGTAGTAATACTGACCCCCACAGCGGCCTCAGTAGTAATACTGACCCCCACAGCGGCCTCAGTAGTAATACTGACCCCCACAGCGGCCTCAGTAGTAATACTGACCCCCACAGCGGCCTCAGTAGTAATACTGACCCCCCACAGCGGCCTCAGTAGTAATACTGACCCCCCACAGCGGCCTCAGTAGTAATACTGACCCCCACAGCGGCCTCAGTAGTAATACTGACCCCCACAGCGGCCTCAGTAGTAATACTGACCCCCACAGCGGCCTCAGTAGTAATACTGACCCCCACAGCGGCCTCAGTAGTAATACTGATCCTCACAGCGGCCTCAGTAGTAATACTGACCCCCACAGCGGCCTCAGTAGTAATACTGACCCCCACAGCGGCCTCAGTAGTAATACTGACCCCCACAGCGGCCTCAGTAGTAATACTGACCCCCACAGTGGCCTCAGTATTAATAGTGATCCCCACAGTGGCCTCAGTATTAATAGTGATCCCCACAGGGGCCTCAGTATTAATAGTGATCCCCACAGGGGCCTCAGTATTAATAGTGATCCCGACAGGGGCCTCAGTATTAATAGTGATCCCGACAGGGGCCTCAGTAGTAATAGTGACCCCCCACAGTGGCCTCAGTAGTAATAGTGACCCCCCCACAGTGGCCTCAGTAGAATTAGTGATCCCCACAGTGGCCTCAGTAATAATAGTGATTCCCCCATAGTGGCCTCAGTAGTAATAGTGATCCTCACAGTAGCCTCAGTAGTAATAGTGACCCCCACAGTGGCCCCAGTAGTAATAGTGACCCCACAGTGGCCTCAGTAGTAATAGTTACTCCCACAGTGGCCTAAGTGATAATAGTGACCCCCACAGTGACCCCAGTAGTAATAGTGACCCCCACGGTGACCTCAGTAGTAATAGTGACCCCCCCCCACAGTAGTGTCAACAGTAATAGTGACCCCCACAGTGGCCACAGTAGCAAAAGTGATCTCCATATTGGTCTCAGTAGAAACATTGGACACCAGAGTGGCCGCAGTAGTAATAGTGATTCCCACAGTGGCCTCAATAGTAATAGTGACTCCCACAGTGGCCTAAGCAGTAACAGTGACTCGCACATGGGCCTCAGTAGTAATAGTGACCCCCAAAGTGACCCAAGTAGTAATAGTGATCCCCACAGTTGCCTCAGTAGTAATAGTGACCCCCACAGTGGCCTCAGTAGAAATAGTAATCCCCACAGTGGCTTCAGTAGTACTAGTGACCCCCACAGTGGCCTGAATAGTAATAGTGATCCCCACAGTGGCCTCAGTAGTAATACTAACCGCCACAGTGGCCCCAGTAGTAATAGTGATCCCCACAGTGGCCTCAGTAATAATAGTGACCCCCACAGTTACCTCTATAGTAAAAGACACCCCCACAGTGGCCCTCAGTAGTAATAGTGTCCCCAGCAGTAGCCTCAGTAGTAATAGTGAGCCAAACAGTGGCCTAAGCATTCATAGTGACTCCCACAGTGGCCTCAGTAGTAATAGTAACCCCCACAGTGATCTCAGTAGTAATAGTGACCACCACAGTGGCCTCAGTAGTAATAGTGACCCCAACAGTGACCTCAGTAGTAATAGTGACCCCCACAGTGATCTCAGTAGTAACAGTGACCCTCACAGTGGCCTCAGCAGAAATAGTGATCCCCACAGTAGGCTCAGTAGTAAAAGTGATCCCCCACAGTGGCCTAAGCAATAATCGTGACCCCCACAGTGGCCCCAGTAGTAATAGTGACCCCACAGTGGCCTCAGTAGTAATAGTTACTCCCACAGTGGCCTAAGTGATAATAGTGACCCCCACAGTGACCCCAGTAGTAATAGTGACCCCCACGGTGACCTCAGTAGTAATAGTGACCCCCCCACAGTAGTGTCAACAGTAATAGTGACCCCCACAGTGGCCACAGTAGCAAAAGTGATCTCCATATTGGTCTCAGTAGAAAAATTGGACACCAGAGTGGCCGCAGTAGTAATAGTGATTCCCACAGTGGCCTCAATAGTAATAGTGACTCCCACAGTGGCCTAAGCAGTAACAGTGACTCGCACATGGGCCTCAGTAGTAATAGTGACCCCCAAAGTGACCCAAGTAGTAATAGTGATCCCCACAGTTGCCTCAGTAGTAATAGTGACCCCCACAGTGGCCTCAGTAGAAATAGTAATCCCCACAGTGGCTTCAGTAGTACTAGTGACCCCCACAGTGGCCTGAATAGTAATAGTGATCCCCACAGTGGCCTCAGTAGTCATACTAACCGCCACAGTGGCCCCAGTAGTAATAGTGATCCCCACAGTGGCCTCAGTAATAATAGTGACCCCCACAGTGGCCTCAGTAGAAATAGTGATACCCACAGTGGCCCCAGTAGTAATAGTGACCCCCACAGATATCTCAATGGTAAAAGAGACCCCCACAGTGGCCCTCAGTAGTAATAGTGTCCCCAACAGTGGCCTCAGTAGTATTATTGAGCTACACAGTGGCCTAAGCAGTCATAGTGACTCCCACAGTGGCCTCAGTAGTAATAGTAACCCCCACAGTGATCTCAGTAGTAATAGTGACCCCCACAGTGATCTTAGTAGTAATAGTGACCCTCACAGTGGCCTCAGCAGAAGTAGTGATCCGCACAGTGGGCTCAGTAGTAAAAGTGGCCCCCACAGTGGCCTAAGCAATAAAAGTGACCCTCACAGGGGCCTCAGTAGAAAAAGAGACCCCCACAGTGGCCTCAGTAGTAATAGTGATCACCGCAGTGGCCTCATCAGTAATAGTGACCCCCACAGTGGCCTCAGTAGCGATAGTGATCTCCACATTGGTCTCAGTAGTAAAATTGACCACCACAGTGGCCTCAGTAGTAATAGTGACTCCCACAGTGGCCTAAGCAGTAACAGTGACTCCCCCATAGGCTCAGTAGTAATAGTGACCCCCACAGTGACCTCAGTACTAATATTGATCCACACAGTGGCCTAAGTAGTAATACTGACCCTCACAGTGGCCTCAGCAGAAATACTGATCCCCACAGTGGGCTCAGTAGTAAAAGTGATACCCCACAGTGACCTCAGTACTAATAGTGACCCCAAAAGTGACCTCAATAGTAATAGTGACCCTCACAGTGGCCTCAGCAGAAATAGTGATCCCCACAGTAGGCCTAGTAGTAATAGTGATCACCACAGTGGCCTAAATGCTAATAGTGACCCCCCACAGTGGTCTCAGTAGTAATAGTGATCCCCACAGTGGCCCCAGTAGTAATAGTGACCTCAAATAGTTGCCTCATTAGTCATAGTGATCTCACAGTGGCCTCAGTCATAATACTGACCCCCACAGTGGCCCCGTAGTAATAGTGACCCCCACAGTGACCTCAGTAGTAATAGTGACCCCCACAGTGACCTCAGTAGTAATAGTGACCCCCACAGTGATCTCAGTAGTGATAGTGACCCTCACAGTGGCCTCAGCAGAAATAGTGATCCGCACAGTTGGCTCAATAGTGAAAGTGGCCCCCACAGTAGCCTAAGCAATAACAGTGACCCTCACAGGGGCCTCAGTAGTAATAGAGACCCCCACAGTAGCCTCAGTAGTAATAGTGACCCAACAGTGGCCTCAGTAGTAATAGTGATCACCGCAGTGGCCTCATCAGTAATAGTGACCCCCACAGTGGCCTCAGTGGCGATAGTGATCGCCACATTGGTCTCAGTAGTAAAATTGACCACCACAGTGGCCTCAGTAGTAACAGTGATTCCCACAGTGGCCTCAATAGTAATAGTGATTCCCACAGTGGCCTCAATAGTAATAGTGACTCCCACAGTGATCTCAGTAGTAATAGTGACCCCCACAATGGCCTCAGTAGTAATAGTGACCCCCACAGTGACCTCAGTAGTAATAGTGACCCCCACAGTGACCTCAGTAGTAATAGTGACCCTCACAGTGGCCTCAGCAGAAATAGTGATCCCCACAGTGGGCTCAGTAGTAAAAGTGATCCCCCACAGTGGCCTAAGCAATAATCGTGACCCCCACAGTGGCCCCAGTAGTAATAGTGACCCCACAGTGGCGTCAGAAAGTATTAGTTACTCCCACAGTGGCCTAAGTGATAATAGTGACCCCCACAGTGACCCCAGTAGTAATAGTGACCCCCTCAGTGAACTCAGTAGTACTAGTGACCCCCCACAGTAGTTTCAACAGTAATAGTGACCCCCACAGTGGCCGCAGTAGCAATAGTGATCTCCACATTAGTATCAGTAGTAAAATTGAGCCACACAGTGGCCTAAGCAGTCATAGTGACTCCCACAGTGGCCTCAGTAGTAATAGTAACCCCCACAGTGATCTCAGTAGTAATAGTGACCCCCACAGTGACCTCAGTAGTAATAGTGACCCCCACAGTGATCTTAGTAGTAATAGTGACCCTCACAGTGGCCTCAGCAGAAGTAGTGACCCCCACAGTGACCTCAGTACTAATATTGATCCACACAGTGGCCTTAGTAGTAATACTGACCCTCACAGTGGCCTCAGCAGAAAT
This sequence comes from Eleutherodactylus coqui, assembly GCA_035609135.1. NCBI lineage: Eukaryota > Metazoa > Chordata > Amphibia > Anura > Eleutherodactylidae > Eleutherodactylus > Eleutherodactylus coqui. The sequence goes on along the minus strand of CM069407.1, from coordinate 2,269,291 downwards.
AGTGATCCCCACAGTGGGCTCAGTAGTAAAAGTGATACCCCACAGTGACCTCAGTACTAATAGTGACCCCAAAAGTGACCTCAATAGTAATAGTGACCCTCACAGTGGCCTCAGCAGAAATAGTGATCCCCCACAGTAGGCCTAGTAGTAATAGTGATCACCACAGTGGCCTAAATGCTAATAGTGACCCCCCACAGTGGTCTCAGTAGTAATAGTGATCCCCACAGTGGCCCCAGTAGTAATAGTGACCTCAAATAGTTGCCTCACTAGTCATAGTGATCTCACAGTGGCCTCAGTCATAATACTGACCCCCACAGTGGCCCCGTAGTAATAGTGACCCCCACAGTGACCTCAGTAGTAATAGTGACCCCCACAGTGACCTCAGTAGTAATAGTGACCCCCACAGTGATCTCAGTAGTGATAGTGACCCTCACAGTGGCCTCAGCAGAAATAGTGATCCGCACAGTGGGCTCAGTAGTGAAAGTGGCCCCCACAGTAGCCTAAGCAATAACAGTGACCCTCACAGGGGCCTCAGTAGTAATAGAGACCACCACAGTGGCCTCAGTAGTAATAGTGACCCAACAGTGGCCTCAGTAGTAATAGTGACCCCCACAGTGGCCTCAGTAGCGATAGTGATCTACACATTGGTCTCAGTAGTAAAATTGACCACCACAGTGGCCTCAGTAGTAATAGTGACTCCCACAGTGGCCTAAGCAGTAACAGTGACTCCCACATAGGCTCAGTAGTAATAGTGACCCCCACAGTGACCTCAGTACTAATATTGATCCACACAGTGGCCTTAGTAGTAATACTGACCCTCACAGTGGCCTCAGCAGTAATAGTGATCCCCACAGTGGGCTTAGTAGTAAAAGTGATACCCCACAGTGACCTCAGTACTAATAGTGACCCCAAAAGTGACCTCAATAGTAATAGTGACCCTCACAGTGGCCTCAGCAGAAATAGTGATCCCCACAGTAGGCCTAGTAGTAATAGTGATCACCACAGTGGCCTAAATGCTAATAGTGACCCCCCACAGTGGTCTCAGTAGTAATAGTGATCCCCACAGTGGCCCCAGTAGTAATAGTGACCTCAAATAGTTGCCTCACTAGTCATAGTGATCTCACAGTGGCCTCAGTCATAATAGTGACCCCCACAGTGGCCCCCGTAGTAATAGTGACCCCTACAGTGACCTCAGTAGTAATAGTGACCCCCACAGTGATCTCAGTAGTAATAGTGACCCCCACAGTGATCTCAGTAGTGATAGTGACCCTCACAGTGGCCTCAGCAGAAATAGTGATCCGCACAGTGGGCTCAGTAGTCAAAGTGGTCCCCACAGTAGCCTAAGCAATAACAGTGACCCTCATAGGGGCCTCAGTAGTAATAGAGACCCCCACAGTGGCCTCAGTAGTAATCGTGACCCAACAGTGGCCTCAGTAGTAATAGTGATCACCGCAGTGGCCTCATCAGTAATAGTGATCACCGCAGTGGCCTCAGTGGCGATAGTGATCTCCACATTGGTCTCAGTAGTAAAATTGACCACCACAGTGGCCTCAGTAGTAATAGTGATTCCCACAGTGGCCTCAATAGTAATAGTGATTCCCACAGTGGCCTCAATAGTAATAGTGATTCCCACAGTGGCCTCAATAGTAATAGTGATTCCCACAGTGGCCTCAATAGTAATAGTGATTCCCACAGTGGCCTCAATAGTAATAGTGATTCCCACAGTGGCCTCAGTAGTAATAGTGACCCCCACAATGACCTCAGTAGTAATAGTGACCCCCACAGTGACCTCAGTAGTAATAGTGACCCTCACAGTGGCCTCGGCAGAAATAGTGATCCCCACAGTGGGCTCAGTAGTAAAAGTGATCCCCCACAGTGGCCTAAGCAATAATCGTGACCCCCACAGTGGCCCCAGTAGTAATAGTGACCCCACAGTGGCGTCAGTAGTATTAGTTACTCCCACAGTGGCCTAAGTGATAATAGTGACCCCCACAGTGACCCCAGTAGTAATAGTGACCCCCACAGTGACCTCAGTAGTACTAGTGACCCCCCACAGTAGTGTCAACAGTAATAGTGACCCCCACAGTGGCCGCAGTAGCAATAGTGATCTCCACATTGGTCTCAGTAGTAAAATTGACCACCATAGTGGCCTCAGTAGTAATAGTGATTCCCACAGTGGCCTCAATAGTAATAGTGACTCCCACAGTGGCCTAAGCAGTAACAGTGACTCGCACATGGGCCTCAGTAGTAATAGTGACCCCCACAGTGACCCAAGTAGTAATAGTGATCCCCACAGTTGCCTTAGTAGTAATAGTGACCCCCACAGTGGCCTCAATAGAAATAGTAATCCCCACAGTGGCTTTAGTAGTAATAGTGACCCCCACAGTGGCCTGAATAGTAATAGTGATCCCCACAGTGGCCTCAGTAGTAATACTAACCGCCACAGTGGCCTCAGTAGTAATAGTGATCCCCACAGTGGCCTCAGTAATAATAGTGACCCCCACAGTGGCCTCAGTAGAAATAGTGACCCCCATAGTAGCCTCAGTAGTAATAGTGATCCCCACAGTGGCCTCAGTAATAATAGTGACCCCCACAGTGGCCTCAGTAGAAATAGTGACCCCCATAGTAGCCTCAGTAGTAATAGTGATCCCCACAGTGGCCTCAGTAATAATAGTGACCCCCATAGTAGCCTCAGTAGTTATAGTGATCCCCACAGTGGCCTCAGTAGTAATACTAACCGCCACAGTGGCCTCAGTATTAATAGTGATCCTCACAGTGGCCTCAGTAGTAATAGTGATCCCCACAGTGGCCTCAGTAGTAATAGTGATCCCCGCAGTGGCCTCAGTAGTAATAGTGATCCCCGCAGTGGCCTCAGTAGTAAGTGATCCCCACAGTGGCCTCAGTAGTAAGTGATCCCCACAGTGGCTTCAGTAGTAATAGTGATCCCCACAGTGGCCTCAGTAGTAATAGTGATCCCCACAGTGGCCTCAGTAGTAATAGTGATCCCCACAGTGGCCTCAGTAGTAATAGTGATCCCCACAGTGGCCTCAGTAGTAATAGTGATCCCCACAGTGGCCTCAGTAGTAATAGTGATCCCCACAGTGGCCTCAGTAGTAATAGTAACCCCCACAGCGGCCTCAGTAGTAATAGTGATACCCACAGGGGCCTCAGTAATAATAGTGACTCCCACATTAGCACTCATCAATACTACTTTATAATAAGTTATCAATAATATTTTTCTGGAAACCTCTTTAAGTCTTGTGAGAGAATCAAGTTACTAAGGGAGAAGACTGTACCCCCCTCCCCTCCCCCCTCGCATCTGAATTCTCAGGTAAACTTTTTGTGATTGAGGATCAAGCCCTGAAGAACAGACCCCTGAACCTTCATTCCCCAATAGTGTAATGCCGCCGTTCTTTATTTCGACTCCTCACACAGGAATCTTTGACAAAGACTCCTGTGTGAGGAGTCAAAACGTTGCACTTTTGAAGTTGGTTTATGGAAGGATAAAGAGTTTTTCATTTGGATGCTGTCAGACGCCTCCCTTTTCTTGAAGTTGTCCCCTTATCTGACAGCAACTTAAGGCCGCCTACACACCTGGTCTGGGAGGTCCCATGACACGTGAGACTAAGTTAAAACGTCCCTTTAAGGAAAAAATAAAGTTACAAAAATAGCACCCAAAAAGTGTTATTTAGTAGAAACAATAAGGCGACATATTTGGTATCCGTTCCCACAGACTATTACTGCGAATACGTAATGCAGCACCTCACTGTGTTTAACCTCTTAATGACATAGTACTTTTTTCTTCTTCATTTTTGTTTTTTCCCCCACATTCAAAAAATCTTATTTATCAAAACTCTTATTTATCCGCCGCATCGGAGGGCTTGTTATATTGTTCAGCGATATCCTGTACCGTATAATGTGCTGAAAAAGCTTTAAAAAAAATTAAAAATTAAAATCTTTTAAGTGGCGTGAAATGGAAAAAAAATGTGATTTTGCCATCTTTGGGGGTCTCGTTTTTACGGTGCACACGGCAGCAGAAATGACCTGATCACTTCATTCTGCTGCTTTACTGTTCAGAAATAAAATGTCCTTCACAATCTGAATCTATTGTCCTCCGCTGTGTGGGGCGCCTTATTGCGGGACGTCTTGTGGTTTCTGTTGGTACCATTTTGCAGTACGCACACATTTTCAGACTGGGTGAAGAAAAAAAGCGCAATTCTGGCGTTGTGTTTTTCCAGCCAACGTTCATTGTGTGGGATGAACGATCTGCTATTTTGATGGATTGGACTCTAACGGACGCAGCGGTACCGGGTAGGTTTTGGGGTGTCCTTGATTTGATTTTTTTAAATTATGAATATGGAAAAAGTGTTTTTTTTTTTACTTGTAGTATCCTTTATTTTTTATAATAATAAAAAAAACTTTAATTTACACAAGTTTTTATTGGGCTGTCGTGACAATCTCATTGTGGGGGTGCGGCTCCGAAAAACAGCCATCACCTGCCATGCATGAAGCAAGATTGACTCCTGATCCCACTTTACACAAGCCCCAACACAGGAGGGCGTACATGTGTGCACAAAAGTCGACGGGTTGAAAAAAAGGGAAAAAATGATGGAATTTGCATTTTTTTTCTTTTTCCTACAAAATGTGTTACTAAAGAGGAAACAGTAATTTATGCACAGTGTACCCCCAAAATGTACAGAGCAAGAGCGGACAGAACTGCCAGTATACGGTACAGAGACGATGCAACCTATGAGAACTACTGAAAAGGAGCTCCTAGAGGAGGAAGACGCCCATTTGTCCAACAGGCCTCAGGGGATTTTTAAGTGTTGCTTTGCCTTTCCCGGCCGTCCCCTGTGCCATCTCCACTCAGTGCCTCCGGATCTGCAGGTAGCAGAGGTCTGGATGCTTCTGCCGCTCAAGAACCGGCGGAGCCGGAGTTCAGGGAACATAGGCGTAGGCAGACATGACCAGGAAACGGGGAGTAAAGGGTTAATAGGAGAGATTTTGCTAGAAGGGGGGGAGGAGTTAGTGGAAGGCTAGGAAGAAAGGGGGGGGGGGGAGTTAGTCTGGGTGGGGTAGACTCACTTCAAGCAAGACAGCGAAGAGTGAAGACCACAGAGGAAGACCGGGAGAAGATCCAGAGCAGTGACCAGCAGAAGAGGGAAGCCCAAAAAACCGAAGAGTGAATCCCAGGACGGGAAAGAAGACCGAGAGGAAGCCTGAAGAGAGAGAAGTAGCGGCGTGAGAAGGTAGGGTGCAGCGGGGTGAAGAAAAGAAGAGCCCGAACTCACCAGAAGAAGATGGAGGCCATCCTTGGACGGATCCGGGCAGCGGCGGAAGAGAGGGGCCTGAGCTGGCTTGTCCAGATGCTGGAGCAGCCCCCTGAAGAAGCGGTGCCGGCCCCGGCTGCAGCGGCGGTGTCAGCGGCCCCAGCGGAGGGGGGGGGGGGGGAGAGGAGGCTCAGGAGAGCGCATCCGCCGGTGAGGCTGAGCCCGGAGCACACTCCCTCCCGCCGACGGCGCTTGCGGAGCCCTTCCCCGGTCCCTCCACGTGTAGTCCCTCAGGTAACTCCTGTTGGCAGGGGTAGGAGGCCGGGGGGCCCGCACGCCGGAGCAGGACATGATGCGACGCCACGTGACCGGAGCCTGGACGGGAGCTCAGCGGCTGCGTCGGGGAGAGGATCGGGAGCGGGAGGCCGTGTACCCCGCGATGTGTCGGCCGGGGCGCGGTCTCGGCGCAGCAACAGGTCCAGGGAGGAAGTGGCCGAAGATGGGGGCAGTAGGCGGCGCCCCAGCAACACAGAGGCGGCCAGGAGGACCTCGGCGCCAGGAAGAGCGGCTGGGAGCCGCATAGAGCAGCTACAGCCAGCAGGGACATCGGTGGGAGAGAGGAACAGCGGCGCAGAGGACAGCGACCACCAGGAACAACGCAGCGGAGCGGCGGCTGGAGGGTCCACAGCCCCTACGCAGCCAGGTGAGAGATCTATGTGGGGTCTGTCTGACGGGTGTAGTCAGGTAGTGCGGGTGGAGGAGGCTAGGGGGTCGCTGGCGGGTGGCGCAGCGTTAGCTAGCGCACTTAGCGGGGGAGGGGAAATTGGGGCGTTGCTTGGTGTGATGTGTGGTTTGCTGATGCAGCAGAGTGGGGGAGTGGGCGCGCAGGCCGCGCTGCCGGCTGCGGCGGGTGTATCACCGTTTGCTGCGTCGTCCAGTGTTGTGGGCTCGACAGTGACGGGCTCGGCTGGAGGGACTGGGGGTAGCCAGGCAGCGTCCGGGACCTTCACAAGCCCTGCTCCTTCAGCAGTGTCAGCGTGGCGCGCAGAGGCAGTTTCCCCGGTAGTGGCTGAGGTCGCGCAGAGCGTCGGAGTGGGTGCACAAACCGGGCACTCAGCAACGGTTGCGGTGCAGACCGAAAAAGAGGGGGACGGGATTAGATTGGATGACTGCGCCAGGGGGAAGTGTATGTGTGCTTCGAGGGGCCCCTGGGGGCCCACTTGAAGAAAGAGGTGAAAGAAAAAATTTGGAAGGATGAGTATATTGAGATATTCTCCCTCCTTCCCTTGGAGAAATGTAATCTGGACAAGGGAAAGAGGACAGAATTTAAAAAAGAGGAGGAGGAGAAGCGCAGGTGGTGGCTGATTCCTCAGACGTTCACCAATTGGCTCCAGGCGTTTGCTATCCTAGCAAGCGTGATTGGAGAAAAAGCGCCGGAGAATTGTTCTGGCCTTTTTTGTTACATGGACTTGATATGCGAAGCCAATCGGGTTTATGGGGGGGCTCCGTTATGATGAACAGTTTAGGCAGCGGAAGGCAGTGCGCCCCTCAATCAAATGGGACCAAAAGGACATTGGTCTTTGGCTGAGGGTCATGGCACCGGCGCGTTTAGGTCAGCCCTTTCAAGGGGGTGCCGGGCCCTCAGGCCTGGCTTCCACCTCAGGAACTGGGCAAGCGGGGGGGGGGGGGGGAATAGACTTGGCTTTTGTTGGCAATTCAACGAAAGTCAATGTAGATTTGGAGCCACATGCAAATTTAAACACGTTTGCTCCCACTGTAACGCCGGATCCCATGGAGCGGCAAAATGATTTAAGAAGGGACGGGCTAGAGGGGCAGGGGGTGTTCCTAAAAGGGATGACCCCAGTGAAAGTGGACGAGATGGCTCCCTTCTTAAATAGGTATCAGGATAGAGAAAATGCGGAGCTGTTGCTGAGGGGCTTTAAACAAGGGTTTGTTATCCCACCTCCGGCTCATGGGGTCCTATTTTCTGTTAAAAAATTTACGTTCAGCACGGGATCATCCGGAGGTGGTGGCAGAGAAAATAAGGAAGGAGGTTAGTTTGGGGAGAATGGCCGGGCCGCTTTTAGAGCCTCCGGTGCCGGACTTCGTGGTATCACCTCTGGGGGTGGTCCCAAAGAAGGAACCGAATAAGTTTTGGTTGATACACCACCTATCCTACCCAAAGGGGGCGTCTGTGAATGATGGTATCGACCCTGACATTTGTTCGGTGGTCTATACGTCATTTGATGCCGCTTTGCGGTGGGTTAGAAAATATGGGAGAGGGGCATTGTTGGCGAAGGTCGATATTGAATCGGCTTTTCGGCTACTCCCGGTGGCACCGGAGAGCATTAAGTTACTGGGGTGTTATTGGGAGGGAAAATTTTTCGCGGATCGTTGTTTGCCAATGGGATGTTCCATCTCATGCGCTTACTTCGAGGAGTTTAGTTCATTTTTAGAATGGGTAGTGAGAGACACCGCTGAGGTTCAGTCGGTGATCCACTACTTGGATGATTTCCTGGGTATTGGGCCGGCGGGATCGCCGGTTTGCAGTACTTTGTTGGGTACAGTTTAGTGGGTCGTGGAACATTTCGGGGTGCCATTGGCCCCCGAAAAAACCGAAGGGCCCACAACTTCTCTAAGTTTTTTGGGTATCTCCATTGACACAGAGGCAATGGAGTGCCGCCTACCTGCGGACAAGTTAAAGGATCTGCAGGCTGAGGTGGCGGCCGCACGGGGGTCAAAGAAAATCACGCCGCAGCGCTTACAGTCGGTGTTGGGCAAACTTAACTTCGCCTGCTGGATAATGCCAATGGGGCGGGTTTTTTGTAGGCGTTTGGCGGCGGCAACAGCGGGTGTAAGTGCCCCTCATCACTTCATTAGGTTGAAGGCGAGTCATAAGGATGACTTGGCGGTATGGGACGTATTTCTAAAACGTTACAATGGTAGGTCTGTAGTGATGGCGGAGGTCAGCAATAATGCTGACTGGGAGCTGTTTACAGATGCAGCGGGCAGCGGTGGTTATGGGGCGTATTTTCAAGGCAGATGGTGCGCAGGGGAATGGCCGGAGCAGTGGAAAAAGGAAGGGCTAGTGCGTAATTTGGTGCTTTTGGAACTGTTTCCAATTGTAGCGGCCATTGCGCTATGGGGGGGCTCACTTTCGGGATCGAAAGGTGAGGTTTCACTGTGATAACATGGGAGTAGTGCAGGTTATCAATAATTTGACGGCCTCCTCTCCCCCGGTTGTTAATTTGCTGCGACATTTGGTGCTGGAGGCATTGGCCCTAAACATGTGGATTGTAGCGGTGCACGTTCCGGGTGTGGATAATTCCATCGCTGATGCTCTCTCTCGTTTCCAGTGGGAGCGATTCAGGATGCTGGCGCCGGAAGCAGAGAGAAAGAGGAGGAAGTGCCCGGATCGGCTATGGAGCGCGGTAAGCGAGCGGTGGGGCACCTGATTGAGCGATCCCTGGCTCGGGGGACGAGGGTAGCATATAGCGCAGCGTGGCACGAATGGGAGAGCTGGTTGGAACAGTGCGGGGGGGGGGGGGCGGTTCAGTAGATGATAGGGTCAGGGTGCTTTTGAGTTGGATAGGGAAAATCTCGAAGGAGGGCGTGTCTGTAGCGCGGGTAAATAGGTTCGTTGCGGGGGTGGCTTTCGGGTGTAAACTTCGGGGGAGTGCCGACATTACAAAAAGTTTTATGGTAAGGCAAGCATTAAAAGGTTTCAGGAGGGGTAAAGGGAGTTTGGATACCAGGAGGCCGGTGTCCTTTAATATTTTGGAAAGGATGGGGGGGGGGCTTTAGAAGGGGTATGCGATGATATTTTTGAGCGCTCGTTGTTCAGGGCGGTTTTTTCGTTAGCGTTTTTCGGGGCTTTTAGGGTGGGGGAGTTAGTTTCGCCAAGTAGGTTAGTACGAGGGGGATTGCAGAAGGAAGATGTTAGATGGGTGGACGGTAAATTGGAGATTATGTTGCGTCGGTCAAAAACAGATCAGGAGGGGAAGGGCCAACTCTTACGGTTGGGGAGGGTCCCCGGGGCAGCTATGTGCCCAGTGACCGCGTCAGAGGACTATTATCGGATTCGGGGGGATGGTGATGGGCCTTTTTTTCCAACATGGAAACGGGAGTTTTTTGTCACGTTTTCAGTTTATTGCAATTTTTAGGAGGGCCCTAGAGAAGATAGGGCTCGACAGTTCTCAGTTTGGGTCACATTCGTTCAGAGTGAGGGCAACAGAGGCTTCGGTTCACAGGATGGAGGAAGAGGAAGTGAGAAGGATAGGTAGATGGGGTCGGGACGTTATAGGGCGTACGTTAGACCTCAGTTGTTATAACTTATAACTTATTATATTAAAAACCCCTTTTTGGGGTGTTTACAAGTGTCCACTGATTATGATTATTTTCTTTCAGGTCGCCACCCAGCGCTAGTTTGGATTCTAGGGCATTCGTTTGTGTTTTGGGGGGTGGAGCGAACAAAGGCTAGGCGTGATGGTAGGCAGCTGCGTTTCCCGCGTAGTGATGCTGTCTGCTCACCCACAGTTAAGGATAGTATGGTCGGAAATAGTCCCGAGAAGAGTGTGGAGGGGGTGAGGTCAGTAAAAGGGTTGAACAAAGTGAGGATTAAGTTAAACAGAGAGGTGTCTCGCTTTGTGGGGTATCATGGGGGAATATCGGTGAGGCATATTGACTTAGAAGTGGGGGTGGGAAACTATTGGAGGTCGGATGGGGTACACCTCAACGACATCGGAATAGATTTATGGTTAGAGGGCATTCAAGAGGGGATCGAAAGAGCGTTGTGGGGTTGGCGGGCGGCGCAGGCTTGAGTAGGTCAAGCCGTGCTGGCTGTGGAGGGGTCCCTTGGAGCCAGTAAAAGGGGAGTAGGAGGGTAGCAGGGGCTGGATAGCTTCCTCCCCACTTTGATGTGGTTTTATTTAGGACTGTCGCCTCTGGTTAACGCAGGATGGGCCCTGCTGAGTTGGTGGGTATGGTTAGGCAAGTTATGGCTAGCCGGCCTCAGGGTCCGGATGAGGCGACCTGGGGCGAGGGGATGAGTGGTGGGCCCCCGAGTCTGTCATCTGGCGGCGGGGGCAAGTGGTAGGAAAATATTGTCGCCCGAGTCCGAGGTGCGACCGGCGACAGGTACAGCTATTTTCTGGCGGTTATTGGTGAGGCGGCAGTTAGTTTTAGGGTTAGGGCTCCAGGGATCTCTCTCAGGGTTTAGTTCAGAGGGGGTTAAAATTGTTATGATATGTTAATGTTGTTTGTAAATAAACATGGCTGCTGTGGCCATAATTAATCCAAATTACTGTGTTGGTGGTTACTGGAAGGTCTGGGTAAAAGGGGTGGGGGGTAGTCAGGTCACAGTGGCAACGACTCCGTAATGCCCAGGTCATGAAGCCCCATTGTCAGCAGCGTCATTGTGTAGCGGTTCGGCCAGACAATCCCGTCTTGTTCTTGATGTTTTCTTCCTTTTGCCTTTTCCTTGCTAGATTTCGGTATCACTAGTTACTTCTGTGTTAATTTCTTCTATACGAATCTAGCCGAACGATCATCCGCAGACATGTTGATGAAAAATATTCCATTGAAAGGAGCAGCTTGCCGCCTCGGAGATGAATGGGAGTTGGCAGTCAAGGCCAGGTTTTATGTGCTTCTTTGCTGCGCAGCAGAGTGATTAGGATCTCTTCTACCCTAACGATAAGAGCTAACATTTGCCTTATTTCCATTGACCATGTAAAAAAGACAAAAAATTACAATATCAGAGGCAAAACAAAGTAACAAAACAAAAATTCTGCAGCGCAACGAGGAGCAGTTCTGGTTTTGTGAGTTTTCCCTAAAATAAATGATGTGACTGGAAGGTTTCATTGAGATTGATATTTGTGGCTCCGCCGCAGCCTTCCCGTAAATGAGAGCCTCTCTGTTTGCAGGAAGTTCCCAGCAGTACGGTTTTGTTGTACAAAAAGATGAAAATGGATCTGAGAAGGTGTTGGGCTCTTGCCATTGATGTGAATGGGAAAGCCTGGTGGGGTTCTTCACAAAGGCTGGTGGCGCCGCGTTCTCCTTTTCTGAGGCGCAGTTTTTACTAGGAACAATTAGGATCTCCAGAGGAAAGTGTGTGGCGAATGGTTATAAAGAGCTAAGAAAAAGGCAATCTTTTAAAATCCGCCTCATTGTGCGCTAATGCTTCCAGTATCACTTATTTAGAGTCTTTCAGCAGTTTTAATAAACGTCTGCAGGATATTCCCAAGGCAAAAACCCTGATTTAGAAGAATAAATGATGCCGAGAACTCCATCTCGCAATGTTGTATTATTTACACAATTAGATAAACAAAAAGGAAAATGGCGGCAGGAGCGCGTCTACTCTGGTACGGAGGGTGATACCAAATATCTCTGGTGTTGTCGAGCATTTCATGGATTATTAAGGACTTCTGTGGTCAGACCATTTATGAGCACAATCTGTGCTGGTTAATGGAAGTATCTGGTGGTCAAAAGTAGTGAAGGGGTAAATGTCAGCAAACTGGGTTGGTGAATGCCGTAATGATTACATCCATGATGAATAGGTTAATTGTAACATCCCTGGTGGTCCATGCCAGTATAGCAGTTGATGATAACATCCCTGGTGGTCCATGGCAGTAAAGCGGTTGATGATAGCATCCCTGGTGGACCATGGCAGTAAAGCGGTTAATGATAGCATCCCTGGTGGACCATGGCAGTAAAGCGGTTGATGATAGCATCCCTGGTGGACCATGGCAGTAAAGCGGTTGATGATAGCATCCCTGGTGGTCCATGGCAGTAAAGCGGTTGATAATAGCATTCCTGGTGGTCCATGGCAGTAAAGCGATTAATGATAGCATCCCTGGTGGTCCATGGCAGTAAAGCGGTTGATGATAGCATACCTGGTGGTCCATGTCAGTAAAGCAGTTGATGATAGCATCCCTGGTGGTCCATGGCAGTAAAGCGGTTGATAATAGCATTCCTGGTGGTGCATGGCAGTAAAGCGATTAATGATAGCATCCCTGGTGGTCCATGGCAGTAAAGCGGTTGATGATAGCGTCCTTGGTGGTCCATGGCAGTAAAGCGGTTAATGATAGCATCCCTGGTGGTCCATGGCAGTAAAGCGGTTGATGATAGCATCCCTGGTGGTCCATGGCAGTAAAGCGGTTGATGATAGCATCCCTGGTGGTCCATGGCAGTAAAGCGGTTGATGATAGCATCCCTGGTGGTCCATGGCAGTAAAGCGGTTGATGATAGCATCCCTGGTGGTCCATGGCAGTAAAGCGGTTGATAATAGCATTCCTGGTGGTGCATGGCAGTAAAGCGGTTGATGATAGCATCCCTGGTGGTCCATGGCAGTAAAGCGGTTGATAATAACATCCCTGGTGGTCCATGGCAGTAAAGCGGTTGATGATAGCATCCCTGGTGGACCATGGCAGTAAAGCGGTTAATGATAGCATCCCTGGTGGACCATGGCAGTAAAGCGGTTGATGATAGCATCCCTGGTGGACCATGGCAGTAAAGCGGTTGATGATAGCATCCCTGGTGGTCCATGGCAGTAAAGCGGTTGATGATAGCATCCCTGGTGGTCCATGGCAGTAAAGCGGTTGATGATAGCATCCTTGGTGGTCCATGGCAGTAAAGCGGTTGATGATAGTGTCCTTGGTGGCCTAGAGTAGTAAAGGTGTTAACCTTTAATTTAGGTACTGTTAGTAGTTGAGGGAATAAGCATAGAGAGAAGGTGAGGAAATTTCCTCCAGCAGCTTCTCACCTCAGAGTCCCTGTGGAGCTAAACTGGCAGCAGAGGCCATATGTCTGCTAGTGAATACAAGTGTTAACCTCATGCTCCATTTTTATCAAAATGCTATCTCTATGAGAGGCTTACCCCAGGATGTACCCATGAAGAGATCAGCTGTAATCTTTGGGGAAACTCAGCAGCTGGTGTTCAATTCCTCTATGGCACCACTATAGGTGAAATAAGGCATTGCTAAGGCATTGCACAGTTTTCATTTAAATCAATGGATATCCAAGATGAGTCATTGTGCGCACTGAAGTCTATGAGAGCAGAGGGGAGGAGGAGAATGGAAAGACACTTGCACACAGATGTCCGACTCGGACTAATGGTGAATTATTAGTCCTTCCTGGATAGTCCCAAATAACTTGTTAGCTGCCTTATTTATACCCTTATGTATCATTCGTGCCTGAGAATCAGTACAGTTCATTCCTAGAGGTGTTCATGTGAACAGACAAACCAGATCAACCTTGTGCAATCTAGCATTACCAAGTCAAAGTCTGCTCAGCTCTGCTATGTTGCCAGACATCTATTTGGCTCTGCTACATTGCCTGAACCAGCTGCATCATCACCAACTTCTGTCTTCCCATCAGTGTTGCCAAGCTACCCATGATTGCTGCTGCACTAAAGCGCCACGCCTCAGGATGGACGCAAGATCCTGTCCTACTAAAACTGCAACAACTCTCATAATGCTGCATAGACCAACTACACCTCTCCAGGTAAAGATGGAAGAACTCCTGTCCCTTACTAATCAGGGAAAGTGGGGAACCCCTGCCTAATAGCGGGGTGCTCGTCCCGATAAGGTCGGCCCCACTGTCTTCAACTGGGACCTGGCTATCAATGATCAGATACCTGGAGAGATATACAAACCACAGGAAATGTCACTGTTCACACACTGGACACGGAACGCGACTGTTCACACCAACACACCCGGTAATGCATACCACACAGAACAGGAACCCCACCCAGGACTCACATGTATACAGATAGCAAACTACAGCTAGTCCAAATGTCCTCACTCCAGTGGACTGGAGAGTCAGCCACCATGCTCACATGCAGCAGACCGGAGGGGATTGGCTGGAGAAACACCACACCCAGCCAGCTCAATTAACCCTCACCTGTGAAGCTGTGCGCAGGGAACCTGTAGAACCACAGGTCCCAGACGCATAACCTAACAATTGCCAGTCAGATTGTGGCTTTAAGGATGCACTTTATGATATCATTACAGTATGTGTGAGTTATAGACAGTTAGAGAGCAAGATCTGCAGTTCTGTGAACAGCCTGTAGATGACAGCACAGCAGCCAGGCTCCTCCCACCAGCATGGGTTTTTCTGTTTTACATTGTTGTCTGCTCCTTTTGTAATCTCAGATAACTCTTTTCACCCCTCCCTGACTCCTGCCGTACATGTACATCATTAGAGGGAAGCAGTTCCCATGAAATGACATACATGTATGGCGTGTATATGGTGCAGGCACAGGAGATGAGCAGAATCTGCAGTGGGAATCAGCTGTGACTGACACCTGGGGTCACGCTGCAGTGGCCTGGACTTCAATTTCAGCTATTAACTCCTCACATGTAAGTGGTTAACAGAGGGAGATGGCTTCCTTTGTGACATCATTGCCCTCCGCCATCCAATTGCAGAAGGCCAATGGGTTACTATTGCTTGTAATGTGAAAGATAATATACTGCAATACAGAAGTAGTACAGTGTATCATCTGAGCAATCATAAGATCGCAGGTTCAAGTGCTCAATAGAGACATAGAAGATAAATAAGAAGTACAAATGAAAAAGGAAGAAAAAAATTAAAAAAACCTTTTTGTTCAATGTATATAAAAAATACATATTTGGTATCAATAATATAAACAGGTTTTATCCTGCACCAAAAACTGTTAAATTCAGGAAAAACAGAGCCGAAATGCTGTTTGTGTTCATTTCACCTAAAAAAAAGGCAATAAAAGTGATCAACAAAGTTGTAAAAACTACGACTCGCCCAGCAAAACAGAAACCCCCACAGACAAAGACAAACGTTGTGGGACTTGGAATGCAGCGACACCAAAATCACATTTTCCAAAAAAAAACGTTTTACAAAAGTGAGAAAACCTCCCAAAAGAAATGTATTATCGTAAATCACAAAAAAAAGTTGTGGCATCATTTATATGGTGGACGGAATGCCGTAAGAAGAATCAGAATTGATGTGTTTTTTCACCATTTCCTCTAAAAAAATTGTTCTTCAACAGACATTCTATGTCCCAACAACAGAACCAACAAGAACAACCGGCATGGAAGGATGAAAGAGTTAGGAGTTCTAAAGGTGGAGGTGAGAGCCCCCAAAAGTGTTGCATCATTAAGGGGTCTGCGCTCCAGGGCTTTTATAGCCGCGATGGGCAATTGCTGCCGCAGCTACCAGCCAGTAACCACAAGAACGGGCCGGTACTTCAGGGTCTGGGGCTCCCAATCACTTCAATAAGAGCTACACAAGCAGCGCTGAAGCGCTCGGCGAGTGCCAAGGGAGGGTCGGAAACAGAGGGCCGGGTTTTCCCATCTGGGTCATGAGAAGACCCCTTTAAGTACCAAACTAGACGGCATCCTCAGGGTAGGTCATCAATAGTTAATCACCGGGGACCCCAGCGATCACCTGATCGGGCCGCTGTCAGTGCAGCTGGCCGGATGTGCACCATAGGAGGTGGGGGCAGATGTGGCCTAGCTGGCTTCACTCCTAGGATCCCGCTGAGATCCCCAGCGATTAACTACTGATAACCGATCCTGAGGAGAGGTTAACATTCTTAGTATAGGCCATTAGCATCTGACCGGCAGAATACGACTCCGGTCACCCATACCAATCAGCTCTTCAAAGGAGTTGGGGTGCTCAGAGAGGCGCTGCATCCTCTTCCGTTCATCGGTCACATGGTCTTCCTGCCATTCAAGATGCAATACCATTCATGACCACTATTTAATGTATGGCGCCTGAGATACAATGAAGAGACTAAGAATTCCATTAAAGATACATGTGCAACATATAAACTGAGAGCAAATACATGACATCCCGAATAAAGCCTCCTCCTTTACACCCCAGTAAGGTGTCATTATGGGTTTGCTGCGGCACCACGATGCGCACCTTCTCCCCACAGTCACTCGTCTAAAGACGTTTATACATCCCCGCTATCTGGGTTAATATCAACTGGTGAATTATAACTTTAATATTATTATCAGCTCTCATTATTATTATCGGCAGATAACTGGCCTCCAGGAAGGAGATTTTGCTGCAGTTTGGGAAGCAACAAAAAGGAAAAGCAATAAGTCAGACAAAAGAACAGAAAGTCGGAAACAAAACAAGATACTGCGCAAGTTACAAAAGAAAGCAAATAAAAATATAAAAGGGAGCAAGAAGAGAGATAATTAAGAAGATAGAAAGCAAAGGGTGTAATCTTGTAATAAAAGGCGAAGCGTCAGACACAAATAAAGATAAGACGCGGCGGAGAGCGGCGCAGCGCCGGGAAGAAAGGGGAGCGCACAAAACATCCATGAATTATCTCCGGAATGGGAGCTGCAGACACGTAGACTTCAACAAATGTCACTAGAGGGGGATTTAAAGGAGCACTAACCCTAAAGCCAGGGGTGCACATACTATAGAGACAGGTCATATGGGGCCCTTGGAGAGAAGGGCCCCAGCTCTGCTTGCACCATCCCTTTTTCTACTGAGAACATATGCAGAAACTTCCCCCAAATAGTTGGGGAATTGGTCCTACAGGGTCATTTTAAAGGGCATAAAAAACAAGCGCTTCTGTCCTTGGTGGCAAAACCAGATACCTTGATGGGGGGCCCATGTGTTTCCTACGGGGACCCATCCGTTCTATGTATGCCATTGCCTAAAGGGGTCTTGTTATAAACGTTCAGTGTTATAATGAAAGCTCCAGAGATCCATCTCTCATACGTACATAAAGCAGAGATATATGAGGTGAAGCAGCTGTCGAGGGGACGACATCTGTCTGCACTTCCTGCCAATCACCAACCTGAAGATCACACAAGCATCAGGTGCAAGTGCTCATAGTCTTAAAGAAGCTGGGCCAAGATGCACAATCCCTTTAAGGATACGGGGCTCAGAGCAATCAGTCCCACTCCCAGCACCCCTGACAATCAGCTGATTCCGATGCAATAAAGTGGATGCTGCGTGTTCTGCACAGGTGGAGGATCATCTCCGCTGGTGGACCCAAAGATCCCAAGTCCAACGCTGAGTAAAGGAGGAAGAATTTAGTCCCCTAAAAAGATCTAAGAGTGTCCATTGCAGCGTCTGAGGAGCCACAGCCGAGGAGACAGCGGGGAGAGAGATAACCTTGCATTGGGGCTCTACCATCTCCTCCCCTGGGAATAGCTCAGGACCCGACCATGCTACTGCTGGGGGAGATCACGGGGAAGTCACCGGGGGTTACCTTAAGTCTACTTGTCACTCGTGACGCCACCGTTCCTTCTCATGGAATAGATCTTGTAGATGAATAAAATAGTCCAACACCAGAAGAGTTTATTTTGGAACAAAACCGGGAACGGTCGATCTTGTCCATTTAGGCCCCCTGTCCATGACCAAGGCGGACTATCACTAACGATATTCCGCCGCGGGGGATGAAGGGGAGGCGCTGTCAGGTCTCTACGGTGAGCTTATCTAATAGCTAGGCTCACCGCAGAGAATCACGGCAAATTGTGGCATGCCGCGATTTAGATCCCGTCAGTGGAGAATCGCTATGATCCTCCACTCATGGACGCCGGCGCTGCGCTTTCCATAGCAACCATAGCAGTGATTGCCGGCAGACATGCAGCCTTACTTAACCCCATGAGCTCGCGGTGAAGCTGGCGGTGGAGCTCGCGGGGCATTGGAACAATCCACAGGCCAAGTTATCAGCAGGTCCTTTCACTCCCGACAACACTCACACTTGCTTTCTTCTCTTCTTGCTGACAAGCGGTTCCTTTGTCTCCGTACTCAGCAGTAGTTCAGGGGAGTCCTGGGTTGAGCGGGCCCAGGCTGAGCAGCAGGCAATCGCTCGGCCTCCTCCATGCTCCACACACAGACCAATCTGACAACCTCTCTGTCTCTGACGGTGCCTCGCTGACTGACTGTCCAACTATGCGTTGCCTTCTTGCAAATCACATATATCAAGCATCATCACATAGCCACAAAGAATACACAGAAAACGATACATTTTCCAGACAGGGCAGAACATACCAGACATTAACCCTTTCAGTCCTGCAAACATCCAATCCACATCAATCTAATGCACTCCACAAACAAGACACCGACAAGACATAGAACATTCTGGAGGGGCCCCACTAACGCTGGGCCACTACACCATCCATTAAACGAGATATAAACACAGAGGGATTCAACTAGTCGCACGTGGCCTATAGGGCTCACACCGAGGTCCTCCTCCGAAGGAAGCGCTTCAGTAGTATTAAGCAATGGAAACAGTCAAGCCCTGTTTGGTTTGGCAGTGAAGCCGGTGGATGGTACGTGATGGGCGGCTGCGACGGACGAAGGCTGCATGCATTTACAAAAATACCACCTTTACATAACAAACTGGTTTCACTGCATAGAAAGGTATTTCATACTTCAACATCATGTAATTTACCGAACCTCACACAACATACATGACCGTATCTAGGGAAGACCTCGGTGGGACAAATATTACTCATCACTGCCCTTGTGGTACCTAATATTCAACGCCCTACTCCGTACTATATTCTCGAAATGACTGCCTAAGTGCCAGAGTACGTCTACATGTTAGGAGATCCGCACCACGGTGGACTCAATGCATGGAAGGTGCAACACGGCATCTTCATTATAACACGCCTGTCTCATGTGAACTCAAATTAGTGCAGAGCGCCACCTCTAGGAAGTGCCTTGCCCGCCATTGCAGAGCATCATGTCTACACATGCCATCACTTATGGCCATAGTCACCCAGCATCCTTAGAAAATGTGTCATAATAGCAGCACAACGTAATGTCATAACCCCTTATAGTCCGCATGCATCCGTCATGTCCCTAGTGCGCACGCTAACCTCTCGTTGGACCAGTCTTACAGGTCCTGCTCCTTGCTCCTCCTTGTCCTGCAGCCATGGCGCTTTCTTCTTTAGGGACTGAGTACCCTGCGGGAAGGGAGACTCCATCTCCTTCCATGCCATGCGACAACAGTTTTGGCCCCTTTTGACAGTCCTGAAGCTTCTCTGTTCGGCTCTCCACTATGAAAACACTGTTTCTGTTCAAACTTTGCTAAAATTTTGGTTCAATAGGAACCCAAACCTCAGGTGGTTCATCTCAATCAAACCCACTAGAAGAAGAAGAAGAAAAAAGAAGGAGATACAGGAAAATAATCTTTTTTCGTCTTTTTCCTTTTTTTCTTAGTCTTTTTTTATTTTGCTTCATAGAATGGTAGAGTTGGAAGGGACATCCAGGGTCATCAGTGCAGGATCACTAAATCATCTGTCCGGCCTCTGAAGACTTCTATTGAAGGAGAACTCCCCACCTCCTGTGGTAACCTGTTCCACTCGTTGATCCCCCTCACTGTCTAATATCTAATCTGTGTCTCCTCCCTTTCAGTTTCATCCCATTGCTTCTAGTCTTTCCTTGTGCAGATGAGAATAGGGCTGATCCCTCTGCACTGTGACAGCCCTTCAGATATTTGTTGACAGCTTCATTAAGTTTGCGTCAAATAAAATTTTCTAAAGTCCTTAAATACACTTCTAAGTGGCCTATGAGTGCTGTATGGGGCTTTTATGACTGTTATACACCAGTTTTATGGGTATTAGTGCAGTTGCGGTTCGGTTCAAACTGATTACGATCAAACATTTTGACAAAATTCAGCAAACTGGTCAAACTGAACTTTTCAAAAGCTCTCCCATCACTACTCATTGAGTAAGAGGCCAAGTAGATGATGAAAACTGTTGACCTGTTGGCATCTCTAAGGGTGCCCAAGTACATTAAATGAAGTCGGCTAAACTTGGCAATTTCAGCAAGACCGGCCAACTATCCATTATGTATGGAGGCGTCTTGACTCTCCCCTAGTAGTAGTAGTCGGGGAAAAGAAGGAACAGACATGTTGTATTCCAAAGGATGCCCCATCCTTTGCTGCCTTCGGAGATGCGGCGAGCTCAGACAGTGTCTTATTCACTTCTCCCCATTGAAAGCACATGTACTGAGCCTACTGTATATACAGTATGGGGGACTGGCTGTCAGCTATTGTAAGTATTTGGGCACTTATGAGGCCTTCTACAGAGCCCAATCCTCTGCTGGATAGAACAAGCACTGATCAGCAAAGCATGACAATTGGCGCTACTTTAGATTTCTTTTACACGGTCTGAGAATAGCTGGTATCGATACAAACTATCATTACCATATCTGTTTGTCCACATGGAGCTATCATAGGTCGGCTTCACATGGGAAGATGTCAAGCCAACCAGTGAGTATTTATATACTCGTCTAAGTGAGCCAATCAGCCATCAGATGAGCATTTGTTTGTTGGACCGCTGATTGTTTGCCCCTTTACATATGCAAAAGAATGTTTGGGCGAACGTTCTTGCCTGATCATCGGGAAGTGGAAAAGGCCCTTTAAGAATAAAGCTTAAAGAGATCAAAGTAAGCAGCTTAGTCCTTAGATCCACCAACATTGATGAAGCGAAGGCCAAGCCTCTCTCTTCTCCTCACCATGGCCCTCTCAGGGCCCAAGTGTCGGCACAGGTTACCCTGCTGTACGAGAAGCCGGAGCCAAACTGGAGTCTATCAAATCAGAGATTAAGAAAAATGCCCCCCTTGTTGGATCGGTGAGCGAGTTCTGGACACGGATTACCCCGGTCTACCAGGTCAGAACCTCTCCATGCGTCTGTCCAGAATGGAGATCTGAGGCCTCAAGTGCACAACATTAAAAACAAGACGGAAAATTCATAAATGATATAAGACTTTCTTTCCATGACAGCAACGATGACAAAGCCGTCCAGGCGTCTACATATGCTTCACATCATAAGACATCTGATGTCTACTACAGAAGTGTAACAACACCGGAACACGCAACTCAGACGACTTCAAAAGACTCTGTCTGAGGCTCCCTGGATCCGAGGAAGACCCGGCTGTGTTTGAAGTGTAGAACTTCCACAGATTCTCTCCGTCATGTAATGAACTTGGGTGCAAAGACAGAGAACATATGCTGGTCCTACCATGACTTAAATCTTAAGGGACAGCTCAGAATTCGTTTGATCTCAACTTTCTGCAGAATAGGTTGGAAACACTGAAAATATAAGGGTATATGTGATGGAGAGAAATATATCAGCGTTTAGCCAATCGTGTAAGCATGCCAAAATGTATAAAACAGATATGTAGACAGCAGGGGGTCCGGGCCTTTAGGCTGCATGAGGCAAAGTGTGAAATGGCATCCCACCCCGGCTGAAACAAACACTCATTTTATAGACATTGAAGGTGCCAATACACAAGATACTCAACATATATATGAACCATTGAGACTGAAGTGATGGATTAATAGTGCCCCCAGTAGTGGTTCCAAAAGTAAGTGTCCCCCTTAGTGGCCCGAATATTAATAGTTACCCCCTTGATGGTGCCAGTAGTAATAGTGACCCCATTAGTGACCCAACTAGTCATAGTAACCTCCATAGTGGCCCTAGTAATAACAGGGATGATTAGTGGCCCCTGCAGTGATTAGTGGCCCCTGCAGGCCAGGTGAGTGAATCACCTGTTGAGTTGTTTCCAGGCCGGCTCGCATCTGGCAATTATCTTTCACCAGCCATTAATGGCTAGTATAAATAGGTGGCAATCTGATATTCCTCTGAGGTCCTGTAGACCGCTGCATCATGGTAGGGGCGCTCCTGGAAGACAGTTATATGTTGACATGACATGTGACCACTGCAGTCAATCATTGGCTGTAGCGATGACAATGTCAACACCACCAAGGATACGGCTATGGACAGTGATTGGCCACAGTGGACCCATGCCATCACTGCAGCTGGGTGAACAGACTATGACAAGGGACCCGGGAAGCATCGGCTGGGGTTGGTAAGGTGAGAATTACCTTTTGCTACAGTACTTTATAGCGTTGAAATCTCCGGTAAAAAAAAAGATATGTATGGGGGTGGACAACTTTTTTAACTCTTTCAGCAACTTGTTTTAGTAGCTCTATTATGCAAGCAGACAATTTACAGGCAGCCTTCACTTCCCGTGTGCATCAGTGACCCTATGAGTGGGTCACCAGTTGCCCTTCCTTGGAGCAAATGTGACAGGTACTAACTACTGCATATCCCACATGACTGGCCATTCTGGAGATGCTCTGACCCAGTTGACCCATGTCAGAGTCGCTCGCATCCTTACACTTATCCATTTATCCTGCTTTCAATACATTAAATTTAAGAACTGACTGTTCTGTGATAGAATTCACAAGAGAAGTAAAATGATTAGAGATGAGCGAGCACCAAAATGCTCGGGTGCTCGTTACTCGGGACGAAATTATCGCGATGCTCGAGGGTTCGTTTCGAGTAACGAACCCCATTGAAGTCAATGGGCGACCCGAGCATTTTTGTATTTCGCCGATGCTCGCTAAGGTTTTCATTTGTGAAAATCGGGGCAATTCAAGAAAGTGATGGGAACGACACAGCAACGGATAGGGCAGGCGAGGGGCTACATGTTGGGCTGCATCTCAAGTTCCCAGGTCCCACTATTAAGCCACAATAGCGGCAAGAGTGCCCCCCCCCTCCCAACAACTTTTACTTCTGAAAAGCCCTCATTAGCATGGCATACCTTAGCTAAGCACCACACTACCTCCAACAAAGCACAATCACTGCCTGCATGACACTCCGCTGCCACTTCTCCTGGGTTACATGCTGACCAACCGCCCCCCCTCCCCCCCCACAGCGCACACCAAAGTGTCCCTGCGCAGCCTTCAGCTGCCCTCATGCCACGCCACACTCATGTCTATTTATAAGTGCGTCTGCCATGACGAGGGACCGCAGGCACACACTGCAGAGGGTTGGCACGGCTAGGCAGCGACCCTCTTTAAAAGGGGCGGGGCGATAGCCCACAATGCTGTACAGAAGCAATGAGAAATAGAATCCTGTGCCACCGCCATCAGGAGCTGCACACGTGGGCATAGCAATGGGGAACCTATGTGCCACACACTATTCATTCTGTCAAGGTGTCTCTGCATGCCCCAGTCAGACTGGGGTTCTTTACAAGTGGACACAGATGCATTTATAATTCCCTGTGGACCCACAGCATGGGTGGGTGCCAGGAAGCCACCGGCGGTACATAGAAATATCCCATTGCAGTGCCCAACACAGCTGAGGTAACGTCAGCTGTAATGCAGGTGGGCTAAAAATTAATTTGATTACACTGTAGGCGAGGGCCCACAAAAATTGCTGTATCAACAGTACTAATGTACATCCCAAAAATTGGCCATGGCCAACCAAGAGGGCAGGTGAAACCCATTAATCGCTTTGGTTAATGTGGCTTAAGTGGTAACTAGGCCTGGAGGCAGCCCAGTGTAACGAAAAATTGGTTCAAGTTAAAGTTCCAACGCTTTTAAGCGCATTGAAACTTATAAAAATTGTTTAGAAAAATTATATGAGTGAGCCTTGTGGGCCTAAGAAAAATTGCCCGTTCAGCGTGATTACGTGAGGTTTCAGGAGGAGGAGCAGGAGGAGGAGGAGGAATATTAGACACAGATTGATGAAGCAGAAATGTCCCCGTTTTGGATGGTGAGAGAGAACGTAGCTTCCATCCGCGGGTGCAGCCTACGTATTGCTTAGGTATCGCTGCTGTCCGCTGGTGGAGAAGAGAAGTCTGGGGAAATCCAGGCTTTGTTCATCTTGATGAGTGTTAGCCTGTCGGCACTGTCGGTTGACAGGCGGGTACGCTTATCTGTGATGATTCCCCCAGCCGCACTAAACACCCTCTCCGACAAGACGCTAGCCACAGGACAAGCAAGCACCTCCAGGGCATACAGCGCGAGTTCAGGCCACGTGTCCAGCTTCGACACCCAGTAGTTGTAGGGGGCAGAGGCGTCACCAAGGATGGTCGTGCGATCCGCTACGTACTCCCTCACCATCCTTTTACAGTGCTCCCGCCGACTCAGCCTTGACTGGGGAGCGGTGACACAGTCTTGCTGGGGAGCCATAAAGCTGGCAAAGGCCTTGGAGAATGTTCCCCTGCTGCGCTGTACATGCTGCCTGATCTCTGCGCCTCCCCTGCTACCTGGCCCTCGGAACTGCGCCTTCTGCCACTAGCGCTGTCGGATGGAAAGTTTACCATCAGTTTGTCCACAAGCGCCCTGTGGCATAGCAACACTCTCGAACCCCTTTCCTCTTCGGGAATGAGAGTGCAAAGGCTCTCCTTATAGCGTGGGTCGAGCAGTGTGTACACCCAGTAATCCGTAGTGGCCAGAATGCGTGCAACGCGAGGGTCACGAGAAAGGCATCCTAACATGAAGTCAGCCATGTGTGCCAGGGTACCTGTACGCAACACATGGCTGTCTTCACTAGGAAGATCACTTTCAGGATCCTCCTCTTCCTCCTCAGGCCATACACGCTGAAAGGATGACAGGCAAGCAGCATGGGTACCGTCAGCAGTGGGCCAAGCTGTCTCTTCCCCCTCCTCCTCATCCTCCTCCTCCTCCTCCTCCTGAACGCGCTGAGATATAGACAGGAGGGTGCTCTGACTATCCAGCGACATACTGTCTTCCCCCGGCTCTGTTTCCGAGCGCAAAGCGTCTGCCTTTATGCTTTGCAAGGAACTTCTCAAGATGCATAGCAGAGGAATGGTGACGCTAATGATTGCAGCATCGCCGCTCACCATCTGGGTAGACTCCTCAAATTTTCCAAGGACCTGGCAGATGTCTGCCAACCAGGCCCACTCTTCTGTAAGGAATTGAGGAGGCTGACTCCCACTACGCCGCCCATGTTGGAGTTGGTATTCCACTATAGCTCTACGCTGCTCATAGAGCCTGGCCAACATGTGGAGCGTAGAGTTCCACCGTGTGGGCACGTCACACAGCAGTCGGTGCACTGGCAGATTAAAGCGATGTTGCAGGGTGCGCAGGGTGGCAGCGTGCGTGTGGGATTTGCGGAAATGTGTGCAGAGCTGGCGCACCTTTCCGAGCAGGTCTGACAAGTGGGGGTAGCTTTTCAGAAAGCGCTGAACCACCAAATTAAAGACATGGGCCAGGCATGGCACGTGCGGGAGGCTGCCAAGCTGCAGAGCTGCCACCAGCTTGCGGCCGTTGTCACACATGACCATGCCCGGTTGGAGGCTCAGCGGCGCAAGCCAACGGTCGGTCTGCTCTGTCAGACCCTGCAGCAGTTTGTGGGCCGTGTGCCTCTTATCTCCTAAGCTGAGTAGTTTCAGCACGGCCTGCTGACGCTTGCCCACCGCTGTGCTGCCACGCCGCGCGACACCGACTGCTGGCGACGTGCTGCTGCTGCTGACACATCTTGATTGCGAGACAGAGGTTGCGTTGGAGGAGGAGGAGGAGGAAGGTGCTTTAGTGGAGGAAGCATACACCGCCGCAGATACTACCACCGAGCTGGGGCCCGCAATTCTGGGGGTGGGTAGGACGTGAGCGGTCCCAGGCTCTGACTCTGTCCCAGCCTCCACTAAATTCACCCAATGTGCCGTCAGGGAGATGTAGTGGCCCTGCCCGCCTGTGCTTGTCCACGTGTCTGCTGTTATGTGGACCTTGCCAGTAACCGCGTTGGTGAGGGCGCGTACAATGTTGCGGGAGACGTGGTCGTGCAGGGCTGGGACGGCACATCGGGAAAAGTAGTGGCGACTGGGAACCGAGTAGCGCGGGGCCGCCGCCGCCATCATGCTTTTGAAAGCCTCCGTTTCCACAAGCCTATACGGCAGCATCTCAAGGCTGATCAATTTTGCAATGTGCACGTTTAACGCTTGAGCGTGCGGGTGCGTGGCGGCGTACTTGCGCTTGCGCGCAAACTGTGGCGCTAGCGATGTCTGGACGCTACGCTGAGAGACATTGCTGGATGGGGCCGAGGACAGCGGAGGTGAGGGTGTGGGTGCAGGCCAGGAGACGGTAGTGCCTGTGTCCTCAGAGGGGGGTTGGATCTCAGTGGCAGGTTGGGGCACAGGGGGAGAGGCAGTGGTGCAAACCGGAGGCGGTGAACGGCCTTCGTCCCACCTTGTGGGGTGCTTGGCCATCATATGCCTGCGCATGCAGGTGTTGGTGGTGAGGCTGGTGGTGGTGGCTCCCCAGCTGATCTTGGCGCGACAAAGGTTGCACACCACTGTTCGTCAGTCGTCAGGCGTCTCTGTGAAAAACTGCCACACCGTAGAGCACCTTGACCTGTGCAGGGTGGCATGGCGCGAGGGGGCGCTTTGGGAAACAGTTGGTGGATTATTCGGTCTGGCCCTGCCTCTACCCCTGGCCACCGCACTGGCTCGGCCTGTGCCCACACCCTGACTTGGGCCTCCGCGTCCTCGCCCGCGTCCACGTCCTCTAGGCCTACCCCTACCCCTCAGCATGCTGTATTACCAGTGATTTGATTTCCCAGGCAGGAAAGAAATATGCGCAAGCCTGCTGTAAAACGTAGCTGGCTGCGTATGATTTCTGTTTACGTTCTGCACGCAGCACACACGTACACAGAACGCTGAGGACTGTCAGAGGCAAGCCAAATAGAATGTTTCCCTTTTTTTGGTAAAGAAAAGGCCCACTGACTATATTCAATCAATAATATATGTCTTCTTGCCCTGCCTACACAATTCTCTCCCTGTAGTATTACTGCAGGGCGCAATGCTCTGCACAGCCGATTAAAAAAAAAAAAAAAAATGCAGCACAGCTAACAGCAGCCTGCACAGTACTGCACACGGTTAAATGTGGCCCTAAGAAGGACCGTTGGGGTTCTTGAAGCCTACACTAACTCCTAACACTCTCCCTGCCTAACCACCACTTCTGTCCCTGGACTATTACTGCAGGGCGCAATGCTCTGCAGACAGCCGATTTTGAAAAATAACAAAATGAGCAACACTGCTAACAGCAGCCTCCACAGTACTGCACACGGATAGATGTAGCCCTGAGAAGGACCGTTGGGGTTCTTGAAGCCTACACTAACTCCTAACGCTCTCCCTACAGCAGCTCCAGCACGATACCACTGTCCCTCAGCTAACTCACAAGGCATCTGAGGCGAGCCGCGGGAGGGCAGATTTTTATACTCGGGTGACACCTGATCTCGCCAGCCACTCACTGCAGGGGGGTGGTATAGGGCTTGAACGTCACAGGGGGAAGTTGTAATGCCTTCCCTGTCTTTCAATTGGCCAGAAAAGCGCGCTAACGTCTCAGAGATGAAAGTGAAAGTAACCCGAACATCGCGTGGTACTCATTAAGACTAACGAGCATCCCGAACACCCTAATATTCGCACGAATATCAAGCTCGGACGAGTATGTTCGCTCATCTCTAAAAATGATACTTTTGGGTATACTAATAGATTATAGACTGAACATGAGTCAACAATGTGGTGCAGCAGCCAAAAAGGCAAACCCAATTCTGGGATGTATTAAGAGAAGCATAGAGTCTAGATCACGTGAGGTCATTATCCCCTCTACTCTTCCTTAGTCAGACCTCATCTGGAATACTGCGTCCAGTTCAGGGCACCCCACTTTATACAAGACATAGACAAACTGGAGCAAGTTCAGAGAAGAGTTCCCAAGATGGTGAGCGGTCTGCAAATCATGTCCTATGAGGAACGGGTAAAGGATCTGGGAATGTTTATCAGAAGAGAAGGCTGAGATGAGACTTAATAGCTGTCTACAAATATCTGAAGGGCTGTCACAGTGCAGAGGGATCAGCCCTATTCTCATCTGTACAAGGAAAGACTAGAAGCAATGGGATGAAACTGAAAGGGAGGAGACACAGATTAGATATTAGACAGTGAGGGGATCAATGAGTGGGACAGGTTGCCATGGGAGGTGGGGAGTTCTCCTTCAATGGAAGTCTCCAGAGGCTGGACAGACATCTGCCTTGGATGATTTAGTGATCCTGCACTGAGCAGGGGGTTGGACCCGATTACCCCAAAGGTCCCGATGACCCCGAAGGTCCTGATGACCCCGGAGGACCCGATGACCCTTCCAACTCTACCATTCTATGATTTGCGCCTCCCGTTCTAAAGACCACCCAATGAAGCTCAGACCAGGCTTCACGTGTGGCATCTGGTTACTACAGGAAATAGTTTGGGGGACTTGCCCTTTAAAGATTTGCTAAGACCTTGGCATGAGCTCCGCAGTATAAGGTAAATGAATGCTGAACACACAAACGATAGACTCAAGCACACTTCTCTAGAGAGGGGCCACAAACTGCAATTGCCAAACATTAAACAGTTCACTTGAAATATGTTGCTATACGGCGGCGGAGGAAGCGTTGTGCTCTGTATAATTCGGTACAAGGAGGGCTGCCAAGACTGGCAGTGCGGATATTGAGGCATGGCTAAGGTTTGGATTAATATCTTGAGCAGCCATTATTGTAGTCGAGTGCCTTTGTGTTCCCAAATCTGACATCTGGAGGGTGATAACTCACAGTATGGCACAACTGCGCTCCCTTTCTCTGTGCAGACAGATTTGGCCGGGCTCTGTTCCTTCCATTGGCCATACTCTGGAATGGCTGCTGTTGAAGCAGTCCATAAAACTACATATCAAGGAAAGCAGGTCAGAGCAGATTTATTCCTGCTAGCAGGAGGCCTGGCAGATAATAGCAAAGAAAATTAACAAACACAATTTACGACTTCTGTGCGTCTCTCTGGTATCTCAAGATGCACAAAGCGTTCACGCTTCCACGGGCGGCGAATCTCACTGAGGACCCAGCGCTGTGCTTAGAGGTCGTCTATTCCAAGGCGCCGGGAGTCACTGCCGATTCCTTCATTTATTCACTTGTGTCTTCAACAAGCTCCTTACTCCCCAAAATGTGACCCAACATCCGGCAGCTGGAGCAAAAGAGACTTCAAATCTTAAAGGGCCAAATCCGCTTCTGTACACGGCAATGCTTTACGTAACCAATCTAAGAGGAAGAATTAGTGCAGTGACTGGCACAGGGGGAGGCATCGGTGTAGTGACTGGCACAGGGGTAGGCATCGGTGTAGTGACTGGCACAGGGAGGAGGCATCGGTGCAGTGACTGGCACAGGGAGGAGGCATCGGAGTAGTGACTGGCACAGGGGGAGGCATCGGTGTAGTGACTGGCACAGGGGGAGGCATCGGAGTAGTGACTGGCACAGGGGGAGGCATCGGTGCAGTGATTGGCACAGGGGGAGGCATTGGTGCAGTGATTAGCACAGGGGGAGGCATTGGTGCAGTGATTAGCACAGGGTGGAGGCATCGGTGTAGTGACTGGCACAGGGAGGAGGCATCGGTGCAGTGACTGGCACAGGGGGAGGCATCGGAGTAGTGACTGGCACAGGGGGAGGCATCGGAGTAGTGACTGGCACAGGGGGAGGCATCGGAGTAGTGACTGGCACAGGGGGAGGCATCGGTGCAATGATTGGCACAGGGGGAGGCATTGGTGCAGTGATTAGCACAGGGTGGAGGCATCGGTGTAGTGACTGGCACAGGGAGGAGGCATCGGTGAAGGGACTGGCACAGGGAGGAGGCATCGGTGTAGTGACTGGCACATGGGGGAAACATTTGTGTAGTGACTGGCACAGGGAGGAGGCATCGGTGCAGTGACTGGCACAGAGAGGAGGCATCGGTGCAGTGACTGGCACAGGGAGGAGGCATCAGTGCAGTGACTGGCACATGGGGGAAACATCGGTGTAGTGACTGGCACAGGGAGAAGGCATTGGTGTAGTGACTGGCACAGGGAGGAGGCATCGGTGCAGTGACTGGCACAGGGAGAAGGCATCGGTGCAGTGACTGGCACATGGGGGAAACAGCGGTGTAGTGACTGGCACATGGGGGAAACATCAGTGTAGTGACTGGCACATGGGGGAAACAAGGGTGTAGTGACTGGCGCAGGGAGGAGGCATCGGTGCAGTGACTGGCACATGGGGGAAACATCGGTGAAGGGACTGGCACAGGGTGGAGGCATCGGTGCAGTGACTGGCACATGGGGGAAACAAGGGTGTAGTGACAGGCACAGAGTGGAGGCATCAGTGCAGTGACTCACACATTGGGGAAACATTGGTGTAGTGACTGGCACAGGGAGGAGGCAGCGGTTTAGTGACTGGCACAGGGAGGAGGCAGCGGTTTAGTGACTGGCACAGGGAGGAGGCATCAGTGTAATGACTGGCACAGGGAGGAGGTAGCAGTGTAATGACTGGCACGGGGTGGAGCCATTGGTGTAGGACAGATAGATGAGCCCGGCTGCTGCATTCAGGATGGATTGGCGAGGGGAAGCCCAATCATTAGCGAGTTGCAGTAGTAAGGCTGAGTCTTGATAAGGGGAACAATGAGTTATTGACGTCTCCAGGGTGAGGCATGGGTGGATGTGGGAGAGGTGCTTGGGGTGTCGGTGACTCAATATGGGGAGTGATGGGAAGGCCAGAATCACACATGGGGCAGAGATGGAAAGGTTTTGAAAGTTAAATCATACCATTCTGTCTGCCTTATTCCGATGTAGGGGGGGGGGCAGTAGTGGCCCCTAATATGCTGCTACCTACTGTTGGGTGGGTTCTTGTTTAGTAACATTCTTTTATTATTCAAGTGCTGTACCTTTAAGGCGGCTCGGTCTTGGTGAGCGTGCGCTGAGGGAGACAGCCGGGGCCTAAGGCTCCAGGAAGCCAAAGGAGCAGCAGAAAGCGTGATAGCCCTGGGGCCAGAGGACTAGGAGCCCCTGCGGAGCCGGTCACTGCAGGAGTTGTCCAATGGACAGTGGAAGCATTGCTAAAAACGGGTTTACCCCGGGGTCGTCTTCACCAAGAGCCTACCGACCATGTAGGATGACCTTTGACCCTGCCTGCTGGACCCCTCATGAACCCCCCTGGATGCCGAATCTGGCTGCGGACGTCCTCTGACTGGAAGCCTTCGGGGCCGACTCTCCGCACCTATTCTGAACTTTTCACTTAGGCATAACAAGCGCCAATCTTAGTCAATGCCTCCCATCCTCTTGGATATTGTATTATGCAGACCGCTCCACGCGGCAGCAGCGACAGCTGGGGTGCATCACATGACAGACCTGCCGCCGCTCCCCGGTACATCCCCGTCCTACAAGGAGCGATGTAACCTCGTGCTCAGCTCCTGTATGATGTGCTGCCTACGCAAGGTCACCAACTTCCCGTCTATTACTTGGCGCACGTAGCCAGGAGCGAGACGCCCGCTCGGAATTATCTTTCAGCATGAAGTAAGGACAGAAGTTGACATGGCAGCCACTTATTAGTCCTCGTCTCTTCGAATGTAAATGAAGATGCATTACAATCCCTCGCATGGCTTTTGTTATTAAAAATCAATTTTTGCAAAGTCTGTACTTGACAAGGACAAAGCGGAGCGCTGATGGAGCCCTAACGGATGGCGGAGATGGGAAATCGGAGCACTAAATGCGGTAAGACAATGCCGCGCTGCAGACAACAATATAAGATGCCGATCTGTAACCAGATTTAAAAGAAAGACGCCTGCAGTCATTTAGAATTCAGATGGGCGCTGCGCTCAGCCATCATTCATATGTTGTCCATTAAGCACAAGACGCTTTGTCAAATTCTTCCGCAGAGATTGAAGGCTCCGTCACACACAACAAAGAGACACCAGAAGAGTCGCAAACCACTCAGCGCGCGGAGCTACAATAGCGCGACGAGCTCTCCGCAGCGGGAAGGACAGAAGGCCAATTAGATCAGCCGCCTTCTCCTCGGTATCTAAGGGGCTTTATTCACATTCTTCTGGATTCTATGCGGCTCGCTGATTGTTTCCAGAACAGAAGAAGATCTTCTCTAAGATGTCACAAGAAAAGGGAAAAAGTTAGAGTCGGGTAACGCTGGACTCGCAGCAGCAGCAGCACCCCCACCATGAGGTGACCTGGGCCGGCCTCCTCAGACGTCAGTCTGCAGGACCGCAGAGGGGCGGTGGTAAGACGTTCCTTACCCGCCATGCCTGCATCCCGAATAAATTCACACCACAACTATAACTTTGGATGAAGCTTTATTTTAACAGACTTTACCTTTAAACCATCAAAATGATGTCAAAAACATCATTCCACGCCCAAGAATCAGACGTAGAACCCTCTGGACTGCCCCAATAGCGGGCATGTAGACATCCAGTTCTTAATGCTGGCATGGAAACACCGCCAAGCAGGATGCCAGTGTAACCCTACACTGAGCTCCCACCTGCCGCACTGAGCTCCCACCTGACGCACTGGGCTCCCACCTGACGCACTGGGCTCCCACCTGACGCACTGGGCTCCCACCTGCCGGGCTCCCATCTGCCGGGCTCCCACCTACCACACTGGGCTCCCACCTGCCGCACTGAGCTCCCACCTGACGCACTGGGCTCCCACCTGACGCACTGAGCTCCCACCTGCCGCACTGGGCTCCCACCTGACGCACTGGGCTCCCACCTGCCGGGCTCCCATCTGCCGGGCTCCCACCTACCACACTGGGCTCCCACCTGCCGGGCTCCCACCTACCACACTGGGCTCCCACCTGCCGCACTGAGCTCCCACCTGACGCACTGGGCTCCCACCTGACGCACTGAGCTCCCACCTGCCGCACTGGGCTCCCACCTGACGCACTGGGCTCCCACCTGACGCACTGGGCTCCCACCTGACGCACTGGGCTCCCACCTGACGCACTGGGCTCCTGCCTACCCCATCACCCAGCACCAACATCTTTTGGATGCCTTCCTGTAACCTGGACAGAAATATCAGCAGCCCCTTGTATATGTCCTGTGACAGTCTGACTAATATCTGCCTAATCGCTTGACCACATCCCCATACAAACCACATATATCCACCATAGTGGCAGCGCCTATCCGAAAAGAATGCGTACCAAACTCTGCTTGGTTCAGCCGAAGATGCCATAAGCCAGAACTAAAACTGCTCTAAACTGAGAACGCCTGAGCGGGCATCCCGAGCTGTACACAGAAAACTGTCCATCCCCTCGCTGCAATATACCTCTACCAGACAGACCGGACACCATCGAGAACCTACCGGCTTGATGGACAACCATACATCTCTGCCAAAAACATCTGGCTTTGATCTCCTAACAAAACTTTTCACATATCCTGAAAAACTAAAACCTCCCCAAACCGTAAGCCACTTGGCTTAACTCTACTGGCCAACACCAACTCACTAATATGTAAAGCTAATATGCAAAGGCAGCCCTAGCTAAACCACTCCCACCTGTCCTCGCATACTACTTCCAAAATGGCAAACAACCTGCATAGCAGAGCAAATGACCCAGAACGACGACCTGAGGAAAATGCAGAAGTGATTAATGCCCCGAATGTAACCGTTCATCACAAAGTCCTCTCAGGTGAGCTGCGTGAAGCACGTCAATCTGAACTCTCAGCTACTCTTGGGAAATAAGTCTGTTCTTGCTTTACTGTATAACCCGATTTCTGGAGTCCCTTTCACCAATGTAATGCCTGCACTGAGGTACCACACTACGTGCTCCAGCGGATAGAGGTTCTACTCCCGTTATATTTATTTCTCCACTTTTTTAATTATTATTTTGCTTGGAACAGATCCTTACCCATATGCGGACTGGCATCACGACAAAACAGACAAAACATCATCCCCTACCCGACTCCGCGGGGAGCACCCCTCTGGGGTATCACCATTATCGTGCAGCACCAAGCCAGGCCATGTTTTTCCATTGGAGAAGAGCAGCCATGACACCATGACTACCACCATTTCACTGCCCCCTCCTCGATCTGGCCCACTGCATAAACAATTAAAAGTAGTAACATGAACTCAAGCCACCCATTGGTAAGCACATGTGTACTAAAAAACTGATCTTCCAAACAACAACCTAGTAAATGGAAACAGTCCTAATGCCCCGGGGCCCGCCCGACGAACCAGGAACCCCACCCTATCGAATGAAGTGTATGGCACTGCTGCCTCTTCCTTTGTTACGCCATCGCTCACTGAATCACTCAGCAGAGACCAATGGTGAATCAGCCACAGCTTTCCGGGTTCTTATTTGGGGACAAAGCCGAGCAGCGATACCCGAAGATTGGTAAGTGTTTGCGAATCAGAAGGCCCGCCATACGCCTGAACTCCACTTCTTTATAGAGCACAACATTGTCTTGAATGGATTTTGCTCCAGTGTCAACTGAACACTCTCCATGCTGCCGGCGGCCCTCTCATCTGGGCCCTGGCACACTGAAGCAACCTCCGCAGCCCCAAGTAAGGCAAACCAATCTCCTCTCTTCACTCTCCTCCACAAAGCAGGCTTGGGGCTCAATCTAGCCATCGTCACCTCGGCCTACCTGCGTCCTGATCCAGCAGCCGGGAACCTTCCTCATGTGTTGTAGTGGGTGGCTGACGCTGCTCCAAGGTCCCCTGAAGCCTTCATGTCCCTCCTGGGACACTGTAGAGACTGGAACCCAGCAGCTCTTCCTACTGAGCCATCAGCCCTTTGGCCAGCTCCCCTGCTGAACCGAGCCTTGTTTCCAGCTCCTGATTAGAGACACTATATAACCCTGTCTCTCCTTCAGCGCATGGCTATCCGCTCCCAGCCTCTAACCTAGCGCCCATCCTTCCTGCTCCTCCATTTATTGACTGACACGACTTGTGACCCCACTACTGATCCGTCTCGGTTACAACCTAGTGACTCCAAGAACCAGACCGTTACAAAATGACCATGTCCAAAATGGAGTCCGTTGTGACCACCCTGAGGAAACAGGTTACAGAGGTGCTCCAAGAACTTTCCCAGGCATGAAAATAGCTGATATCAGAGAACAGTAGCTGACATGCTAAGATGGTGAATCTCCCAGTGTCATACCGCATAACAGTGCATACGTCTTAATAAATTTGGCGCGTATGTGATTGCCCATGTGCAGAAAGTCCACCCCAGCTATGAGCCTAAATTCTAGTAAATCTGTTGGGCTATTAGCGGCCATGCCCCTTTCGCTAAGCCCAACCCACTTTTTTTTTAAGTGGCAAAAGAGATGCAAAAATCGGTGAGTTTTTTGGCCCCAGAATCTTGTGGCACACGTGTGCCCCGCAGGACACCGGGCAGTACCGTCATCCTGCAAAAGGAGAGGCCCTCAGAGCTCAGCGGTCTGGATGGAGAATCGTTTCCAGGTCAGATAGACCTCTTATTTTGCCGTGAGAAAAATGAGACAAAATCGGGTTTTCTTTCCACGATTCTTAAGCATTAGCGCTGCTTTTTCTTGCAAAGTCATTGCTGCCGCTCACGGCTTTTCTCGCATGTTTTTATTGCGCGATTTCTTAGTGAAAGTCAATAGGACGTTTAATGTTAAAATCGCATCACAAAAGTCAATAAACCTGATTTAAAAAAAAAAAAAGAAAAAAAAAAAATCGCATCACAACGCAAGTTTGTTGCGATGCGATAAAAAGAAGACTCCATAGAGAAACGAGAGACACAAAAATAATCGCACACCGCAGTAAGAGGGGGCAGCCGTAAAACATCGCAGACGGGAAGGAAACCATCGAAAACCATCGGCCTCACAATCTGCTTTTTATTGATTCTCACATCAGGCGAAAATTGCGCGATTTTCTCGCCCGTGTGAAAGCACCCTCAGGGCTCATGGATGGATCTATCCATAACTGAAGTGCAAAACAAAGAGTTGACCATCCAGTCCCCCGAGCTCTGCGGGCGTCCCCTCCACAACAGCCCCCTAGAGCCACTTCACCTCTGACTACCAACAGCACACGGACCAAGTAGTCAACGGGCCACTTCACACATCAGTTCCTTCAGATAGATCTCAAACGCAAGATCCTGAATAACCAGAAGGAGCAGCAGACACCCCACTTTTCTATTACATTTAGCAACAATTTCAAGACTGCTGTTTGCTGTCAGTGAATGGAAAGCCACTCGTACATGTCATAGGCTGAAGTAATAATTCTCAGACAAGAGTTTGCTACAGCTGTATTCAGAGTCCTCTGTAAGCGGCACCACCGACACTACCTTCTAGCTGCTCTGATACGGTATTAGTGTATCTTGACACCACCGGAAGCTAGGGGTTTGATGGGAGGAACACCCCTGTGACATCCCCAGCTCCTGATAGGGTCAAGGCTGGAAGGTCCTAGCAGCATCTGGATTGATTTAGGCTTAGGCTGAAGGTTAGTGTCCTACTTAGGCTAGATAGATAGATAGATAGATAGATAGATAGATAGATAGATAGGAGATAGATAGATAGATAGATAGATAGATAGATAGATAGATAGATAGATAGGAGATAGATAGATAGGAGATAGATAGATAGGAGAGAGATAGATAGGAGATAGATAGATAGGAGATAGATAGATAGGAGATAGATAGATAGATAGATAGATAGATAGATAGATAGATAGATAGATAGATAGATAGATAGATAGATAGATAGATAGAAGATAGACAGATAGGAGATAGACAGATAGGAGATAGATAGATAGATAGATAGATAGATAGATAGATAGATAGATAGATAGATAGATAGATAGATAGATAGATAGGAGATAGATAGGAGATCGATAGATAGGAGATAGATAGATAGATAGATAGATAGATAGATAGATAGATAGGAGATAGATAGGAGATCGATAGATAGGAGATAGATAGATAGATAGATAGATAGATAGATAGATAGATAGATAGATAGGAGATAGATAGGAGATAGATAGGAGATAGATAGGAGATAGATAGATAGATATGAGATAGATAGGAGATAGATAGATAGGAGATAGATAGATAGATATGAGATAGATAGATAGATAGATAGATAGATAGATAGATATGAGATAGATAGGAGATAGATAGGAGATAGATAAATAGATATCAGATAGATAAATATGAGATAGATAGATAGATAGATAGATAGACAGATAGGAGATAGATAGATAGATAGATAGATAGATGATAGAAAGATAGATAGATAGATAGATAGATAGATAGATAGGAGATAGATATGAGAGAGATACATAGATAGATAGATAGATAGATAGATAGATAGATAGATAGATAGATAGATAGATAGATGATATATAGATAGATAGATATGAGATTTATAGATAGATATGAGATAGACAGATAGATATGAGATAGATAGATAGATAGGAGATAGATATGAGATAGATAGATAGATAGGAGATAGATAGGAGATAGATAGATAGGAGATAGATAGATAGATAGATATGAGATAGATAGATAGATAGATAGATAGATAGATAGATAGATAGATATGAGATAGATAGGAGATAGATAGGAGATAGATAAATAGATATCAGATAGATAAATATGAGATAGATAGATAGACAGATAGGAGATAGATAGATAGATAGATAGATAGATAGATAGATAGATGATAGAAAGATAGATAGATAGATAGATAGATAGATAGGAGATAGATATGAGAGAGATACATAGATAGATAGATAGATAGATAGATGATATATAGATAGATAGATATGAGATTTATAGATAGATATGAGATAGACAGATAGATATGAGATAGATAGATAGATAGGAGATAGATATGAGATAGATAGATAGATAGATAGATAGATAGATAGATGATATATAGATAGATAGATATGAGATTTATAGATAGATATGAGATAGATAAATAGATATGAGATAGATAGATAGATAGATAGATAGTAGATAGATAGATAGATAGATAGATAGGAGATAGATAGATAGGAGAGAGATAGATAGATAGATAGATAGATAGATAGATAGATAGATAGATAGATAGATGATAGATAGATAGATAGATAGATAGATAGGAGATAGATAGATAGATAGATAGATAGATAGATAGATAGATAGGAGATAGATAGATAGAAAGTGACAATGGTGTCGGGATCAGAAATAGCGCTCCTTCAGTACTGAATGGTGATGTAACAATTAAATGAAGTGAAGAAAAAGAACTTACCCGGTACTTAGTGAGTATCCCTGGTGGTGGGATAACTCACTAGTACCTCCAGTTCCGGGATATCCTGTAGGTAAATGGATCAGTCAGTCCTTCCTCCCAATCCTGGCTGGAGAGCTGCTTGGATGTCTGGGGTCCCTAGTAATAGGGAACCCAGTGTAGATAGGAATCCAAAAATAAAAATATCCAGTATAGCGCTTCACGGGATGAAGGAAAAAAGTCGAGTATATATATCTACACCATTTTAAAAAAGGCCCTACAGTGGGCAGAAATGCGTCGCAATAAAATCCCACCTTTAGGGCGCCCACCCACTGGCGTTGGCGATTTTCGTGCGTGAAAAGCGCAGCGTTTTCGGCGCGTTTTTGGTGCGTTTTCCGCGCGTTTTTCGCGGCTTTTTCGCGGCATTTTCAGTTAATTTACATTGACATTCATGGGTGCATTAAGAGAAAAATAAGGACACATATGCAACTGACAGTTCCTATGTTAAAAATTGCAACGGACTGAAAAAAAAAACGCCAGTGGACAGGAACACATTCAATACTAATTGCTCTTGAGAAAAAACGCAAAACGCAAAGGAAAAAAAATCGCCAGTGGGTGGGCGCCCTTATGGTGTAGATATATATACTCGACTTTTTTCCTTCATCCCGTGAAGCGCTATACTGGATATTTTTATTTTTGGATTCCAGATAGATAGATAGTAGAGATGAGCGAGCGTACTCCTCCGAGCTTGATACTCGTTCGAGTATTAGCGTGTTCGAGATGCTCGTTACTAGAGGCGAGCACCACGCGGTGTTCGAGTTACTTTCACTTTCATCTCTAAGACGTTAGCGCGCTTTTCTGGCCAATAGGAAGACGGGGAAGGCATTACAACTTCCCCCTGCGACGTTCAAGCCCTATACCACCCTCCTGCAGTGAGTGGCTGGTGAGATCAGGTGTCACCCGAGTATAAAAGTCGGCCCCTCCCGCGGCTCGCCACTGATGCGTTCTGACAGAGATCAGGGAAAGTGCTGCTGGTGCCGGAGCTGCTATAGGGAGAGCGTTAGGAGTATTTTAGGCTTCAAGAACCCCAACGGTCCTTCTTAGGCCATAGAAATCGCAGATCGCACCTATCTGCGATCTGCGATTCCTGTTCTCTTCTCTATATGCGCTCAATGGGGCCGGCGGCAGCAGCGCCGACCCCATTGAGAACATATAGAAGACAAATCATTCTTCTCTGCCACAGCTGTAACAGCTGTGGCAGAGAACAACGATGTTTGCCCATTGAATTCAATGGAGCCGACAATACAGCAGGTTCCACTGAAAGCAATGGGCTGCCGGCGATCGCGGGATGAATTGTCGGAAAGGGGTTAAATATATAAGCCCTTCCCTGCAATTCATCCAGAAATGTGTTAAAATAAAAAAATAAAAAAAATATATATATATATATACTTACCTTGTCCCGGCAGACGGAGTTCAGCCGCGGCGGCCAGCAGTGGGTGTGAAGGGGGTGTGAGTCAGACTCAGTGCTGAGCCAATCAGGGGGCAGGTCTGACTCACACCCCCTTCACACCCACTGTAGGCCGGCCGCGCTGAACTCCGACTGCCGGGACAAGGTAAGTATATATATATATATTTTTTTTATTTTTTTATTTTAACACATTTCTGGATGAATTGCAGGGAAGGGCTTATATATTTAAGCCCTTCCCGACAATTCATCCCGCGATCGCCGGCAGCCCATTGCTTTCAGTGGAACCTGCTGTATTGCCGGCTCCATTGAATTCAATGGGCAAACATCGTTCTTCTCTGCCACAGCTGTTACAGCTGTGGCAGAGAAGAATGATTTGTCTTCTATATGTGCTCATTGGGGTCGGCGCTGCTGCCGCCGGCCCCATTAAGCGCATATGGAGAAGAGAACAGGAATCGCAGATCGCAGATAGGTGCGATCTGCGATTTCTATGGCCTAAGAAGGACCGTTGGGGTTCTTGAAGCCTAAAATACTCCTAACGCCTAACCGTCTTATACGCCGGTAATACAAAAAAAAGAAAGTGTCAAAAAAAAAAAATCATTACTCACCTCCCCCGGCGTTCTGCGGCGCTGCTGCAGGCTGTCGCTCCCTCCTGGTCCCTGGCAGAGCATTGCTTTCTGGACGCAGGGCTTGAAATCCCCGCCTCCAGAAAGCTACTGTGATTAGCTAACACACGCCGTCAGCCAATTACAGCCATTCAATGACATCATTGTCATTGGCTGTGATTGGCTGAAGGCACGTGTGTTTTCTGGAGGCGGGGATTTCAAGCCCTGCATCCAGAAAGCAATGCTCTGCCGGGGACCAGGAGGAAGCGACATCCTGCAGCAGCACCGCAGAACACCGGGGGAAGTGAGTAATGCTTTTTATTCTTTGCTCCACTGTATTGCCGGCGTATAAGGTGACAGTTGGGGGGTCGTCTTATACGCCCCGTCGCCTTATACGCCGGTATATACGGTATATATTTTTTATTTTTACACATTTCTGGATGAATTGCAGGGAAGGGCTTCTATATTTAACCCCTTCCCGACCATTCATCCTGCGATCGCCGGCAGCCCATTGCTTTCAGTGGAACCTGCTGTATTGCCGGCTCCATTGAATTCAATGGGCTAACATTGTTCTTCTCTGCCACAGCTGTTACAGCTGTGCCAGAGGAGAACGATCTTTATGCTGACAGTGCGGGGGGGGGGGGGCCCACTCTTGCCGCTATTGTGGCTTAATAGTGGGACCTGGGAACTTGAGATGCAGCCCAACATGTAGCCCCTCGCCTGCCCTATCCGTTGCTGTGTCGTTCCCATCACTTTCTTGAATTGCCCAGATTTTCACGCAAGGAAACCTTAGCGAGCATTGGCGATATACAAAAATGCTCGGGTCGACCGTTGACTTCAATGGGGTTCGTTACTCGAAACGAACCCTCGAGCATCGCGAAAATTTCGTCCCGAGTAATGAGCACCCGAGCATTTTGGTGCTCACTCATCTCTAATAGATAGATGATTGATAGATAGATAGATAGATAGATAGATAGATAGATAGATCGATTGACAGATAGACAGATAGATAGGAGATAGATAGATAGATAGATAGATAGATAGATAGATAGATAGATAGATAGATAGATAGAGATAGATAGATAGATAGATAGATAGATAGATAGATAGATAGACGGATAGAAAGATAGATATGAGATAGATAGATAGATAGATAGATAGATAGATAGATAGATAGATAGATAGACGGATAGAAAGATAGATATGAGATAGATAGATAGATAGATAGATAGATAGATAGATAGATAGATAGATAGATAGGAGATAGATAGATAGGAGATAGATAGATATGAGATAGATGGATATGCGATAGATAGATATGAGATAGATAGATAGATAGATAGGAGATAGATAGATAGATGATAGATAGATAGATAGATAGATAGATAGGAGATAGATAGATAGATGATAGATAGATATACAGATAGGTAGTAATGAGATTGATAGATAGATATGAGATATATAGATGGATTGGATAGATATGAGGTAGATAGGAAATAGATAGATATGAGATAAATAGATAGGAGATAGATATGAGATATATGGATAGATAGAAAGATAGGAGATAGATAGATGAGAATTCTCGAGCTATTCTCCCTTAGAAGCACTGTTCTAGCAGAGAACAGACCTGTAGTATGGTGTACACATAGCACCATTTGGCAGCACATGGGGTTTGTATCGCTGTATCGATAGATAGATAGATAGATAGATAGATATGAGATAGATAGATAGGAGATAGATATGAGATAGATAGATAGATAGATAGATAGATAGATAGATAGATAGATAGATAGATAGATAGATAGATATGAGATAGATAGATAGGAGATAGATAGGAGATAGATAGGAGATAGATAGGAGATAGATAGATAGATAGATAGATAGAGAGATGATAGATAGATAGATATGAGATTGATAGATAGATATGAGAATGATAGATAGATATGAGATAGACAGATATTAGATAGATAGATAGATAGATAGATATGAGAGATAGATAGATAGATATGAGATAGATAGATAGATATGAGATAGACATATATTAGATAGATAGATATGAGAGATAGATAGATAGATATGAGATAGATAGATAGATAGATAGATAGATATGAGATAGATAGATAGATATGAGATAGATAGATAGATAGATAGATAGATAGATAGATATGAGATAGATAGATAGATAGATAGATAGATAGAAGATAGATAGATAGATAGATATGAGATAGATAGATAGATAAATATTAGATAGATAGATAGATAGATAGATAGATAGATAGATAGATAGATAGATAGGAGATAGAAGATAGATAGATAGATAGATAGATAGATAGATAGATAGATAGATAGATAGGAGATAGAAGATAGATAGATAGATAGATAGATAGATAGATAGATAGATAGATAGAGAGATAGATAAATATGAGATAGATAGATAGATAGATAGATAGATAGGAGATAGATAGATAGATAGATAGATAGATAGATAGATAGATAGGCGATAGATATGAAATAGATAGATAGATATGAGATAGATAGATAGATATTAGATAGATAGATAGATATGAGATAGATAGATAGATAGATAGATATGAGATAGATAGATAGATAGGAGATAGATAGATAGATAGATAGGAGATAGATAGATAGATAGATAGATAGATAGATAGATATGAGATAGATAGATAGATAGATAGATAGATAGATAGGAGATAGATAGATAGATAGATATGAGATAGATAGATAGATAGATAGATAGATAGATAGATAGATAGATAGATAGATAGATAGATATGAGATAGATAGATAGATAGATAGATAAGAATTCTCGAGCTCTTCTCCCTTAGACGCACTACTCCCGCAGAGAACAGACCTGCAGTACGGTGTACACATAGCACCATATGGCGGCACATGGAGTCTGTATCGCTCATAGATCCGCCATCCACCTTCTGCCTTCTATTGAATAAAAGAGTCCAAAGACTTGTAAGACGTAAACTGCGGTTAGCGGCGTCCTGACATTTCGCAGTCGCAG
Organism: Eleutherodactylus coqui; assembly: GCA_035609135.1. Taxonomy (NCBI): domain Eukaryota; kingdom Metazoa; phylum Chordata; class Amphibia; order Anura; family Eleutherodactylidae; genus Eleutherodactylus; species Eleutherodactylus coqui. The sequence continues at coordinate 2,226,160 of CM069407.1, read as the reverse complement.
CTCAAGCGTCCGTTTGTTTCCTAACCTACAATTTTCCCCCGAGACTCCCCGACTAATAATTACTGCGCTCCGCTCGGATAGAAACATTTAATTGATGCGGTTTTTATCTGCCTGAATATACAAACTTGAAAACAAAAAGCTGAAGCTTCTATTCAAGAGACAATATTACTTTCACCGACAGGAAAGAGCAGCAACAAGCCATTACCGCTACAATGCCCAGCGAGTCCTGCATCCACCAGCCCATTCATGCCCCCGGTGCCGCTCTCCGCGCAGAGGACGCCGACCAGCGCCGCCGTTTAGACTGTAATGAAAACACAAAGTATGTTACATTTAAGCAAATGTATCGTTCATGCGCCGCGATCCCGAGCCCGCGCTCTGCTAATGAATATCAAATCTTCCCAGCGCTATTGTTCCGTGCGTTTTCTGTAGAGGCGGCACACGGTAATTAGACTTCGCTCGCAAGCATTCTTGTAGAGGGATAATTTCCTGGACATTTACTGAAGAGCGACGGATGAGAGCAGCATCGAGTCTCGCGGAGGACGCAGCAACTCCACCAAGTCCTCCTGATTTAACCTTCATACGTGTTCTCTGATTGATTCAAATGGGCAAAATGAGCTAGAAAGGTCCCTGATGAGGAGGAATCAGGCGGATTATCCGGAGACACAGGAGGATTTCACAAAGTAGATTTTGTGCAAAAAATGGAAAGACTTTGTTACATCTTGTAATGGAAGCATCAGACGAAGGTCTCATCGCCCGCAGTGACCCGACTGTGACATCATCGTGATACTTAACCCGCATGGCGATTGCTGTAAAAGGTCATCACTGGCTTCCTGTTCTGCGCCTGTTGCACCGTGCTGGTGGGCAGTCGGAGTCAATGACCCCTTCCTGTCGGACTGGTGGAGGGGCAGTAATGGTCAGGGAAAGGTTTTTTGGCGCACCCGCGGTCCTCTCATAACTTTGGATGGATGGACACAATGAATTGCTGTGGTTCCGAATGCCGGATGGGGGTCTAATAAAGTGGGTCTAATGTGGGGGTCTAATAAAGTGGGTCTAATATGGGGGTCTAATAAAGTGGGTCTAATGTGGGGGTCTAATTTGGGGGTCTAATAAAGTGGCGCTCAGTATATTTTTTACTTAAAGTAGTTTGATTACAAAAGTTATAAAACATTACAAGTATATGACCTTGAATGCGTCGTAATTGTACGGAACCACAGAATAAAATTTAATGTCATTAATACCACGTAGGGGACGCTGTCAAAAATAACATAAGATGCAAGATTTGCAGAATTGCATTTTTTTCCATTCTGACCCCCAACGGGAAAACATTAATGAAAGTTTTTCCCCACATTGCATTTATTCCAAAATGGTGCCATGAAATTATATGCATCCCACAAAAATGTGTCGATGTCTTCACAGCTCCTACAAGGCTTCGTTGTCCACGTTCTGTCAGTTTACAAGGTTTCACTGACGTGGCAGAACTCCACACACCGCATGGCTTCCATCTTCCAATACCATGGCCAACGGTGGACTCTTGAAGGTCCAGAAGCTGTAATATCCCATACTGATTGGTTGGTGACATCCCCCCACCAGACCCCGCTGTCAGCTCTACACATGGGTCTAGTAGGGGGATGTCACCATGTGTAGAGCTGACAACAGAGTCTGGTGGGGGATGTCACCAGGTGTAGAGCTGACAACGAGGTCTGGTGTGGGGTGGGATGTCACCAGGTATAGAGCTGACAACGGGATCTGGTGGGGAGATGCCCCTAGGTGTAGAGCTGACAACGCGGTCTGGTGGGGGGATGTCACCATGTGTAGAGCTGACAACCGGGTCTGGTGGGGGGATGTCACCATGTGTAGAGCTGACAACGGGGTCAGGTGCTGGGATGTCACCAGGTGTAGAGCTGACAACGGGGTCTGGTGGGGGGATGTCACCAGGTGTAGAGCTGACAACAGTGTCTGGAGGGAGGATGTCACCATGTGTAGAGCTGACAATGGGGTCTGGTGGGGGGATGTCACCAGGTGTAGAGCTGAAACCGCGGTCTGGTGCTGGGATGTCACCATGTGTAGAGCTGACAACAGGGTCTGGTGGTGAGATGTCACCAGGTGTAGAGCTGACAACGGGGTCTGGTGGTGGGATGTCACCAGTTGCAGAGCTGAAAACGGGGTCTGGTGGGGGGATGTCACCAGTTGTAGAGCTGACAACGGGGTCTGGTGGTGGTATGTCACCAGGTGTAGAGCTGACAACGGGGTCTGGTGGGGGGATGTCACCAGGTGTAGAGCTGACAATGGGGTCTGTTGGGGGGATGTCTCGATGTGTAGAGCTGACAACAGGGTCTGGTAGCGGGATGTCTCCAGGTGTAGAGCTGACAACAGGGTCTGGTAGCGGGATGTCTCCAGGTGTAGAGCTGACAACGGGGTCTGGTGGGGGGATGTCACCAGGTGTAGAGCTGACAACGGGGTCTGGTGGTGGGGGGATGTCACCATGTGTAGAGCTGACAACAGGGTCTGGAGGGAGGATGTCACCATGTGTAGAGCTGACAACATGGTCTGTTGGGGGGATGTCACCATGTGTAGAGCTGACAACGCGGTCTGGTGCTGGGATGTCACCATGTGTAGAGCTGACAACAGGGTCTGGTAGTGAGATGTCACCAGGTGTAGAGCTGACAACGAGGTCTGCTGTGGGTTGGGATGTCATCAGGTATAGAGTTAACAACATAGTCTGGCGCGGATATGTCACCAGGTGTAGAGCTGACAACGGGGTCTGGTGGTGGGATGTCACCAGTTGTAGAGCTGACAATGGAGTCTGGTGGGGGTATGTCACCTGGTGGATAGCTGACAACGGGGTCAGGTGCTGGGATGTCACCAGGTGTAGAGCTGACAACGGGGTCAGGTGCTGGGATGTCACCAGGTGTAGAGCTGACAACGCGGTCTGGTGGGGGGATGTCACCATGTGTAGAGCTGACAACGCGGTCTGGTGGGGGGATGTCACCAGGTGTAGAGCTGACAACGGGGTCAGGTGCTGGGATGTCACCAGATGTAGAGCTGACAACGCGGTCTGGTGGTGGGATGTCACCAGGTGAAGAGCTGACAATGGGGTCTGGTGGGGGGTTGTCTCCATGTATAGAGCTGACAACGGGGTCTGGTGGAGGGATGTCATCTGGTGTAGAGCTGACAACGCGGACTGGTGGGGGGATGTCACCAGGTGTATAGCTGACAACGGGGTCTGGTGGGGGGATGTCATCAGGTGTAGAACTGACAACGGGGTCAGGTGCGGGGATGTCACCAGGTGTAGAACTGACAACGCGGTCTGGTGGGGGGATGTCACCTTGTGTAGAGCTGACAACAGGGTCTGGTGGGGTGATGTCAACAGGTGTAGAGCTGACAACGGGGTCTGGTGGGGTGATGTCACCAGGTGTATAGCTGATAACGGGGTCTGGTGGTGGGATGTCACCAGGTGTAGAGCTGACAACGGGGTCTGGTGGTCAGCTCTACACATGGTGACATCCCCCCACCAGAACCTGTTGTCAGCTCTACACATGGTGACATTCCCCCTCCAGAACCTGTTGTCAGCTCTACACATGGTGACCTCCCCCCACCACCAGACCCCGTTGTCAGCTTTACACCTGGTGACATCCCACCACCAGACCGCGTTGTCAGCTATACACCTGGTGACATCCCCCCACCAGAAACCGTTGTCAGCTCTACACCTGGTGACATCCCACCACCAGACCCCATTATCAGCTCTACACATGGTGACATCCCCCCACCAGACCGCGTTGTCAGCTCTACACCTGGTGACATCCCAGCACCTGACCCCGTTGTCAGCTCTACACCTTGTGACATCCCACCACCAGACCTCGTTGTCAGCTATGCACCTGGTGACATTCCCCAACCAGACCGCGTTGTCAGCTCTACACCAAATGACATCCCCCCGCCAGACCCTGTTGTCAGCTCTACACATGGTGACATCCCCCCACCAGACCCCATTGTCAGCTCTACACCTGGTGACATCCCACCACCTGACCCCGTTGTCAGCTATACACCAGGTGACATCCCACCACCAGACCCCGTTGTCAGCTCTACACCTGGTGACATCCCAGCACCTGACCCCATTGTCAGCTCTACACCTGGTGACATCCCACCACCACACCCCGTTGTCAGCTATACACCAGGTGACATCCCCCCACCAGGCCCCATTGTCAGCTCTACACCTGGTGACATTCCCCCACCAGACCCCGTTGTCAGCTCTACAACTGGTGACATCCCACCACCAGACCCCGTTGTCAGATCTACACCTGGTGACATCCCCCCAGCAGACTGCGTTGTCAGCTCTACACCTGTTGACATCCCCCCACCAGACCCCGCAGCCAGCTCTACACCTGGTGACATCCCACCCACTAGATCCCATTGTCAACTCTAAACCTGATGACATTCCACCACTAGACCCCGTTGTCAGCTCTACACCTGGTGACATCCCCCCACCAGACTCACCAGATGGGGGCAGAGCGGCACCAAACAAGACATAAATAATAATATACAGGCGATACCAGGTTATACCAGCATGCTCCATATTACTATACACAGGAGATGTATAACTTATACCAACTGTACATACATAATTATATACAGGTGATCCCCAGGTTATACCAGCATGCTCCATATCACTACATACAGGGGATGTATAACTTATACCAGCTGTACATATATAACTATATACAGGAGATACCCAGGTTATACCAGCATGCTCTCTATCACTATATACAGGAGATGTATAACTTATACCAACTGTACATATATAATTATATATAGGAGATGCCCAGGTTATACCAGCATGCTCCATATCACTATATACAGTATGTCTAACTTATACCAGCTGTACATACATAATTATATGCAGAAGATACCCAGGTTATCCCAGCATGCTCTACATTAATATATACAGAATGTATAACTTATACTGGCTGTACATATATAATTATATATACAGGAGATACCCAGGTTATACTAGCATGCTCCATATCACTATATACAGGAGATGTGTAACTTATACCAGCTGTACATATATAATTATATACAGGAGATACCCAGGTTATACCAGCATGCTTCATATAACTATATACAGGGAGATGTAAAACATATACCAGCTGTACATATATAATTATTTACTGGAGATACCCAGGTTATACCAGCATGTTCCATATCACTATATCCAGGATGTATAACGTATATCAGCTGTGCATATATAATTATATACAGGAGATATCCAGGTTATACCAGCATGCTTCATATCACTATATACAGGAAATGTATAACTTATACCAGCAGTATATATAATTATATACAGGAGATACCCAGGTTATACCAGCATGCTCCATATCACTATATACAGGGAGATGTATAACTTTTACCAGCTGTACATATATAATTATTAACAATATATACCCAGGTTATACCAGCATGCTCCATATTACTGTATACAGGGAGATATATAACTTATACCAGCTATACATGCATACTTATATACGGAGGTACCCAGGTTATACCAGCATGCTTCCTATCACTTTATACAGGAGTTGCATAACTTTTACTACCTGTACATATATAATTAAATACAGAAGATACCCAGGTAATACCAGCATGCTGCATATCACTATATACAGGACATGTTCAACTTATACGAGCTGTACATATATAATTATATACAGGAGATCCCAGGTTATACCAGCATGCTCCATATCACTATATACAGGGGATGTATAACTTATACCAGCTGTACATATATAATTATATACAGGAGATACCCAGGTTATACCAGCATGCTTCATATCCCTATATACAGGATGTATAACTTATACCAGCTGTACATATATAATTATATACAGGAGATACCCAGGTTATACCAGCATGCCTCATATCACTATATACAGGGGATGTATAACTTATACCAGCTGTACATATATAATTATATACAGGAGATCCCCAGGTTATACCAGCATGGTCCATATGACTATATACAGGAGATGTATAACTTATAACAGCTGTACATATGTAATTATATACAGGAGAAACCCAGGTTATACCAGCATGCTCGATATTATTATATACAGGGAGATGTATAACTTATACCAGCTGTACATATATAATTATATACAGAAGATGCCCAGCAAATACCAGCATTCTCCATATCACTGTATGCAGGAGATGTAGACCTTATACCTGCTGTACATATGTAACTATATTCAAGAGATACCCAGGTTATACCAGCATGGTTCATATTATTGTTAACTGGGAGATGTATAACTTATACCAGCTGTAAACCTATAATTATATACAAGAGACAGAGACACCCAGGTTATGCCAGCATGCTCCATTTCACTATGTACAGGAGATGTATAAATTATACCAGATGTACATATATAATTTTATACAGGAGATACCCTGGTTATACCAGCATGCTTCATATCACTATATACAGGAGATATATAACTTATACCAGCTGTACATATATAATTATATACAGGTGATACCCAGGTTATACCAGCATGCTTCATATCACTATATACAGGAGATATATAACTTATACCAGCTGTACATATATAATTATATACAGGAGATACCCAGGTTATACCAGCATGCTCCATATCACTATATACATGGGATGTATAACTTATACCAGCTGTACATACATAATTATATACAGGAGATACCCAGGTTACACCAGCATGCTCCATATCACTATATACTGGAGATGTGTAACTTATACCAGCTGTACATATATAATTATATACAGGAGATACCCAGGTTATACCAGCATGCTTCATATCACTATACACAGGAGATATATAACGTATACCAGCTGTACATATATAACTATATACAGGTGATACCCAGGTTATACCAGCATGCTCCATATCACTATATACAGGGGATGTATAACTTATATCAGCTGTACATATATAATTATATACATGAGATACCCAGGTTATACCAGCATGCTCCATATCACTATATACAGGGAGATGTATAAGTTATACCAGCCGTACATATACAATTATATACAGGAGATACCCAGGTTATACCAGCATGCTCCATATTACTATATACAGGAGATGTAAACCTAATACCAGCTGTACATATATAATTATATACAGTATATGCCCAGGTTATACCAGCATACTCCATTTCACTATATACAGAATGTATAAGTTATACCAGCTGTACATATATAATTATATACACTATATACGCAGGTTATACCAGCATGCTCCATATCACTATATACAGGAGATGTATAACTTATACCAGCTGTACATATATAATTATATACAGGAGATCCCCAGGTTATATCAGCATGCTCCATATCACTATATACAGGATGTATACCTTATACCAGCTGTACATATATAATTATATACAGGTGATACCCAGGTTATACCAGCATGCTCCATATCACTATATACAGGAGATGTATAACTTATACCAGCTGTACATATATAATTATATACAGGAGATCCCCAGGTTATACCAGCATGCTCCATATCACTATATACAGGATGTATAACTTATACCAGCTGTACATATATAACTATATACAGGAGATGCCCAGGTTGTACCAACATGCTCCATATCACTATATATATGAGATGCATAACTTGTATCAGCTGTACATATATAATTATATACAGGAGCTACCCAGGTTATACCAGCATGCTCCATATCACTATATACATGAGATGTATAACTTTTATCAGCTCTACATATATAATTATATACAGGAGATACCCAGGTTATACCAGCATAGTCCATATCACTATATGCAGGAAATGTATAACTTATACTAGCTGTAAATATAGAATTATATACAGTAGATACCCAGATTATACCAGCATGCTCCATATTACTATATACATGAGAAGTATAACATTTATCGGCTGTACATATATAGTTATATACAGGAGATACCCAGGTTATGCCAGCATGCTCCGTATCACTATATATAAGAGATGTATAACTTTTATCAGCTGAACATATATAATTATATACACGAGATACCCAGGTTATACCAGCATGCTCCATGTCACTATATTCAAGGGATGTATAACTTATAGCAGCTGTACATATATAATCATATACAGGAGACACCCAGGTTATACCAGAATGCTCCATATCACTATATACAGGGGATGTATAACTTATAGCAGCTGTACATATATAATTATATATAGGAGATGCCCAGGTTATACCAGCATGCTCCATATCACTATATACAGGGAGATGGATAACTTATACCAGCTGTACATATATAATTATATACAGGAGATCACCAGGTTATACCAGCATGCTCCATATCACTATATAAAGGAGATGCCCAGGTTATACCAGAATACTCCATATCACTATATACAGGGAATGTATAACTTATAGCAGCTGTACATATATAATTATATACAGGAGATACCCAGGTTATACCAGCATGCTCCATATCACTATATACATGAGGTGTATAACTTTTATCAGCTGTACATATATTATTATATACAGGACATGCCCAGGTTACACCAGCATCCTGCATATTACTATTTACAGGAGATGTATAACATATACCAGCTGTACATATATAATTATATACAGGAGATACCCAGGTTATACTAGCATGCACCATATCACTATATACAGGAGATGTATAACTTATACCAGCTGTACATGTATAATTATATACAGGAGATACCCAGGTTATGCCTGCAGGTTTCATTTCACAGTATACAAGGATGCGTATAACTTATACCAGCTGTACATATATAACTTAATATACAGGAGATACCCAGGTTATACCAGCATGCTCCATATCACTATATACAGCAGATGTATAACTTATTCCAGCTGTGCATATATAGTTTAACACAAGACTTCCCCGGGTGATACCAGCATGCTCCATATCACTATATACAGGGAGATGTATAACTTATGCCATCTGTACATATATAATTATACACAGGAGATACCCAGGTTATACCAGCATGCTCCATATCACTATATGCAGGATATATAACTTATACCAGCTGTACATGTATAATTATATACAGGAGAAACCCAGGTTATACCAGCATGCCTCATATCACTATATACAGGATGTGTAACTTATACCAGCTTTATATATGTATAACTATATACAGGAGATACCCAGGTTATACCAGCATGCTCCATCTCACTATATACAGGGGATATATAACTTATACCAGCTGTACATATATAATTATGTACAGGAGATCCCCAGGTTATACCAGCATGCTCCATATCACTACATACAGGGGATGTATAACTTATACCAGCTGTACATATATAATAATATACACTAGATACCCAGGTTATACTAGCATGCTCCATATCACTATATACAGGATGTATAACTTATACCAGCTGCACATATATAATTATATACAGGAGATACTGGGGATATACCATCATGCTACATATCACTATAATCAGGATGCATAACTTATACCGGCTGTACATATATAATTACATACAGGAGATACTCAGGTTATACCAGCATTCTCCATATCACTATGTACAGAGGATGTATCACTTATACCAGCTGTACATATATAATTAAATACAGGACATACCCAGGTTATATCAGCATGCCCCATATCACTATATACAGGATGCATAACTTATACCAGCTGTACATATATAATTATATACAGGAGATACCCAGGTTATACCAGCATGCTCCATATTACTATATACATGAGATGTATAACTTTTATCAGCTGTACATATATAATTATATACAGGAGATACCCAGGTTATACCACCATGCTCCATATCACTATATACAGGGGATGTATTACTTATACCAGCTGTACATATATAATTATATACAGGAGATGCCCAGGTTACACCAGCATGCTCCATATTATTATTTACAGGAGATGTATAAGATATACCAGCTGTACATATATAATTATATACAGCTGTTACCCAGGTTATACCAGCATGCTCCATATCACTATATACAGGAGATATATAACTTATACCAGCTGTACATATACAATTATATACAGGAGATACCCAGGTTATACCAGCATGCTCCATATCACTATGTACAGGGTATGTATAACTTATACCAGCTTTACATATAAAAATATACAGGAGATACCAAGGTTATACCAGCATGCTCCATATCACTATATACAGGAGATGTATAACTTATACCAGCTGTACATATATAATTATATACAGGAGATACCCAGGTTATACCAGCATGCTCCATATCACTTTATACAGGAGATGTATAACTTATACCAGCTATACATATATAACTTAATATACAGGAGATACCCAGGTTATACCAGCATGCTCCGTATCACTATATACCGGGGATGTATAACTTATACCAGCTGTACATATATAATTATATACAGCTGTTACCCAGGTTATACCAGCATGCTCCATATCACTATATACAGGAGATATATAACTTATACCAGCTGTACATATACAATTATATACAGGAGATACCCAGGTTATACCAGCATGCTCCATATCACTATGTACAGGGTATGTATAACTTATACCAGCTTTACATATAAAAATATACAGGAGATACCAAGGTTATACCAGCATGCTCCATATCACTATATACAGGAGATGTATAACTTATACCAGCTGTACATATATAATTATATACAGGAGATACCCAGGTTATACCAGCATGCTCCATATCACTTTATACAGGAGATGTATAACTTATACCAGCTATACATATATAACTTAATATACAGGAGATACCCAGGTTATACCAGCATGCTCCGTATCACTATATACCGGGGATGTATAACTTATACCAGCTGTACATATATAATTATATACAGCAGATACCCAGGCTATGCCAGTATGCTCTATATCACTATATACAGATGTATAACTTATACAAACTGTACGTATACAGTTATACACAGGAGATACCCAGGTTATACCAGCATGTTCCATATCTCTCTATACAGGGAGATGTATAACTTTTATCAGCTGAAGATATATAATTATATGCAGGAGATACCCAGTTTATAGCAGCATACTCCATATCACTATATACACGGGATGTATAACTTATACCAGCTGTATATATATAATTTTATATAGGAGATGCCCGAGTTATACCAGCATGTTCCATATCTCTCTATACAGGGAGATGTATAACTTTTATCAGCTGAAGATATATAATTATATGCAGGAGATACCCAGGTTATACCAGCATGCTCCATATAACTATTTACAGGAAATGTATAACTTATGCCAGCTGTACATATATAATTATATACAGGAGATGCCCAGGTTACACCAGCATGCTCCATATCACTATATACAGGATGTATAACTTATACCAGTTGTACATATATAATTATATACAGGAGATACTCAGATTATACGAGCATGCTCCATATCACTATATACAGAAGATGTATAACATACCAGTTGCACATATATTATATACAGGAGACCCCCAGGTTATACCAGCATGCTCCACATCACTATATACAGGATGTAAAACTTATACCAGCTGTACATATATAACTATATATATAGGAGATACCGAGGTTATACCAGCATTCTCCATATCACTATAAACAGGGGATGTATAACTTATACCAGCTGTATATCTATAATTATGACCATGAGATACCCACGTTATACCAGCATGCTCCATATCACTATATACAGGATGTATAACTTATACGAGCTGTACATATATAATTATATACAGGAGATCCCCAGGTTATACCAGCATGCTCCATATAAATTTATAGGAGATGTATAACTTATACCAGCTGTACATATATAATTATATACAGGAGATCCCCATGTTATACCAGCATGCTCCATATCACTATATACAGGATGTATAACTTATACCAGCTGTACGTATATAATTATATACAGGAGATACCCAGGTTATACCAGCATGCTCCATATCACTATATATAGGATGTATAACTTATACCAGCTGTACATATATAATTATATACAGGAGATACCCAGGTTATACCAGCATGCTCCATATCACTATATACAGTAAATGTATAACTTATACCAGCTGTACATATATTATTATATACAGGAGATCCCCAGGTTATACCAGCATGCTCCATATCACTATATACAGGAGATGTATAACCTATACCAGCTGTACATATTGTGAGGGATTAGCGTTTAGGATCGGTAGCAACCTGGGCATAAGCAGTCAGAGACAGTGACACTTGCGATAAAGTCTTTAGTTCAGGCTTGGCCTGGGTTTATTTCCAAGCAAAATACAGGCCTTAACATCAGGCAAACATAACGCTAATCCTGCTCGTCCGAGCACTTACTAAACATGTAGCGTTCCTGTCTACACACTGGTAATCAAAATGGCTCCTGCACACAGCCAGCCAGGACTCTCAGACCTGCAAAGGTCTCAGCTCTCCCCCTGGCCCTGTAGGCCCAGGCTTTATATGGCCTGGTACCAGCCCCACCTGGTACGTGGGAGTGACCATCCCACCCTTCGCTTTGGTCACTCCAGGAAAAGTCGGCCCGGATTATGTGGCTTGGAGCCACTTACTTACTACAGCGTGTTAGTGGCTTAATGCTACTAACACTATACTGCCGGCTTCCTCCACCGAGCCCAGGCTGCTCGGTGGCACGTATCTGCCCAAGAGCTTCCCAAGGCCTCATAGGAGAGCATCCTAGGCGACACATACCTGCCCTCCAGCACCTTGCCGGTCACCGTCTCACAATATATAATTATACACAGGAGATCCCCAGGTTATACCAGCATGCTGTATATCACTATATATAGGGAGATGTATAACCTATACCAGCAGTATATGTATAATTATATACAGGAGATACCCAGGTTACACCAGCATGCTCCATATCAATCTATACAGGATATGTATAACTTATACCAGCTGCACATATATAATTATACACAGGAGATACCCAGGTTATACCAGCATGCTTCATATCACTATATACAGGAGATGTATAACTTAAACCAGCTGTGCATATATAATTACATAGAAGAGATACCCAGGTTACACCAGCATGCTCTATATTAGTATATACAGGGAGATGTATAACTTATACCAGCAGTACATATATAATTATATACAGGGGATACCCAGGTTATACCAGCATGCTCCGTATCACTATATGCAGGATGTATAACTCATACCAGCAGTACATATATAATTATATACAGGAGATACCCAGGTTATACCAGCATGCTCCATATCACTATATACAGGAGATGAATAACCAATACCAGCTGTACATATATAATTATATACAGGTGATACCCAGGTTATACCAGCAGGTTCCATATCACTATTTACAGGAGATGTATAACTTATACCAGCTGTACATATACAATTATACACAGGAGATACCCAGGTTATACCAGCATGCTCCATATCACTATATACAGGATATGTATAACTTATACCAGCTATACATATATAATTATATACAGGAGATACCCAGGTTATACCAGCATGCTCCATATCACTATATACAGGATGTATAACTTATACCAGCTATACATATATAATTATATACAGGAGATACCCAGGTTATACCAGCAGCTTCCATATCACTATATACAGGAGATGTATAACTTATACCAGCTGTACATATATAATTATATACAGGAGATCCCCAGGTTATACCAGCATGCTCCATATCACTATATACAGGGAGATGTATAATTTATACCAGCTGTACATATATAATTATATACAGGAGATACCCAGGTTATACCAGCATGCTCCATATCACTATATACAGATGTATAACTTATACCAGCTGTACATATATAATTATATACAGGAGATACCCAGGTTATACCAGCATGCTCCATATCACTATATACAGGAGATATATAACCAATACCAGCTGTACATATATAATTATAAACAGGAGAGACCCAGGTTATACCAGCATGCTCCATATCACTATATACAGGGAGATGTATAACTTATACCAACTGTACAAATATAATTATGTACAGGAGATACCCAGGTTATACCAGCATGCTCCATATCACTATATACAGGATGTATAACTTATACCAGCTGTACATATATAATTATATACAGGAGATACCCAGGTTATACCAGCATGCTCCATATCACTATATACAGGAGATGTATAACCAATACCAGCTGTACATTTATAATTATATACAGGTGATACCCAGGCTATACCAGCATGCTCCATATCACTATATATTCAGGAGATGTATAACTTATACCAGCTGTACATATATAATTATATACATGAGATACCGAGGTTATACCAGCATGCTCCATATCACTATCTACAGGAGATATATAACCAATACCAGCTGTACATATATAATTATATACAGGAGAGACCCAGGTTATACCAGCATGCTCCATATCACTATATACAGGAGATATATAACCAATACCAGCTGTACATATATAATTATATACAGGAGAGACCCAGGTTATACCAGCATGCTCCATATCACTATATACAGGGAGATGTATAACTTATACCAACTGTACAAATATAATTATGTGCAGGAGAAACCCAGGTTATACCAGCATGCTCCATATCACTATATACAGGATGTATAACTTATACCAGCTGTACATATATAATTATATACAGGAGATACCCAGGTTATACCAGCATGCTCCATATCACTATATACAGGAGATGTATAACCAATACCAGCTGTACATTTATAATTATATACTGGTGATACCCAGGTTATACCAGCATGCTCCATATCACTATATATTCAGGAGATGTATAACTTATACCAGCTGTACATATATAATTATATACATGAGATACCCAGGTTATACCAGCATGCTCCATATCACTATATACAGGATGTATAACTTATACCAGCTATACATATATAATTATATACAGGAGATACCCAGGTTATACCAGCAGGTTCCATATCACTATATACAGGAGATGTATAACTTATACCAGCTGTACATATATAATTATATACAGGAGATCCCCAGGTTATACCAGCATGCTCCATATCACTATATACAGGGAGATGTATAATTTATACCAGCTGTACATATATAATTATATACAGGAGATACCCAGGTTATACCAGCATGCTCCATATCACTATATACAGATGTATAACTTATACCAGCTGTACATATATAATTATATACAGGAGATACCCAGGTTATACCAGCATGCTCCATATCACTATATACAGGAGATATATAACCAATACCAGCTGTACATATATAATTATAAACAGGAGAGACCCAGGTTATACCAGCATGCTCCATATCACTATATACAGGGAAATGTATAACTTATACCAACTGTACAAATATAATTATGTACAGGAGACACCCAGGTTATACCAGCATGCTCCATATCACTATATACAGGATGTATAACTTATACCAGCTGTACATATATAATTATATACAGGAGATACCCAGGTTATACCAGCATGCTCCATATCACTATATACAGGAGATGTATAACCAATACCAGCTGTACATTTATAATTATATACAGGTGATACCCAGGCTATACCAGCATGCTCCATATCACTATATATTCAGGAGAAGTATAACTTATACCAGCTGTACATATATAATTATATACATGAGATACCCAGGTTATATCAGCATGCTCCATATCACTATATACAGGAGATATATAACCAATACCAGCTGTACATATATAATTATATACAGGAGAGACCCAGGTTATACCAGCATGCTCCATATCACTATATACAGGGAGATGTATAACTTATACCAACTGTACAAATATAATTATGTACAGGAGATACCCAGGTTATACCAGCATGCTCCATATCACGATATACAGGATGTATAACTTATACCAGCTGTACATATATAATTATATACAGGAGAGACCCAGGTTATACCAACATGCTCCATATCACTATATACAGGAGATGTATAACTTATACCAGCTGTAGATATATGATTATAAACAGGAGATACCCAGGTTATACCAGCATGCTCCATATCACTATATACAGGAGATGTATAACTTATACCAGCTGTACATATATAATTATATACAGAAGATACCCAGGTTATACCAGCATGCTTCATATCACTATATACAGGATGTATAACTTATACCAGCTATACATATATAATTATGTACAGGAGATACCCAGGTTATACCAGCATGCTCCATATCACTATATACAGGATGTATAACTTATACCAGCTGTACATATGTAATTATATACAGGAGATACCCAGGTTATACCAGCATGCTCCATATCACTATATACAGGAGATGTATAACCAATACCAGCTGTACATATATAATTATATACAGGTGATACCCAGGTTATACCAGCAAGCTCCATATCACTATATACAGGATGTATAACTTATACCAGCTGTACATATATAATTATATACAGGAGATACCCAGGTTATACCTGCACGCTCCATATCACTATATATAGGATGTATAACTTATACCAGCTGTACATATATAATTATATACAGGAGATACCCAGGTTATACCAGCATGCTCCATATCACTATATACAGGGAGATGCATAACTTATACCAGCTGTACATATATAATTATATTCAGGAGATACCCAGGTTATACCAGCATGCTCCATATCACTATATACAGGATGCATAACTTATACCAGCTGTACATATATAATTATATACAGGGGATACCCAGGTTATACCAGCATGCTCCATATCACTATATACAGGATGCATAACTTATACCAGCTGTACATACATAATTATATACAGGAGATACCCGGGTTATACCAGCATGCTCCATATCACTATATACAGGAGATGTATAACTTATACCAGCTGTACATATATAATTATATACAGGGGATACCCAGGTTATACCAGCATGCTCCATATCACTATATACAGGAGATGTATAACTTATACCAGCTATACATATATAATTATATACAGGAGATCCCCAGGTTATACCAGCATGCTCCATATCACTATATACAGGGAGATGTATAACTTATACCAGCTGTACATATATAATTATATACAGGAGATACCCAGGTTATACCAGCATGCTCCATATCACTATATACAGGAGATGTATAACTTATACCAGCTGTACATATATAATTATATACAGGAGATACCCAGGTTATACCAGCATGCTCCATATCACTATATACAGAAGATGTATAACCAATACCAGCTGTACATATATAATTATATACAGAAGATACCCAGGTTATACCAGCATGCTCCATATCACTATATACAAGATGTATAACTTATACCAGCTGTACATATATAATTATATACAGGAGATACCCAGGATATACCAGCATGCTCCATATCACTATATACAGGGGATGTATAACTTATACCAGCTGTACATATATAATTATATACAGGAAATACCCAGGTTATACCAGCAGGCTCCATATCACTATATACAGGGGATGTATAACTTACACCAGCTGTACATATATAATTATATACAGGAGATCCCCAGGTTATACCAGCATGCTCCATATCACTGTATATAGTGATAACTGATATAGACTGTTAGAGCAGTAAGAAATTATTATTATTATTATTTTAGGGTATAATCCTCATAAATCTCCCACAATGCGCCTCATTTATTGTGTGTTTTCGACACTTTCTATGAGCCACCACACGGGTTTGGAAAGTTCTAGAGAAGTGTGCGAGGCTGAGGGACGTCATCACATGTGCCACTACCTTGGCCCTAAACACCGAGTAAAGTAAGCCATAGCTTGTACGCCCCCTGGTGGCTGGAGGGAGATGGCAGCCAGAGGTGTAACGTGAAGATGCTGGACTCCAATGTAAAATGTGTAGCGGGGCCCCCGATTATAATGCTTCAATATGGGCCCCGGAGGCGGCTTTCACAGCTGACAGAATATGATGCAACAACGTCACGAAATGCCGCCCCAGGTTTAAATATGGAGTCTGACGCAGAAATGCTGGTACAAGTCTGCATCACAATGCACAGGCCGGCAGCGCGGATGTGGGTGCTGAACATGCGGCAGCGTTGTGGCGGAAGACTGCGCCCTGCGTGGACTTGTGGGATCTTCCCGGTGCTTACCGCCACTCAAGCCCCGCCCCTTTCTGTAAACACTTATGAAAAGTGGAGTGAAAGGTGGAACGTCTGTTCTTTTTGGCACAGATCAATATAAAACGTGTCTAAACCGATCTGCACTTAACCCCTTCATGACGCGGTCCTGTGGTTTTGTTTTTTTTTTCATTTTTGGTTTTTCCTCCCCAGTTTCAAAAATATCAGAACACTTTTACCTTTTCCGTGGCGGTCGCGGTCGCAGGGTTGGCTGCTGCTTTTTGCAGGACAAGTTGTATTTTTCAGCGGTAATATGGGATGTACCGCAAAACGTACCGAAAAACCTTTAATAATTCCTAATTATGGTGAAGAGGCAAAAAACCACAATTCGGCCATCTGTGGGAGGGTCTTGTTTTACTGTCACCTCAGTCTGCGGGTCGGCACGGCTAGCGCCAAACATATTGTGGTGGCTTTGCTGTATACGGGGATGTAGATCTGTTTATAGAAACCGTCTCTGGGAAAGAATAATTCTGATTTCTGCCGCCATAAGTGCTTTGGCGTCCGCTGACAGTTGTGCGCCGCCTCCTCCTGCGGCCGTCCTGTAGTGTCTATCGGGACCAGCGCAGGGTGCAGACCACTGTCATCGCTTTACATTGTGGAGTGTAATTGTTTCTGATGGATCTCATCTTGCAGGATCAGTAATCTGTTACTCTTTTACGGGCGCAGCGTGACCACATTGTTTGGGGGCTGTTTTGATTATTTTATTATAAATTATAAAGGGGGGGCGACTTTTAGTAGCTTTTTTTTTCAAATAATTAATAAAGCTTTTTAAAACCAATTTTTCCGTTCTTCCTTTCTTGCAGCCGTTTGCTCTAACAGTATAATGCAATAGTATAGTATTGCATCATACCACGTACAGACGGTCTATCAAGGCCCCCCACAGGCCCACCGTGACAGGCATCAGCCATGGCGGCCCTGGAAGGCCTTCAGAAGACCCCAGGCTGCTATTGCAACTGAACGGCACCTCGCGATTTCACCATAAAACGGGGTGTTTGAGACCACCAAACATCAATAAGGGATATTTAAATGCCACTGTCAGAATTTACAGAGCATTTAAAGGGTTAACAGTCGCTGTCATTGTAAGTGCTGTTTGCAGCTGCCGCGGGCGGGTGTCAGTTGTCAGTGACAACCAGTAAACCCCCCCCCCCCCGGCCCTTGTGTATTGGCCAGGATTGGCCCTCTATCTCCCTGTGTGCCCAGGACATGACTCTACACCCTGGGGCGTCAAGGGTTAAAAAAGGGCACAACTTATGCCAGCATTGCGGTGCAGTGCCAGTAATAAACCTGCCCGCTGTGCCCAGTTTCTGCATGTCTGATCTTGTCTCAATTTAGGATGATGTTAATAATAAATCTCCCACCTCTCAAGGGTTAAAGGCACAACACGATACAATGTATCAGAGGGAGTGCTGTCACTTCCACTGCTTGCTATTTCCGACCCCAAACACTGCCCACTAGAGCGCCCCTAGTGTCTGCAAACGGTCATCGCCAGTCTGTAAAGACGGGAAGGATGGCACTTTGCTAGAAATGTCTGTATTCGGTGCAAACACCTCGCCGGCGCTGCCAGCGTTTGTGCTCAGCCGACAATGTCTGTTATGACTTTACAGCACGGCATACGTGATATTTATGCCAGTACAGGAGGTTGCTTATTTTCCTCCTGAGGACAAACTTGTAGTCTAAGTTCTCGGTAGTTAAAAGAAAAGTTTGGAATCGCTCGTTGGCCTGGAAAGGGTTCGCTTGTCCGTTCCAAGTATCATTATCTAAGCAATCCAAGTGCGATTTCAAACATCTCGAGGGTGCATCTGCTAGAATACAATGGGAATCATTTGCAGCTCTCCTTCTCAATTTCCCTTCTGCTTCCTATTCCTTCCCCACCAGAGGCAGCATATGTTCCACCGCTATCTCCAGCTCCAAAACTGATTAGCATAAGCAGGAGATAACGGAGGTAACCTACCTCCAGTGGTGTCCCCAGCAGGCCAAGTCCTTGCACAGACCAATTAGAAATAGTCAAAGTCAAGAGCAAGAACTCTACAAAGCCCACGGAATCGTGCCTATTTCCCCCGGAACAGGGCGCCATCCAAGGGGCGACGCTCGCCGTTATCTCCCAACACCTTTGAACTTATGTCCAGATATGAGCCGTGAAAGTGCGCGTATCATAAGCTCTTGTCAAACAATCCTCCATAATTCTTATTTGCTGGAGGTTTAAGGGCGCAGATGCAGGATTGGCAGCCGCCTCGCTCTGGCTATATTGTTTGAGATTGCTGGGAGCCAAGATTAACGAGAAAAAAATAAAATAAAGCAGCGTTGTGCATCGGAGTATGTGTGCGCGCGGCCGCCCCCCTCCCGCCCGGCGATGGGGCTTCTTGGATTACATTGACCAATACAAGCCGGTTTGGGCATTGTCCAAAAGAAATATTACTTGTATCAGCTGCTCAATGAAAGGCTCTCAATTGATACTGCTAAGCTGCGGCTCCTGCCATCGCTAGTGGCAGTGTGCTGTGACTCGGTGATTGCTTGCTTCCGTCGAATCGGTCACTAGAAGAAGGGCACACAAAACACAGAACCAAACAAAAAGGCAGCCAGCAGCACTGAAGCAGCGTTGCAGCTGGCAGGCAATAACTTAGATAGTTACAGCTGCCATCACCTAGTTCATGCAAGCTTTTTAATATCTTTTGGCAGCAGTCGGTGTCGCAGCACAAAAGGAGAAGTTGGCACTTTTCTGCACACTTTGTTTGACATAACTGTAGCCAGTGCCCAGCTGATACCCTCATCAATGTTCTCCGTTTTTCTAAGGTACATTTTAATCGATCAAGCCCCTTTTTTCAGCTTCAACCCTGCAAAAAACCCCTCGAAGCCTGCAAGATTAATGAGAGCGCCGCGCCCCGGGAGCATATGTCTGGCCTTTGAGCCGCAGATAAGACAAAAAATATTCAAGAGTCGAAGGAAGCATTTTTTTGTAATTCCCCCGTTTTGCCAATCCGTGTAGCCAGATGATAGGGATGTTTTTGTGTGCCGGTGTGGTGAATCCAATAGTCGGTAATTGATTTACTGTCCGTCCTGATTACTGGATATAGAAGTAACGGGAAGCATTCGGTGTGTTTGGGGGACTTGGACGAGCGATCTGTGTGCAGACCTGGGCCCTAGTCAAAAAAACAATCTCAGTGTAGCATGCCCGTCCTCGCGTCTTTGGCTGGATGACGCCGCTTCTCATGTTGTGCTTCGTAGACGAGGAAGTGGAGAATGGCAATGAGTCCAAGTGACAAACGACAGCTTCCATCCACACAAGTTGTAGCATGGTGGGACCACAGCGGACCAGTAAAGCCGCCGCAGAAGGTTCATCGTCTTTTATTTGCTGTTTAAAGTGCTTGTCCAGTTGTAAACTATTTATGCTCTATCCATAGGACGGGTCATCAATAATAGATTGGAGGGGATCTGCTACCCAGGACCCCCACCAAACAGCTGATCACCAAGGCCAGCAGACGTGTACTCTGAGCTGATGTCTGCAGGAAGCAGACAGCTCCATGTTGTGGCGAAGCTCGGTATTGCAGGCCAAATTCAAATTCATTTCAATGTAATACCAAGCTTGGCCACTATAGTAAGAACGGAGCTGTCTGCTTCCTGCCAATATCAGTTCAGTGCATGGGTCCACTGACCTAGTGAGCAGCTAATCAGCAGAGGTCTTGTATGACAGACTACTGTGATCTATTATTGATGATCTTTCCTAAGGGTAAGGCATGAATACTTTACAACTGGACAACCCCTTAAAAATGTTGCTGCTGATTGCCAGGGTGGCAGTGGTGTATGTGCAGTGCGGATGTATATGATATGTAAAGTGTTTTATTGTCCCTTGAAGACCCTTAAGGTTTATCCACTTACGTCTGGCTGGGAGGACTCCTCTCTAGACCTCTATGCGTCCATCTTCAGGTGCCAAAAGGAGTCGGCAAGCAACAAAGACAGCTGAAGGGGAACAGCTATCAGGTGAGTGATCAGTGGAGATCTCAGCTCTCGGACCCCCACTGTTCAAAGCCTTTGACATGTCAAGGTATAGGGTGATTGTAGTTGGGTAGTGCCATGAGCAGCGTTGCTGTAGGTGGGTGGCGGCACAAGTGGTGTGGCCGTAGACAGGTGGGGCCAGGGGTGGTGTGGCTGAAGGTTGGTGGTCGCGGGAGAAGTGTGGCTGTAGGATGGTGGTGTCAGGAGAGGTGTGGCTGTGGTAGATTGTGCCAGGAATGGTGTGGCTGTAGGTTGGTGGTCCCAGGAGCTATGTGGCTGTAGGTTGGTGGTCCCAGAAGCTATGTGGCTGTAGGTTGGTGGTCCCAGGAGTTATGTGGGTGTAGGCAGGTGGTGCCAGAAGCTATGTGGCTGTAAGTTGGTGTTGTCAGGAGGAGTGTGGCTGTAGGTTGGTGGTCCCAGGAGCAGTGTGGCTGCAGGTTAGTGGTCCCGGGAGCAGTGTGGCTGTAGGTTGTTGGTGTCAGGAGAGGTGTGGCTATAGGTAGATGGTGCCAGGAGTGGTGTGTCTGTAGGTTGGTGGTCCCAGGAGCTATGTGGCTGTGGGCAGGTGGTGCCAGAAGTGGTGTTGCAGTAGGTTGGTGGTCCCAGGAGCAGTGTGTCTGTAGGTTGGTGGTCTCAGGAGGAGTATGGCTGTAGGCAGGTGGTGCCAGGAGTGGTGTTGTAGTAGGTTGGTGGTCCCAGGAGCTATGTGGCTGTAGGTTGGTGGTCCCAGGAGCTATGTGGCTATAGGCATGTGGTGCCAAAAGCTATATGGCTGTAGGTTGGTGGTGTCAGGAGAAGTGTGGCTGTAGGTTAGTGGTCCCAAGAGCAGTGTGGCTGCAGGTTAGTGGTCCCAAGAGCAGTGTGGCTGCAGGTTAGTGGTCCCAGGAGCAGTGTGACTGTAGTTTGAGAAGTGGGCCACGGCCTAAGAGACAGTGGGGTAGAGTTTGGGCCTTGTCACGGTGGCTCTACAGTCTCTGGTTACACGTCCAAGGGCCGAGGACAGGTTAATAAACGGGGGACCTAATGCGGGATTATTTTTAGTCCTGTTCTGTGTCTCATGACGCCACTGTTTCTTCTGCAGCGGGAATTCCTAGTTGGCAGAGTAAATCCTCTCCTGCAGTCAAAAAAACAATCTCAGTGTAGCATGCCCGTCCTCGCGTCTTTGGCTGGATGACGCCGCTTCTCATGTTGTGCTTCGTAGACTTCATGGGGGAAATCCAAGTTGGAGGAGTAAATTCACACACACACGGGTACTTTGGAAGACACAGCCCCCGGAAACAGATGGGCGACTGGTCATTTTTCTTCAATTTCCAATAGCCAAACAGCTCAGCAGTTTCCTGATAAATGGTGTGACAGGGAGACCTCATGGGATCACAGGAGGAGCCACAGTCACAGTTATCTGTAGCTCCCGGCCCGGCACCACGCTTGCTTTCCTCTCTCAATCTCTACCGGTACAAACTCATGAGTAGAAACACGCTGAAGAACTTCTGGGGTTGGCCGTCCCCGACAATCACTAGTCCATTCTCTTAGCTTCCTCCATTCTGTACCGCACAGGTTGAAGGTACCGGTGAGGGCTTCCTGCAGAACGCTCCTCTCCCTGACAGGACCCGCACAGAACTCGCTTCTCCCTCAGAACTCTCTCTACACACAGCTTGCAAACACATATATCAAGCATCATCACGTGACGGGCAAAAAGATACAAAACCCAGACAGTCAGCTCACATACCAGACACTTAACCCTTCCAGTGCTGCAGCTTTGCAATGCACATCATTCTTGCCACACAGAAGACACTGATAAGACAATTGCATGTATACAGTTATGGAGGTGCCGCATTGTACTGGGCCACTACACTAGGAGCAGTGTGGCTGTAGGTTGGTGGTCCCAGGAGCTGTGTGGCTGTAGGTTGGTGGTCCCAGGAGCTGTGTGGCTGTAGGTTGGTGGTCCCAGGAGCTGTGTGGCTGTAGGTTGGTGGTCCCAGGAGCTGTGTGGCTGTAGGTTGGTGGTCCCAGGAGCTGTGTGGCTGTAGGTTGGTGGTCCCAGGAGCTGTGTGGCTGTAGGTTGGTGGTCCCAGGAGCTGTGTGGCTGTAGGTTGGTGGTCCCAGGAGCTGTGTGGCTGTAGGTTGGTGGTCCCAGGAGCTGTGTGGCTGTAGGTTGGTGGTCCCAGGAGCTGTGTGGCTGTAGGTTGGTGGTCCCAGGAGCTGTGTGGCTGTAGGTTGGTGGTCCCAGGAGCTGTGTGGCTGTAGGATGGTGGCCCCAGGAGCTATGTGGCTGTAGGTTGGTGGTCCCTGGAGCTATGTGGCTGTAGGTTGGTGGTCCCAGGAGCTGTGTGGCTGTAGGTTGGTGGTCCCAGGAGCTATGTGGCTGTAGGTTGGTGGTCCCTGGAGCTATGTGGCTGTAGGTTGGTGGTCCCAGGAGCTGTGTGGCTGTAGGTTGGTGGTCCCAGGAGCTGTGTGGCTGTAGGTTGGTGGTCCCCGGAGCTATGTGGCTGTAGGTGGTGGTCCCAGGAGCTGTGTGGCTGTAGGTTGGTGGTCCCCGGAGCTATGTGGCTGTAGGTTGGTGGTCCCAGGACCTGTGTGGCTGTAGGTTGGTGGTCCCAGGAGCTGTGTGGCCATAGACAAGTGTTGACAGGAGTCATTGTGTTGCTGAGTAGTAGTCTGAACGGTGACAAAACAGCATCCATGCCCCGTAGCAGCAATAAATGGCCGCTGTGAGCCTTGTATATAGAAGTACTGTGCTCTAAACTGTGTACAGTTTTTAACCCTTTAGACTGTGAGGCTGCGTGTAACATTCAACTGTCCTCCTGTGGGGAGAACCTTCCACTTCATCAACAGTGTTAATCCAGAAGAAGGCAAACCCCCTCATGTGGTGGATGCCGATTGCCTCATATTAGAAGAAAATAATCCTAATTCCAATTTTGGCAGCAGGACAAATCCTGGGATGAGGGACCCGTCTGAGGCGCCCGCATACTGTCATAGATTGTCCAAGAAAGACATCTGCTCTTACAGTAAAGAATCCCGCCTTTTAGGAAGAGGAAACCTTCTTTTCTCTAGACGTAGGGGGCACTCTTGTCATGGTTGTAGGCCTAGGGATAAAACCAATGATGTGTTAGCTCTTGTCCCGAGGACTGCAGTTACGCCTGGATTGCTGTCCTCTGGACTACAGCGTGGGCGGGAAGAGGCTTATTCAAAAAGACATGGAATGATGTCATATGGATGACATAGGCCACGCCATGTGCAGCAGGAGCCAACTGTGACTGACAACTGGCCTCCCACTGCAGTCGCTGGGATTTGTAAATACTCCAATCCCCCCATTGACTCCTTACATGCCGCGATCAATATTGACAACATGGCAACCGGAGACCTAACAGTGGTCTCTGGGTCTGCTGTAGTAAGTGCTGGCAAGGGAATTACATAATGCACTGCAGTACAGAAGTACTGCAGTTCATTGCCTGAACAATCCGAAAATCGCAGGTTCCAGTTCCCTAAAGGGATGCAATAAAACGTGGAATAAAATAAAAATAGTGAACGAAATTTATGTTAAAAATAACCTGTTTGGTTCTTCCACGTGGGATGGAATGTCATGGAACAGCGCTGCGGAATATCCTGCACCAAAACCTGCATGGCCAACTGTGGATTTTGATGCAAAACTGCAGGAGTACAAGGATTCTTCTATTTTCATTTCTGCACCAAATTCCGCAGTTAGCAGCGCAGAAGGGGCTGAACACCCCGCAGAAGGGCTGCAGAGCACCCCCTCCCGGGTGAAAGGTCCCTTTTGAGCACTTTTCCCTTTTTTTGTTTAGAACAAAAATCAATTTAAAAAAGTCCCGTTTGGCATGGCCGAGTCTGTGCGAGCCGCGCCATAATTGGGTGAGATGTTGATTTCAATGGTTCTCTCTTATATCGGGATTCTCGGGCCTTAATACTGCGTGTGAGAAGGAGCGGAAGGACCTACCTTCATACTTGTTTTCCAACTCACGAGTGTGAAAGGTAAAAAAAAGAAGCCTTAAAAGTGATCAAAAACATCATATTTATCCCAAAATGGTACCAATAAAAAGTGCAGCTAGTCCTGAAAAACAGTCCTCACGGAGCTCCGCCCATGGGATAATAGGGAACGTTTCGGGTCTTTGAATGCAGCGATGCAAAAAATATATATTTACAGAAAAAGCATTTAGACTGTAAGAAAGTTTAAAGAAAAAACTAGAAAACCCCAAATACTGTTGTAGCTGTAATCGTGCGAGCTGCAGGTCATCTCGCTCTTCATCCCGCAGGTAAATGCCGTAAAAGACAGATAAATGACAGGATTGGGGTTTTCTCTCCGGACCTCCAAAAAATGAATACAAGTTTTACAATCCATTATATGACCCAAAAATGGGACCAATTAAAACTCGTCGCGCAAAAAATATCCCTCATCCGGCCGTGGGGGCAGGAAATAAGGTGAGCGGAGGAGGGGGATTCCATCAGCGCTGGGTCAGTTGGGTGACATTTCTACCATTCCTCTCAGCTGCCATAAAGCGCACATTACAGAGAAGTCGCCAATATGGCCGCCGCAGGCAAGTGCTTAGGACAAGAAATGTCCGCCATCAGTAATAAGACAGAACCATTGCCTTAATGGGCCTCATCAAACCTGTCAGACAGTAACCCCCCCCCCCCCCCCCCCCCGCAGCCAATCACGGCGCACATTTCATTTTTCCAGAGCAGTTTAAGAGCTGAAAGCTGCGCTGTGATTGGTTACTGGAGGCAACAAGGACGCTTCTACTGTTAGATGAATGAGGCCCAACACTATTTCTGATATCTAATGCCGGGACTACAATCATATCCATCAGACCTTCCCTTTAATATCCACCGCCATTCTTAGCTTTTAGAAACCGCGGCGGTTCCTGTGAGTCGCTTCTGCGCACATCTGATGGACGGAGCGGTAAGTGCTCAGGTGTAGCGAGAAGCCCGAGGAACAGGAGATAAAACGCATCCGCCGGCCCGTAAACACGCTGAGGAATGGCTCCTTCATTTACACAACTCGCCGCCGCGCCATTCTGTGGTCGCTGGATAGTTCTACTGCTGGAGTGTATAATAGAGGGGGTAAGCTCCAAGCCGAGGCGCCGCTGATCGCTACTTAACTGCCGCCAACAACTCCAGCATGTGACTTTTTTACATATATCCACATTTTGCCAAAAACTGACTTCCTGACGACGCTGACAGCTGGCGATCACCGTGGGAAGATAAGGACCGCGGAGCTCCGTCATGTCACCCCGCCTGCTGACGGGTAAAATCTAAAGGGGATTTCTAAGGCTCCAGTATTGATGAACTGTCCTCATGAGGGGTCGCTAAATGGGCTGTGGGGTCACTGAGGGGGCCGTGGGGTCACTGAGGGGGCCGTGGGGTCACTGAGGAGGCCGTGGGGTCACTGAGGGGGCCGTGGGGTCACTGAGGGGGCCATGGGGTCACTGAGGGGGCCGTGAGGTCACTGAGGAGGCCGTGGGGTCACTGAGGGGGCCGTGGGGTCACTGAGGGGGCCGTGAGGTCACTAAAGGGGTTTACCAGAATTACAAGTTACCCCTGTCCACATGATATGGGATAACTTGCTGATTGGTGGGAGTCTCACCTCTGAGACCCCCACTGATCTTGTGAGCGGGTTTCCATGCCCCGTTCTCCTGTCACAGCGGGGTTTGTGTCTTTTGCCGCAGTGAGGTCACTCTGAATGGAGCGCTGGCCGAGCATGCGCAGTCAGCACTACATTCATTTCAATGGAAGGGATGGAGATACCCAAGCTGGTGATGCTCGATTATCTCGGCGTTCCCATTGAAATGGATGTAGCACTGACCGCTCATGCTTGACCAAAGCGCCATTCAGAGTGACGTCACTGCTGGGGAGGAAGCAACCCCCGCAGTGACAGGAGAACGGGATACGGGAGTCCCACTCTCCATATCAGCGGGGGTCTCAGTGGGGAGACTCCCACCGATAGGCACGTTATCCCTTATCCTGTGGACGGGGGTACAACCCTATAAATATCAGATGGGCAGAGATCCGCCACTCAGGACCCAATCAGCTGTGTGACAACACCATGGTGCTATGTTCTGTTCACTGCATATCAGGCACGGTAAGGTGACTAGACGTACCGATTTAGGCAGGACAGTCCCACTTTGGGACCCTGTGTCCCACTTTCCGCCAGGACCCCGGTGGGACAGCCCTTTGTCCCCCTTTCGGGACATAGGGTCACCATTATAATGATTATTGGCCGGGGTGCCACAGTTCTCCAGCCGGTAATCACTTTGCAGCGCTGCGGGGTGGATGCACATGTAGCGTCCGAGGAGATAGCGGGGTAGATAAAGACCTTCTCACAGGGCTCTTACATCTCCTTCCCTGGGGGTAGCTCGGGACACGACCAGGTTACTGCTAGGGAGAGGTTACATGCAGTACATTTGTCACTCATGACGCCACCATTCCATCCTCTGCAGTGAAACTTGACAATGAAATAAAGTAGTCCACAAACAGGGAAACTTTCTGAACACAACCAGAACGGTCAGTAATGTCAGTAATTACTATAATTTGGCAACTTTCAACAGTCCTGGCACAGATACAACAAGATAAAGGGGTGCAACAGGGAGGATTACTCAAGATAGATCCACAGTCCAAGTTATCAGTGTGATCCCGCTACCAGCGACTCTCTACCGGTCAACACTCACATTACTTCTGCCCTTTTCTCGCCATGCAGCGGTCTTTCTCTTTCTCAGTGCTTAGTGGTAGCACCGGCACATCCTGGGTAGACTGGGCCCAGGCCCAGCAGAAAGGGATCGCTGGGCTTCCTCCATTCTTTCCTCACACGGACCAATCAGTGTCTGCGTGGCTCACTCAGCAGAGCTTCTCTCACTTGCTAACTTGTCAAAAGTACTCCTCCAGCAGAGCTTCTCTCACTTGCTAACTTGTCAAAGTACTCCTCCAGTTTCTCTTTATTCTGCCTTTATTCTGACTTGCATCCTTCGAACACATACATATATATAAAACATAGTCACATGACTCACACAATGATACATTTTCCAGACTAACCCAGACATTAACCTCATTCAGTCTGGCAGAGGTGCAATACACATAACTCTGATGCAGACTACATATAAGACACTGACAAGACATTGACACAAGACACCTATATAACATTATGGAGGGGCCCCACTAACTCTGGGCCACTACACACACTGGCGCTGAGAGGAGCAGCGGTGCTCTGAAGACCAGGAGGAGGTTAGTATGTGGATCTTAGGGGGAGTGCTAATACTATGGGGCTTCTATGGGGGGTCACCATTATTGCTGGGGCTGGTATAGGGGTCACTATTACTACAGGGACCCCTCGGCACATGGCAGAGTACCTCATGGTGACAGCAGATGTTTACACATGGCGCAAATGCTGCAGAATTTGTTTCCTGCCTTTTTTTGAACCAGCCCTGTACGTTTTATAACGACAGAGGTAAAATCATATGTGGTGATAAGCCCCGCCCATGACCACACCCCTCTCATCCCACCCCTGACCACACCCAGCTTGTCCCGTCCCCTGACCACACCCCTCTGTCCAGGGGAAAATCTGGTCCCCTTAGACACAGCACTTTGTATCCACATGGCAAAAACTATTTTAAAAAATCAAAGTCCGGGCTTTCAAAAAGTAGAGATGAAAATCCCCCCAAATTGTAGCATTATAGTTGGGGGGGCCGTGTACTGGCGGGATTGGTGGGGGTCTAGAGAGGTGGGCCCCCACTGACAGGGCATGGAGAGCCTAACCTGAAGACAGGCTGTCAGTACCGGAGTCCGTTCACTGGGCGCTGATGGCTTCACAGATCATAGTCGGACCTCCGGATCGTCTCCATAGACACTTTAAGCCCCACCGGTGTCGATGGAGGGTACGTATAAGACCTGCGGCGCACCTGCGTTTTTCTTGCACGTTTTTCTTCACACGATTGTCAATTAGACTTTTTAATATTAAAAACGCATCGCACTTAAACCGCAGAGCGCCAAATTACGATGCGTTTGTAACATTAGAAAGTCCCATTGACAATCACGTTAAAAAATGCAAGTGTGTGTGTGAGCCCTAAGAGAAGCCATATTTATCCAGAAAACCCCTTTAAATCGCTGAACAATTGCAGCCACCACTAGAGGGAGCCGCTGCGCTGACCTCAGTAATAACACGGTATTCCTGTGAGCGCCACCCAGTGGTGACTGCAGGCAGACAGAATTCAATTTTTAAAAAGAGTTTTCCAAGCTGACCTCAGGATGGCTCATCGATGGTTCATCACCGGGACCACCACTTGGGATCTGCAGCGATCGGCGGATCCCCCAGCCCGCTGTCAGAGTCATTGGTGTCGGAGGCGGAGATATCAGGCGTCTTCACTCCCAGGTGTCTCCCATGACATTCCTGGCGCTTACGCCTTCTACACCGCTGACAACGCAGGGCAGCGGCCGGGCGATCGGCGGAGTGGTGATGATGGATGGGTCATCTGTAGTAACTCCTCTAACTCCTCTATGCACACAAGCCATAACTGCGGGGTCCGTGTGGAAGAGGCCTGCGGGGCGCGCTCATCACACTGCTCATCACGCTGCTTACCACGGCTTCCTGGCGGATTTGGGGAATTTTCCAGCCGCCATTTTACAGATTAACGTAAAATAAATGCTTTTCGTTGTTTTCCTTTCTGTACATTTTTCTCTTTCACAATGGACGCGGCAAACGAGGAAGACCGTCTAATAATTGTCCCTAATTAGCCAGTTGTTAGGGCGAAAGCTCTGCCAGGCCGTGAGCGCGCCAATCACACATCCTGTATCGCTCCAAGGTGCCAAGTGATGCCGGAATCAGAAACTGGCCGCTGCTTGGAGCCCGTGGGCCCCTTGGAAGTCATCACCTCCTTCATGGGGAAGTGGAATAAACTGAAGATAAGGCAGAGATTCCTCAAGTAGGAGATGAAGTGGAAGAAACGTCCTGGCATCTGGCCTTGTGCCGCTCGTGTTCAAGCCCCAACGACTAATAACAATGTCATCAGCCTCGAAGGACGACCTAAATATATACTTGTAGAGGAAGGGGCTGCTCCATATCCCGGAGTCTGACATGTGACCCGTCTGCAGGCCAGACTGATTGTTATGGGACCCTCTACATTAGAATGAAAAGAATTAGGATTTGCCTTAAAGGGGTCATCCGGTTGTAAGCTACTGGTGGACGGTCCCTAGGATAGGCCATCAATAGTGGATCAGCAGGAGTCTGCCGCCCAGGACCCCTGCTAATCAGCTGCTCTCCGGGCCAGTTCGCTCATGCTGACAGCTCTGTTCTCACCACAGTGGTCAGCCCTGGTATTACAAGCAAAGTTCCCATTGAAGTGAATAGGACACAGCCTGCAATACTAATCCTGGCCACTGCAGTGAGAATGGAGCTGCCTGCTAAAAATCATGTCAGTGCAGGAGCACACAGACTCACCAAATAGCTGATTGGCAGGGGGTTCGGGTGGCAGGCCCCTGCAATCTACTGTTGATGACCTATTCTGAGGCTGGCCCATTAATAGTTTACAACTGGACAACCCCTTTAACCTCTTAAAGACACGGCCTTTTTTCCCGGTTATATGTTTCTTCCCCGCCATCGCTGTCTGAGGGTTCGCTGTTTTTTGCAGGCCGAGTTGTATTTTTTAATAGTAGTATTTAATGTTCCAGATTATGGACTGAAAAACTTTTTAAAAATTCCATTTGGGCTGAAATGGAAAAAAAACCTAAATCCCGCCATTTTTGGGTGCTTCTTGTTTCTACGGCGCACAAACCGCAGCAGAAGTGACCTGATGGCTTTATTCTGTGGTCGGACGGTTGCCGCGGTAACAAACTTGTAGAGTTATTTTCGCTGTTCTACTTTTATTTTTTTCAAAGATATTTAATTTTTTTAATTATTTTCTGACCGCCATGACTTTTTTATGTTTCCGTCGCCGTAGCTGTGTGAGGCTCATTTTTTGCGTGGCGGCCTGCAGTTTCTATTGGCACCATATTTGAATTCATAGGACTTTTGATTGATTTTTGTTATATTTTTTCTTGGAGATGGGGTGACTAAAAAAGCTCAATTCTGGGGTTCTTCACCGCGCGGGTAAATAATGCGTTCCTTTGATAGAACGGACTTTTACGGACGCAGCGATACCAAATATGTATTCTTATTATATTATTTAGAATATTTTATTATCAATATGGCTATAAGGTTATTTTTTTAAACTTTTTTTACTTTTTTTTTTTAATAATTAGTAAAGCGTTTAAAAACTTCTTCTCGCTTTTCTTTTTAGTCCCCAGAGGGAGCAAGAACTTCTCTGCTTGGATCGCTCCTGCAGTAAGATGTGATGCCATAGCATTACATTATACCGCGATCCAACAGGCAGTCTATCAGGCCACCCCATGAACACGGCTTGACAGGCACTCTGCAATGACAGCCATGGCGCCTTTCAGAAGGCCCCGGGTTTCCATGACAACCGCACGGCACCCTGCGATCACATTGCAGGGGGCCATATGGGACCCCCAAGCTTCAGTTGAGGCATTTTAAGGGTTAACAGCTCCCATGAGCGATGTGGTTATTGGAGCTTTTGCTGGAGGGTGTCAGCTGTAAGAAACAGCCAGCAGCCATGTTGTATGGAGCGGGATCACCCTGCATCCCCCCCCCCATACATCCCCGGAACCTGTGCGATGTAACTGTACGCCCTGCAGCATTAAAGGGTTAAAGAAACGCACCAGCACCCCGCTAGACCCATCCACAACCTCCAACACTGGCGGTACGGCACGTATACACACCCAATCAGAGGCGTAACCTGAAGCTGCCGGGCCCCAGAGCAAAATCTGTAATAAGGGCCCCCAACTATAATGCTTCATGTATAGCACTGGCCTCATATGACAAAAATAGAGATCTTATGGGCCCCCAAGGTTCGAGGGCCCAGTGCTCCCCTATAGCTACAGTAGTCCCAGCATTCAACAGGGGGAACTGAGGGGGTGCGTGGGTCAGAGGCGCTAAAAGGGCCCCCGGGACCGAAGCACTAAATAGAGCAGCTTATGGCTTTGTGGCTGGGATGCTTCCGGGAGCAGTGAGGGCACTTCTGAGGGAACCTGTGACTGACTGCCCCCCAGAGGGTTGGCGCCCGATCTGAGGCGCTCCATGCACTCCTGGGAACTGCAGTGCGAAACACGTGCGTCTGTCAAAGCCCTGAGACCGCAGTGCAAGAGGGGCAGGAAACTCATGATTACGGCCGAGCGCGGGGTAAAACACTATGAGTATAACACAGCGTTTACCGCGGTCTGCAGGCATATCACCGAATATGGCAGCCATTCTTCATGGCACATGACAGCGTATCTCGCGCACGCTGTTCATATCTCACGCAGGCTGTCAATATCTTGCACACTCTGTTGGTATATCACGCTCTTTGTCAGTATCTCGTGCATGCTGCGGAGTGAATTTTGAAGCAGCTGTTCTTCTTCCTCTTCAGCGGGAGCCGAGGGGTGAGCGGACTGCGCATGCGCGTGCATGAGATGCATGTTCATGGGGCCCGACCAGCCGGCCAGAGCTACTCTGCCTACGTGATGAGAAGGTGCAGAGACACTGCTGGATTTGTCGTATCCAAGTACGACGGACATGTATATAAAGGGGGGGGGGGGCACCCAATCAGGTAAGTACAGTATGTATCTTCTGTATGGCTCATTTACAAAACACACATTATATCACAAAGTGCTTTGTAATGGCCATACAGAAGTGTATAGATGCATTTGTCACGGTGGGACAACCCCTTTAAGAAGCTGGTGAATCCCGGACTTGGGTCGTCACCTCCTCCGCCAGTGTTGGTTGACGGGAATCTGCAGTTCAAGGTCAGCCGCATCATTGATTCTTGTCGAGTCAGGAACTCGCTGCAGTATCTGGTGCATTGGCGGCGGTACGGCCCTGAGGAGAGGACGTGGGTTCCAGCGGGTGGGGTCAATGCAGAACGTTTGATCTGGAATTCTCATAAATGGATTCCTGGGTCCGGAGGCCGCTCCTCAGAGGAGAGGTACTGTCACGGCTTGTTAGTCGCCTTGTTAAGCAGGTTGAGGGTTAATGCACCATGTGCAGTGTCTGTTGGGGCTGTCTGCGTTGCTGCATGGATGCATGCTGGAATAGCCATGCCTGGGAGTAGGCTGGATGTGTGGTTTTCTAGTCACTCTGATAGTTTTCAGGTGCAGAGGGGCTATATATTCTCACCACTCCTGGTGTGTAGGGCTGCTTATTCCGTACCCTAGAGGATAGGCTGGAGTCTGGTGCTCCTCTAGGCTGGGTAAATTGCTACATGTTCATATAAGTGCTGTTTGCTTGCTATTGGTTGTATTTTGGTTTGCATTATTATTGCTATGCTGTGGTGTTGGTTCATCTCTCCAGGGGTTCCAATAGGGACTATCAGGGCCCAGAAAGAAGACCGAGTGCCGCCTTTATCGAGGCAATTACCCTGCTTTAGGCAGGGACCTGTCACCTCCCTGCTAGCTGGAGATGGAGAAGAGATCCTGCTCTCCTATGTGTGCAGTGTATGGAGACATCATAGCAGCAGTCTACACCCACCAGCTCAGAGATAGAGAAGAGATCCTGCTCCCCTATGTGTACAGTGTATGGAGACATCATAGCAGCAGTCTGCACCCAGCAGCTCAGAGATGGAGAAGAGATCCTGCTCTCCTATGTGTACAGTGTATGGAGACGTCACATCAGCAGTCTACACCCACCAGCTCAGAGATAGAGAAGAGATCCTGCTCTCCTATGTGTACAGTGTATGGAGACATCATAGCAGCAGTCTACACCCACCAGCTCACAGACAGAGAAGAGATCCTGCTCTCCTATGTGTACAGTGTATGGAGACATCATAGCAGCAGTCTGCACC
Source organism: Eleutherodactylus coqui (assembly GCA_035609135.1). Classification (NCBI taxonomy): domain Eukaryota; kingdom Metazoa; phylum Chordata; class Amphibia; order Anura; family Eleutherodactylidae; genus Eleutherodactylus; species Eleutherodactylus coqui. The sequence continues at coordinate 2,191,127 of CM069407.1, read as the reverse complement.
CACCAGCTCAGAGATAGAGAAGAGATCCTGCTCTCCTATGTGTACAGTGTATGGAGACATCATAGCAGCAGTCTACACCCACCAGCTCAGAGATAGAGAGGAGATCCTGCTCTCCTATGTGTACAGTGTATGGTGACATCATATCAGCAGTCTACACCCACCAGCATAGAGATAGAGAAGAGATCCTGCTCTCCTATGTGTACAGTGTATGGAGACATCATATCAGCAGTCTACACCCACCAGCATAGAGATAGAGAAGAGATCCTGCTCTCCTATGTGTACAGTGTATGGAGCATCATAGCAGCAGTCTGCACCCAGCAGCTCAGAGATAGAGAAGAGATCCTGCTCTTCTATGTATACAGTGTATGGTGACATCATATCAGCAGTCTACACCCACCAGCTCAGAGATAGAGAATAGATCCTGCTCTCATATGTGTACAGTGTATGGAGACATCATAGCAGCAGCCTACACCCACCAGCTCAGAGATAGAGAAGAGATCCTGCTCTCCTATGTATACAGTGTATGGAGACATCATAGCAGCAGTCTACACCCACCAGATCAGAGAAAGAAGGGATACTGCTCTCCTATGTGTGTAGTGTATGGAGACATCATAGCAGCAGTCTACACCCACCAGCTCAGAGATAGAGAAGAGATCCCGCTCTCCTATGTGTACAGTGTATGGAGACATCATAGCAGCAGTCTACACCCACCAGCTCAGAGATAGAGAAGAGATCCTGCTCCCCTATGTGTACAGTGTATGGTGACATCATAGCAGCAGTCTACACCCACCAGCTCAGAGGTAGAGAAGAGATCCTGCTCTCCTATGTGTACAGTGTATGGAGACATCATAGCAGCAGTCTACACCCACCAGCTAAGAGATAGAGAAGAGATCCTGCTCTCCTATGTGTATAGTGTATGGAGACATCATAGCAGCAGTCTACACCCACCAGCTCAGAGATAGAGAAGAGATCCTGCTCTCCTATGTGTACAGTGTATGGAGACATCATAGCAGTCATCTACACCCACCAGCTCAGAGATAGAGAAGAGATCCTGCTCTCCTATGTGTACAGTGTATGGGGACATCATAGCAGCAGTCTACACCCACCAGCTCAGAGATAGAGAAGAGATCCTGCTCTCCTATGTGTACAGTGTATGGAGACATCATAGCAGCAGTCTACACCCACCAGCTCAGAGATAGAGAAGAGATCCTGCTCTCCTATGTGTGCAGTGTATGGAGACATCATAGCAGTCATCTACACCCACCAGCTCAGAGATAGAGAAGAGATCCTGCTCTCCTATGTGTACAGTGTATGGAGACATCATAGCAGCAGTCTACACCCACCAGCTCAGAGATAGAGTAGAGATCCTGCTGTCCTATGTATACAGTGTATGGAGACATCATATCAGCAGTCTACACCCACCAGCATAGAGATAGAGAAGAGATCCTGCTCTCCTATGTGTGCAGTGTATGGAGCATCATAGAAGCAGTCTATACCCACCAGCTCAGAGATAGAGAATAGATCCTGCTCTCATATGTGTACAGTGTATGGAGACATCATAGCAGAAGTCTACACCCACCAGCTCAGAGATAGAGAAGAGATCCTGCTCTCCTATGTGTACAGTGTATGGAGACATCATATCAGCAGTCTACACCCACCAGCTCAGAGATAGAGTAGAGATCCTGCTGTCCTATGTATACAGTGTATGGAGACATCATATCAGCAGTCTACACCCACCAGCATAGAGATAGAGAAGAGATCCTGCTCTCCTATGTGTACAGTGTATGGAGCATCATAGAAGCAGTCTATACCCACCAGCTCAGAGATAGAGAATAGATCCTGCTCTCATATGTGTACAGTGTATGGAGACATCATAGCAGCCGTCTACACCCACCAGCTCAGAGATAGAGAAGAGATCCTGCTCTCCTATGTGTACAGTGTATGGAGACATCATAGCAGCAGTCTACACCCACCAGCTCAGTGATAGAGAAGAGATCCTGCTCCCCTATGTGTACAGTGTATGGAGACATCATAGCAGCAGTCTACACCCACCAGCTCAGAGATGGAGAAGAGATCCTGCTCTCCTATGTGTACAGTGTATGGAGACATCATAGCAGCAGTCTACACCCACCAGCTCAGAGATAGAGAAGAGATCCTGCTCTCCTATATGTGCAGTGTATGGAGATATCATAGCAGTCATCTACACCCACCAGCTCAGAGATAGAGAAGAGATCCTGCTCCCCTATGTGTATAGTGTATGGAGACATCATAGCAGCAGTCTGCACCCACCAGCACAGAGATGGAGAAGAGATCCTGCTCCCCTATGTGTACAGTGTATGGAGACATCATAGCAGCAGTCTATACCCACCAGCTCAGAGTGAGAGAAGAGATCCTGCTCCCCTATGTGTACAGTGTATGGAGACATCATAGCAGCAGTCTACACCCACCAGCTCAGAGATAGAGAAGAGATCCTGCTCTCCTATGTGTACAGTGTATGGAGACATCATAGCAGCAGTCTACACCCAGCAGCTCAGAGATGGAGAAGAGATCCTGCTCACCTGTGTGTACAGTGTATGGAGACATCAATGAGGTGGCGGTGGTGCAGAGTCTGTGAGCGCTTACCTATTTACCATCCCCCGGTGTCTATGTGTGCCATCCTGCACGCAGCGCAGATGCCGAGGGAAGAGGTCAGCAGTTGTAGGCTCAGCAGCATCTGCCCCTGGACAACCGCTACAGGCTGGGTGACTGGAATGCCCATAGGAATGCTTACTAGCCAGAGGCCAATAGCGGGTACTATTAATAATGAGACCATTATGGGAGTGAAATACTACTGAGGCCATTTTAGGAGGCCACTATTACTGCCGGGGCAAGTATGGGGGTCATTATCACTACTGGGACCACTATGGGGGACCCTATTATCACTGAGGCCACTTTTATTACTGTGGTCACTATGGAAGTAATTTACTACTGGGACCACTATTACCAGCTGGGCTACTATGAGAGTTACTGTTACTACTGGGGTCACTATTAATACTGGAGCCACTTTGAGGAGTCACTCTTATTACTCGAGTCACTTAATACTTGGGCCACTATTGGGGGCCCTATTCCTACTGGGGTCACTATTACTACTGGGGCCACTATGGAGATCACAATTATTATTTATGGGGTTATGGAATCACTATGGGGGTCACTTATTAATTGGACCACTATTACTACTGGGGCCACTATGGGGGACGCTTTTACTACTGGGGTCACTATTATTACTGGGGACACTATGGGGGACCCTATTACTACAGGAGTCACTTTTACTACTGAGGCCATCATGGAGGTCACTATTATTACATGTGTCACTATGGGGGTCACTTATTACTTGGGCCACTATTACTACCGGGGCCATTATGGAGACCCTATTACTACAGGAGTCACTATTACTATACAGTATTACAATTGGTCTATTGAAGACAACCACAAGGCTGATATGGCCCTCTGTGAATATGAGTTTGACCCCCCCCCCCCACCCCCACCCGCAATATAAGGAACAGCAACTCGTCAAACCTGACTTATCAAGCGGAAGGATCACATCCATCAATTTGCCACCTGCAAGGGAGTGACCATCCACAGGCCGTCTTAAACTGCGGTCTTCTACTAGTCTTAAAGGGGACATAACCTTGAGTTATTTATAAGAGTCAAGTGTTTATTTGAAGGAGTGTTGATAATTGGAGATAACAGATAAGAGTTCAAAGGTGTGAGGGAGACGAGCCAGAGGCCCGAGGACAGAGCCTTCTTTGTCAGCCGTGACCTCATTGCTTCTGGTTACACTGAGTTGTGCAGCAATTTGATACAAATGTTTCACCTTTTACTATTATAGTAATTATGTTTCGGCTCACAATGAACCATCTGAACTTGTATCCCAGGAACCAAGTACTTGTGCTACATGGGCGTTCAGATCTACCCTGACCGCAACACCTAGGAGGATGCATGATATACAACTGGTCATAGTAGTTGCTGAAATCGTGTTTGTAAAGGCAGAGATACTCCTAAAAGGCCAATAAAGCCAAATAAAGGCAGTTCTTATATGGTGTATTTAGTCCTAGGAGGGTGCCAGAAGTACACAGACTGCGGGGATGCCCGCACTCTGCCCGCAGCCGCCATAACCTCTTGGCCAGCTGACCCTATAAAGGACTCAGCAGCACAACCATGGTGGGGGGGAAAGACGGTCCCAACCTTATTAAACTTTGTAAATACTGGAAAATGAACAGGCATTTAAGCACAAACGAGCCGTTCTCTTGCCCAGAAGGGACGTGCTGGCCAGAGGCCTACCTTCTTGAGCAGGTCCACCTTCCAAGAACCACCTTCACCGCCTTCCCAGAGCCACCGGCCGTGACATACAAGCACAGAGAAACAGGGTCTCAGTACCCCCCCCCCACCCCCGTACCCCTTCTGTCCCCTCAATAATAAATTATATTTCTTTTAAAGAAAACAAAGTCTCAAACAACAACATTACAATGTAAAACAGCAGACCGTATGGGAAACGCTGGCAGAGGTACCGCCAAGAGGAAGGGGGAGGACTTGGCTCCTTTATTTAAGGTACCCGAGGGGTAGGAGGGGCATACCCCTAAGCCTGCCCCACTGCATTAACTTGTCCCTTCCTGACAAGTCCAAGTATATCCCATCCACAGCCAGGGGCGGATTGGCCATTAAAGTCACCAAGAAAGTTCCTGGTGGGTCAGTTGGGTCCTGGGCCGATGGGGGGAGCAGAAAACCATATGGCACTTACATGGTGCTGCTCTTGGTATTGGAACCGGTAAGGATTGTGACAGTTTTATTATCTCTATAAGGTGACAGGCCTGCACATAAACAGATGGAACAATACCTCTGCAGCGCCACCTATTGGATGGCAACATTCCTTCAAATCAATGTACAACTATTAACCAAATCTTTCAAACAATTATTAAGAAAAGCTCCCCTTTTGCGTGCCCCCGCCCCTAGGGGAGAGTGGATGCCATCCCCCAACCCACCCACCCCCCGGGTGCCCTCCCCAAGGAAACCACTCTTGACCTACTTCAGACCTTTCGTATTCTCCACTGATGCAAGAACCCCACTCCAAGGTTCATTCCATTGAGGGTGTCAAACATGGCCATAAACGCTGCGACTTGAAGTTGCCCTTCAGTATAATAACTTTCCTGTGTTGTGTCCGTGACTGGAGCAGCGCTCGGCCGCAGGTAAGTCGGTCTCTCTGTAATCATGTGGTGGTGAGATCTCATCCTCACTCCTAGTTTCTGTCCGGCTCACCGATATAAAGCCCCCCGACAGGACATTTACTGCCCCGGATCAGGTACACAACACCAGCCGTGGGACATGTGACTGCACCCCGGGGTCTTATAGTCTTGCTGTGTGTTGGGGGTCCGTAGGTCAAACAATTAGTCCCTGTGAGTCTAAAACTATAAATCCATTTATTAGTCGGTGCTGGAGGATCAGCCTGAGGCCGGAGGCACGCGGGCGGATATGCATTGCAGAATTCAAAGTCCGCAGCAAGTACCGCCCATAACGCTGCAGGCATTTCACTACAGAACCCCCGCAGCAATTACTGTAAATCTGTGGGGGCCGAATCCACTCCATTCAGGGGGGATGGGCTCATGATTTACTTGCAGATCAGCTGTGGACTTTAACCCTCGAATTGCAAATTCTGCAACATAAATGCGCAGGATTATTCCCTCTGCGCCTCGCGGAGGAGATTTTTTAAATCCTCTTGTCCTGTAAATCCTTTCTGCAGTAATTCCGGAAATTCTGTAGCGTTTACGGTCCATGCAGAGGCGCGACTTGAAGCTGCCGGGCCCCAGAGCAAACTCTGGAGCTGGGCCCCCAACTATAAAGCTTCATTGATTGTATTGGTTTCCAATATGGGGAAGAGAGACTTTAGGGGCCCCCTTGGGCTCCTGGGCCCGCTGTCACCGCACCCCCTATACTGACGCCCCTGGGTCCATGTAAAGCCGGCCTAACCCCTCACTAATGCGGATTATAATATGGGTGGTTTGCTTGTACCATCATGATGATAAACTGCAGCCATACTGAGGCCACCTTCACACGACTCGAGATATCCCACAGGACGCTCCGGAATATTCTGCTCTCTGGCAAAATTTGCATCAAAATCCGCACATCCATCAGAATTGAAAATGGCGGAGATCTGCTGAAAATTCCTCGTTGAAACACTCATTTTGATTGCTTTTGACAGCAGCGTGTTCTGCAGCGTCCTGCAGAATATTCCATCCTTTGTATTGGATATCGGACATCAGAGGGGGGGGGGCCCGTACCGCTGCGCGGCCCGTACCGCTGCCCCTCTATTCTTCTCGCTACAGCAGGCTGATTACTGCAGTTCTTCACTGATACTGTGATGTGCGACATCCGTGTAGATGAACCTCCATTAACATGTCTATGTAAAGCGTCACTTCTTGGCGGGCGTGGGCGGAGGTGGGGGGCAGCAATTCACTTCCCACCTCAAGCAGTAAATAGACTTGGAGCACCCTGGGCAGAGCAGAGTTACCTGACTGGGATCAGAGTTTTCTCTGATCCTTCCCATAATCGCAGGAGTCAGCCGACATGGCGTTCCCCAAGTGACCGCGCCGGCGCAGGACCCATGACAGACATGCCCATCGCGGAGATTTCAGACAAGCCATTCTAGGATAAAGAACTACGTTTAGGAGAGGTGATGGGGCTGAGGGCTTGTATTTATTATACCCGCCCGCTCCCGTGATCCGGCAATGTCACTCGCTGAACATCACACGCCGCATGCAAAGTTGACTGCTTTTAGATTGCCACGCATGCGCTCTTCCATTGACTTGTGGCACGCGGAAATCTGGGAAAAGTCCAACTATCTTCGGCGGGTGACAGCGCAGGTGCCAGCGAGCGGGCGAGTATAAACACAAGCCCTCAGCTCCATCCCCTCTCCTAACCAGAACGTAGTTCATGGCGCTATACAGAGGCGACCGGTTCCCTGTAATATAGACCTCCAGTTTGAACATTTGCTTTGTAGGAAATTACCTGTGGTGAGATATGCAGACCACACAGGCTTCTCCCCTCCACGGCCGCCACACTTATTCAGGGTCCCCCTTACCAGAATACCAACCGGGCCCCCCATCACACCCTGACCCGTTAGCCCACCCTCTACACCCCTAAACATTTTGTTACGGAACTCTGCTGGTTTTAGTCAAGGTGGAAAAAATAGATAGTCATTTTATTAGATAAGTGTTCATAGAGTACAAACAGCAAAGTGAGTGTCCCAGAAGTAGTCCTAGAAGTAGTCCCAGAAGTAGTCCCAGAAGTAGTCCCAGAAGTAGTCCTAGAAGTAGTCCAAGAAGTAGTCCCAGAAGTAGTCCTAGAAGTAGTCCCAGAAGTAGTCCCAGAAGTAGTCCTAGAAGTCCCATCAGTTACAAAGCTTTCATTTGAGCAAATTGATTTATGATATCTGAAGAATCAACAGTTTTTGCCAATTCCTTTCCTTTCAGTAATGCTAACCCGTTCAGCCTTTCTTGCGATGTGGAGCTCCTCTGCCAGGTATCTAACGTATTCGCAAGTCTACTGAAGGACCTTTCTGCAGATGCCTCTGTGGACGGGATGGAGCCGAAGAGCCAGACAGGAATTTACAAATATCCCTTGATGGTTAAAATTGTAAAACGCTTGAAATAAAACACAACGGGGCCTTTCCTTCATTAATAATAATCTGTATTTGTATAGTGCCAACTTATTCCGCAGCGCTTACATTAAAAACGGTTTCATAAATACTCTTTATGTGTATATACAATCATAGAATGGTGGAGTTGGACGGGACATCCAGGGTCATCTGGACCTCCGGGTTCATCGGGTCCTATGGGGTCATCGGGTCCTCCAGGGTCATCGGGTCCTACGGGGTCATCGGGTCCTCCAGGGTCATCGGGTCCTACGGGGTCATCTGGTCCAACCCCCTGCTCAGTGCAGGATCACTAAATCATCCCAGATGTCTATCCGGCCTCTAAAGACTCCCATTCAAGGAGAACTCCCCACCTCCCGTGGCAACCTGTTCCACTCATTGATCCCCTCACTGTCTAATATCTAATCTGTGTCTCCTCCCTTTCGGTTTCATCCCATTGCTTCTAGTCTTTCCTTGTACAGATGAGAATAGGGCTGATCCTTCTGCACTGTGACAGCCCTTCAGATATTTGTAGACCGCTATTAAGTCTCCTCTCAGCCTTCTCTTCTGCTAAACATTCCCAGATCCTTTACCCGTTCCTCATAGGACATGATTTGCAGACCGCTCACCATCTTGGTAACTCTTCTCTGAACTTCCTCCAGTTTGTCTATTTCTTGTATAAAGTGGGGTGCCCAGAACTGGACCCAGTATTCCAGATGAGGTCTGACTAAGGAAGAGTAGAGGGGATAATGACCTCCCGTGATCTAGACTCTATGCTTCTCTTAATACATCCCAGAATTGTGTTTGCCTTTTTGGCTGCTGCATAACATTGTTGACTCATGTTCAGTCTATGATCTATTAGTATACCCAAGTCTTTTTCACATGTGCTGCTGCTTAGCCCAATTCCTCCTATTCTGTATGTGCTTTATCCCCGCTGCTTCTTTTAGTATCCTAGGATGTAATTCATCTGGACCTTGAGACTTGAATTCATGTAAGTTATCTAAGTATTCCCTCACCATCTCTCTGCTTACAGATAGACTGCCTTCTTGTATCCCCCCAATAGCACAGGGAAGATCAGCTGATGTTACATCTACTTTCTGAGAGAAAACAGATACAAAATAGGAATTTAATAGTTCGTTCTTCTCACCATCATTCTTAACCAATTCACCATTTTCATCTTGTAAGCATCCAATAGTATCTTTGACTTTTCTTTTGCTTTTGACCCCCCAAATCCTTTTTATTGCTTTTGGCCTCTCTTACAAGCCTCAGTTCATTATCAGCTTTATCTTTTCTGACACTTGCCCTACAGTTTCTGCAGACCGCATTATATTCTTCTTTAGATATTCCTCCTCTTTCTATTTGATAAATATATCGTTCTTTCTTTTTAACATGTGTACAAGTTCTGTGTTCATCCATCCGGGTCTCTTTAAATGCCTGTGTAGTGATCCAGTACACCATCCTGGTCCCCTCCATAAATGTCATACATGTTAGTCTTATGTAGATGCACTGTGCAAACCTTTCTTGTTGTTTACAGTATGTGTGTTGCACAGCTGCAGCGCTAGATGGGTTAAGTGTATAACAAAATCCAAAGCCTGCATGTAAATGTATCAAGTTATGTCGTGTGAGAGAGGATATAAATATGAGTAATTGAGAGTGGGAAAGATTCCAGTCCATGTCTTCAGGAGTTTGGTGGTACAGGAGGTCCGGGTACATGGGGGCCCCTTCGGCTCTCATGTATTGAAGCAAGGAGGAGAAGGAGAGATTTCCTCTTCTGCTGTGGATGGATGCTGAATATAGTGAGCCCCAAAGAGAGGAAAGACAAAGGAGAGCATCAGTAAGTCTGTTGTGTTGTGCAAGGCCCAGTGCAGAGGTGCTATTTGTTTTCCTGCTTTTCTTATGTGGCAGTCTGAAGTCTAGATCACCACGTAGAGGTACACCATTTATGTCTGTCACACCCATGCGTCTCCAAGGCTAGGTGGAGGTACTATGAGTCAATAATCTACAAGTCAATAATCTCCAAAGTTTACTTAATTGCCTGCACTGTGAAGTCTTTTATTGAACTGCTTTGTATTGTTACCCTCATTATCATAAGTAAAGTTTATGCCGGGCTCTGACCATTCCCAGAGACCCGTGGTACTAAGAACTGTCTGTGGCTGCATTTTTTTTTATTCACCAAAAGGTCATGCCGGCATATGCAGGAACGGTGGCGTCATGAGTGACAAGTGTCTCCGGTCATACGAATTAGCAGGCATCCCTATCCTAGGGGTGTCTGGGGTAGGCCACGGCACTACCCTAGCCTTGGCTGCGTGTGTCCCTCCAGCTCCCCACGTATGCAATGAGTCCAGGGTATCCCTAAGGGACGCCGTTGGCCACCGCACTTCCCATTCTTCCTTCTTTTAGAGATTGTTAACAATTGCGCTTTGAGAAGCTCATTTCACAAATAAATCCTCAGGGGAACCTTCCTTGCACCTCTAGACTTTTTACACTGTGTAACGACACGGGGGTTAATGAGTACGCCAGCGGTAACTTTTACTTCTTGTTCAGTTTATTCAACATAAGTTTAGCATAACAGAAATGACTGGGTCTCCAGATAAACGATAAGGTTTGCAAAGTCCATCAATTTAATCCTCCAACCGTCCACAGGAGGAGCGATGAAGTCCACAACTCAGCCAAACAGCAATAAGTCCGTTTACTTTCACAGACCTGTAGTCCAGAAGCGCAGCTTGTCTTTATGTTGTATCGTCTTCAGACCCCAAGTGTCATGCCAGGACAACGAAGCTCTCTGTTTAGTCACAGCGTCTCTCTCTGCTTACAACAGAAGTCCAGCTCTCCCCCTGGATCTGTTTCTGGCTCACAACCCAGATCCCTCTCACTGGACCTGTCTCTGGCTTGTAGCCCACTTCACCTCTGACTGTAGCAGGAACAAACACCTTTATCCTACTTACTGACCACACCTGTGGGTGTTTTTTCCTTGACTGCCTGTCTGTTGCCCCCTACAGGTCATTCTCTGTAGAGCACCTCTACAACTACTTTTCATTCCTTCATTTTCACTATCCATAATGTTTAATATCGGCCAAACAAGTCGAATGTCACTACATTTGGTTTAACAAATATGCGCCGCAGGGTGAAAATATCGCTGACTCATTCATCTCAAGCATCCGGCTCTGTGCCCCGCATATTAGCACCATTATCTTGTCTCCGGGAGCGGCAGGCATCTAACAGAATATCAAAACCATCCAAAGTAGAAATCACTCCATTGGTAATCGCCCCGCCAGCCTTACTGCTAACTTTCAGGAAGTGGACAAACCTTTCATCTACTTCAAACTTGGAATCCGTGTCTCGGCTGACATAGCGTAATAATGACACATTGGCTTCTCGTGCCCCATATCCTGTATCTACTATTACTCCACAGTGGACGGCTTCTTCCCTGAGTTTCTCGATAATACGTTTTTCCCATAGATAATGCTGAGGGCATTATATGGGCCTTTCATGTGTTTTCCCTCTAATTGTTGTTTTTGCACTTTGCGAGGTTTTCCCGCATAGTTTTATCGTAGTTGACTATTAGTTGAAAAGTCCCTAGGAAATGTCCATTGTGGACGTCCCCAATATGAGTGGTAAGCCCTTGACAGGCGAAGACGACAAAAATATTGTTACATCTAATATTCGCTGTAGAAGCGCCTTCCATTGACTTCCAAGACAAATAACTGTTGTTAAGCACAGATCTGCTTCCGTGGCGAGGCAGCGCTTCATCGAGGATCTTCCAGGCCTTCCATTTAGGACTCCACATCAATCGCCTACAAGGAAATGTCTTACTTGTTCTTAAAGCTTTTGTTTTTGAGTAAAACAAGGTTTTTTGCCCTTTTTCCCAGTATGATCCCCGACGGCCTTCATCACCAGTCGATAGTTGGGTAGTAGATGCGTCCGCGGTGGCAGCGCAGTCGCCAGCAGATTCCTGCTCTGTGACATCTTCCTGAGCTGACGGCCAGGTCGATCTTTCGCTTGTCGTTCAGCTTGTAATTTATCCAATGAAGCTGAATTGTTTACAAATCTGAAACCATGAATTAAATGTAACAATATGATAAGTTAACTATTTGATACGCCGGTTCCTGCTGGAAGCCGAATACTCAGAGGATAGAAGCCTTTGTTCCCCGCGGGTTCGCTCTCACTACTATAGCGCATTTGTTGGCAGAATTTCCAGCACACAGAGACCTACCTGTTGGGCGTATAACGCTGGCAAAGACAACCATTCACACAAAGCGTAGAAACAGTCTGCCGTGTCTCCAGGGCAGCCTAGGTGGGACATGTCAGGGACCCGGGGATGTGGTTGTTATACTTACCGGGGCCGCCGCGGACAGCTGGTCGTCCTCCGAAGCCGGCGGCATCTTGCTTTAGTACAGTAAGACGTGCAGTCAGCGGGACCCGGTAAGTAAAATCACCTCCTCGGGTCCCTGACGCGTCCCCACAGCACCTTAACTTAGGTGACAGGGTAACGTACGCTGTGTTTTGCCGTCGGCTGGGCCCTCCTGGCCATGGACATGGCTGTATGGGGGCCGTGTTCCCCTACATCATGAAGCCAGTTTGTAATTTTTTTTCAGAGCAACTTTGGGCTCCCAAACCACCCCTAGCCCATAGCAACTGAAAAGGAAATGGGGTAGAGGGGGTATTTAACCCCTAGAGGTCCAGGTGGTACCATTAAAAGCTAAGTGGGAAAGGTAGCAAAGGGTGGTCTGCCCCCCAACGCCCCATCAGCCCAGGAGGCGCGTTTGTAAGTGGTCACCTCAGACTGTGCACTTAGCTGTTGGTAGAATTGCCTTGGATGTTGTAACGGCAGCAAGTCTGTGAATACATTGGATATTAATGATAATGAGGATGTTACACAGCGCCGTCCGCAGAGCCGCAACATCACTTCACATCAACTAATTGTCAAGAAATGAAGGTAAAATGAATCAAACCAAAGTTTAATGTGTCTTAAATGAATGAAGCCTGTCGGCAACGCTCGGCGGAGGAGCTCCACATTTATGGGGCTTTACTTATATCATTTTATATTACTCAGACAGATATGAGATAGATAGATGTGCAGCGCCCGAGCAAGACGCGCCAAAGTGGAGGAGACCACGGGGACTTCAATATGGATGTCACGGGTGGCTGTGCAATCTCTCCCACAAATAGCAGCAAAGGAGGTCCTGCTTAGTCGCCACACAGTGGCACAAATAATAGATATACTCTCTGTAATGAATGATGGCTTGTCTTGTGACGCCAGCACTTCATTTGGGACTGTAAGAGTCAAGGGCGGGAAATAACTTGGCACGAGTCCTAGTAGCTTTTCAATAGTAAACGGGAAGTGCACGGTTTACTGAAGCTCTTATATCAGTAACAGGGTATAACAATGACAGTCTTGAGCAGAGCAATGAATTTTGGGATAGACAGCACAGTGCAATACAATTGAATCCTGAGCAAACCCAGTCCTCTCTACAACGCTCTCTCTCTAGAGGTGACACAGTAAAAGTTCCCACAGGCCTAGTTATCTGTTGGGCTTACTGGAGGTTGTTGATGCAGTTACTGAGATGAAGATTTTAGTGGACCTTTTGACTATCCCTAGTTTTGACTTCACCAGGTTCTTGGGTAACTCACTGCTTAGTGGAACGGGTCCGAGCTTCTCTCCTCCTCACTGCTGACAGACTAGGAAGCTGATGAATCCTAGCTTCCCTGCTGGAAGATCTCATGTTGTAGCCGCTTGCTCCGTTGACCTCCTCCTAACTCCCTAAGCAGACTCCTCCTAACTACTCCTTCCCTTCCTGTCCTGTTCCCACACTTTCTCTCTTCTCTCCGCCCCGTCAGCATACTAGCTCACTATACAGTTTCCCACTCTGAACTCTTACCACACCCCTTGACCAATCAGTGAGGGCATGACATACAGCCAACGAGCAGACAGCTGTTGCCAAGCTTTTAAGTTAGGAATAAGGGGGAAAAAACATTTCTCCGACGTTTGGCACCTTCTATGTCTCCTGGAAGCACATAGCAAAATGTGACAGGACTATGAAAATGTGGCTATTCTGGAGGACCCTCTGGGCCACTACAGATGGATAGATAGATAGATAGATAGATAGATAGATAGATAGATAGATAGATAGATAGATAGATAGATAGATAGATAGATAGATAGGAGATAGATAGATAGATAGATAGATAGATAGGAGATAGATAGATAGATAGATAGGAGATAGATAGATAGGAGATAGATAGATAGATAGATAGATATGAGATAGATAGAGAGATAGAGAGATAGAGAGATAGAGAGATAGAGAGATAGATAGATAGATAGATAGATAGATAGATAGATAGATAGATAGATAGATAGATAGGAGATAGAAGATAGGATAGATAGGAGATAGATAGATAGATAGATAGATAGATAGATAGATAGATAGATAGGAGATAGAAGATAGGATAGATAGGAGATAGATAGATAGATAGATAGATAGATAGATAGATAGATAGATAGATAGATAGATATGAGATAGATAGATAGATGATATTTATCATGGAAGGAATGGAGGAACGAAGGAAAGTAGGAAAGAAGTGATATACATAAATATCATAGGGTAAGAAGAAAGAATGAAGGAAGGAGGTTAGGAAGTGATAGACAGAGGAAGGAATGAAGAATGGAAAGAAGGGAGTGATGGTGGGAGGTCAGTAGGAAAGAAGAAGGAACAATGATACAAAGCTTTGGAATCCCTGAGTCAACCAAAATCCCCCATAGCTGAAGAGAGAAAGAAAGAAAAAACGAGGGATGGAGGCTGAGTGAACCTTGAGCCGGTCACCTGGACCATGCGGGGGAGCTTAGGTCTGCATACTGCTGTCTGAACTCTCCGCGCCAGAAAGAAAAGTAAGAAAGAAGGAAAAAGTGAGCAGGCGGTTTGGAGAAAAGAAGGAGAAAGAAAGGACAGAAGCAACTAGTGGCCATAGGTAAGGATTTTGGTTGGTTGGCTAAAAGGAATGGACAAGAAAAAGAGGGGAATTAAGGAAGAAAAAAAGGATGAATGCAAGAAGTGAGGGAACAACAAGGTAAGAAGGAAGGAAATGAGTCCAGGACATAAAGGTGTGACGGACAGGTCAGAAGGGAAGGAGAAGGATGGAGACGGCATTACTAATGGATGGAGACGGCATTACTATGACATTGCAGCTGAATACATTATGTCGCCTTATTGAAGACTCATCAAGAGTCTAATCCAGACTAAGCAGTGAAGCTGCAGATCTATCGCCTGCACCCCGAATTGTACTCTGCGCCCCAGACTAGGGATGTTCTCCATATATATTATTGGCTAATGTTGCTTTTCTATGCAAATCCAGTGGCGGACTATTTGCCGCTCGCCCCCCTCTGCTCCCACGTAAGGTGGATCCATTGACTCAGCCTCTTCAGTCACATACAAGAATATAATGGGAAAAGATTGCAAAGTTCATCAATTCTTTAACTGCGGTGTCTGAAATGAATGTTTAAGCTGATAGAAGACGCCGTTTCCATCTGCAGAGTGAAGGAGGGAAGTATTGTTAGGTGTCGGGAATATTAGAAAAAACAAGTCTTCTATTATTGCCATAATTACTTCTTACTTTCATTCTGCGTGCTCTCTTAATGGTGATAGTATTTATGTATAATTACTTTAATACTGTATTCACTGAAATTTCCAAGTAGCTCCCTAATTAACTGTCTCCAATATATAATTACATTGCATCTTTACGCAAGACTTGCCTAATTAATTTAGTTACACCACTTCCTTTGTGAATCTGCATTATAAAGTGTTCTTTGCTTTATTCTTCTGCTTTCTTATAATCCAGGCTTAACGAAAATTGAGACCCGGCTATAGAAGATTTCATGACCCGCCACTAATTCACTTGGGAAGCTGCAAAAATGTGTTCCTAAAAAAAAAACATGCTGTAACTCATTATAAGATTGCTTTTAAAAGCCTCTATTGTGTCGGGCCACAGAATCAGCCGCTCCAAGCAAACCTGCAGTTAAAGGCGACTTCCATAAACTTTATTATCAGATGGTTTTCAGCAGCAGTAGAGCAGCAATCAGACGACAGGTAGATGAGATCAAGAAAACATGGCAGTCACATACACTGCCGCTCTGGTCCGTAGGCCATGTCTGGTATTGCAGCTTACACTTGATTAGGGTTGAGCTGCAATACTAAATGTAGCCTATGGACAAGAGGGGCGCTGTTTCCAGAAGAAGATGCAATGTGGGGAGGACTTTATTATAGCTGGTGCTTCACATGCCAAGCTTAATCTGAAGCCCCCGAAAGGAAGATGCGTCAAATGTATTAAGAGGCATAAGCAACTCTTTAGCTTTTTATGGCTCTCATCACTTTTTGGTGGGCAGGATGTAATGGAGCTGCTGAAAAAACGGCATCAGCTATGAGCGGATATGGATTAAAACCATAATTTACATCAATTTCTGGTGTAATTTACAGCAAGTCTACGGGGTTACAGGCAGCCCGACCCCCTCCATCAGGGCCGCTCTCACACATGTTCACAAAATGCAGCATCCAAATCATGGTTAAAAGTGGGATGTTATTAGATGGGTGAGTACGAAATTGGTCTGAGAAACTCAGACTGCTATCACACTCTTAAACATGTCATTTTGCCTGTGAGTGCAGTGAATATGAATCCATCCTGTACCCGTCTTCCATCCTGTACCCGTCTTCCATCTTGTATCCGTCTTCCATCTTGTATCTGTCTTCCACCTTGTATCCATCTTCCATCCTGTACCCGTCTTTCATCCTGTACCCGTCTTCCATCTTGTATCCATCTTCCATCCTGTACCCGTCTTTCATCCTGTACCCGTCTTCCATCTTGTATCTGTCTTCCACCTTGTATCCATCTTCTACCTTGTATCCATCTTCTACCTTGTATCCATCTTCTACCTTGTATCCATCTTCCATCATGTACCCGTCTTTCATCCTGTACCCGTCTTCCATCTTGTATCTGTCTTCCACCTTGTATCCATCTTCTACCTTGTATCTGTCTTCCATCTTGCACCCGTCTTCCATTTTGTATCCGTCTTCCATCCTGTATCTGTCTTCCATCTTGTATCCGTCTTCCATCCTGTACCCGTCTTCCATCTTGTATCCGTCTTCCATCTTGTATCTGTCTTCCACCTTGTATCCATCTTCCATCCTGTACCCGTCTTTCATCCTGTACCCGTCTTCCATCTTGTATCTGTCTTCCACCTTGTATCCATCTTCTACCTTGTATCCATCTTCTACCTTGTATCCATCTTCTACCTTGTATCCATCTTCCATCCTGTACCCGTCTTTCATCCTGTACCCGTCTTTCATCCTGTACCCGTCTTCCATCTTGTATCTGTCTTCCACCTTGTATCCATCTTCTACCTTGTATCTGTCTTCCATCTTGCACCCGTCTTCCATTTTGTATCCGTCTTCCATCCTGTATCTGTCTTCCATCCTGTATCTGTCTTCCATCTTGTATCCGTCTTCCATCCTGTACCCGTCTTCCATCCTGTACCCGTCTTCCATCCTGTATCTGTCTTCCATTTTGTATCCGTCTTCCATTTTGTATCCGTCTTCCATCTTGTATCCGTCTTCCATCCTGTATCTGTCTTCCATCTTGTATCCGTCTTCCTGTATCTGTCTTCCATCTTGTATCCGTCTTCCATCTTGCATCTGTCTCCCACCTTGTATCCATCTTCCATCTTGTATCTGTCTTCCACCTTGTATCCATCTTCTACCTTGTATCTGTCTTCCATCTTGCACCCGTCTTCCATCTTGTATCCGTCTTCCATCCTGTACCCGTCTTCCATCCTGTACCCGTCTTCCATCCTGTATCTGTCTTCCATTTTGTATCCGTCTTCCATTTTGTATCCGTCTTCCACCTTGTATCCGTCTTCCATCCTGTATCTGTCTTCCATCTTGTATCCGTCTTCCATCTTGCATCTGTCTCCCACCTTGTATCCATCTTCCATCTTGCACCCATCTTCCATTTTGTATCCGTCTTCCATCTTGTACCCGTCTTCCATCTTGTACCTGTCTTCCATCCTGTATTCATCTTCTATCTTGTACCCGTCTTCCATCTTGTATCCGTCTTTCATCCTGTACCCATCTTCCACCTTGCATCCGTCTTCCATCTTGTATCTGTCTTCCACCTTGTATCCATCTTCCATCTTGCACCCATCTTCCATTTTGTATCCGTCTTCCATTTTGTATCCGTATTCCATCTTGCACCCATCTTCCACCTTGTATCCGTCTTCCACCTTGTATCCATCTTCCATCTTGTATCTGTCTTCCACCTTGTATCCATCTTCTACCTTGTTTCTGTCTTCCATCTTGCACCCGTCTTCCATTTTGTATCCATCTTCCATCTTGCACTCATCTTCCATTTTGTATCCGTCTTCCATTTTGTATCCGTCTTCCATCTTGTACCCGTCTTCCATCTTGTACCCGTCTTCCATCTTGTATGCCTCTGTCATATCATATTGTTGTCATTTTCCTTTAACGAGAATGTGGAGCTGTGCACCAACAGTCCAAAAGGCATTGATTGTGCAGAGTGTCCTATGCTGAAGAGATAAGGAATCTAGACTGACGGTCGGTGTCGGCACAATCTGTTCCCCGGAAAAGACATATCTTATTGTTTATACATTTATGTTCCAATCCACTTGACAGAAGTCTGCCTGAAAACCAGGACGTTAAAGGGGTTGTCTCGAGGAAGCAGTGAATTTTTTTTTTTGCCCAGTCCTCCCCATTAAGTACACATTACTAAGCCCCCCTGTAAATGACATTTCTAGCTGGTTTGTACTTACCGTTCCAGCGTTTCAGCAACTTATAAAAGTTTCCCCAAGATGGCCGCCGGCTCTTTTCCCGTCGCTTGCTGCAGCCCGACGTGCGCGCTCCCGAGACGCTGCCAGCTGTGTCTCCATGACAACACGACGCCCCGCAGCCGCCGACCGGACCCCTGGAGTGAACACGGCTGACCAGTCACCCACCGCCAGGCAGAAGGTAACCGGCGCAGCCCCCCCCCCATCACAGCGGCAGCCCCCCCCCCCCGGCCCAGCACTAGTTCCCCCGGCGCAGCGACAGCCCCCCCCCCCCCGGCCCAGCGCTAGTTCCCCCGGCCCAGCGCTAGTTCCCCCGGCGCAGCGACAGCCCCCCCCCGGCCCAGCGCTAGTTCCCCCGGCGCAGCGACAGCCCCCCCCCCCCGGCCCAGCGACAGCCCCCCCCGGCCCAGCGCTAGTTCCCCTGGCGCAGCGACAGCCCCCCCCCATCGCAGCGGCAGCCCCCCCCCCCGGCGCAGCCGGCGCAGCGGCAGCCCCCCCGGCCCATCACTTACCAGGACAGCTGGACGGCGAGACAGCTGGGCGGCTCCTCCGGACAGCTCGGCAGCTCTGCACCTTCCTCTAACAGAGGAAGGTACAGAATGGCCGTCCAGCGCGCTCCCGAGCAGTGACAGCTCGTCTGCGCATGCGCAGAAGAGCTGTAGCGGGGAGCACACTGAAGCGGCTCGTGCTGAAAGGAGAAGACCGGACTGCGCAAGCGCGTCTAAAAAAGCAAGCTGCCAGCGAATTTAGACGGAACCATGGAGACGAGGACGCTAGCAACGGAGCAGGTAAGTGAATAACTTCTGTATGGCTCATATTTAATGCACAATGTATATTACAAAGTGCATTAATATGGCCATACGGAAGTGTATAACCCCACTTGGTTTCGCGAGACCACCCCTTTAAACTTCTTGTTTAGTTTTTCTTACCAATGATAATAAATGAATTATAATAAGTTATAATTGTTACAAGTGAGGCGTGTTCTAGCCTCGTTGCAAATGTCATTGTATAAATACTGTTGGTTAGTGAAATGGCCAGACGACTTCCTATCACATCCAATGTGTGTGCGGTCTGCAAGTTACTTCGAGCTCGAATCTAAACTATTAATTTGGAAACCTAAAGACTTTCCTTTTAGCAAATCTTTCTGCTACACTTACATGGCTGAACATGCTTTAAAATCACATAAAAGGAAAAATTTTAAATTACATCACTCTTGAATGAAACTTGCATGTCCACGCGAGTACAATGCAATTGTTTTTCTCACTCATTGGAAATAATGGCCAAGATTTCTGTGGACTTGTTAAAAAATAGAACATGCTGCAGTTTTGTAATATCACAACATTGCTGCAAGAGAAAAATTGTAAATAGACCCATTGCAAATGATAGGTTGTATTTTCATGCATGTTTTGTGAGTCTTGCAGTGCACAAAACAGAGATGGAGGCAAAACAGAAGTAGGCAACGCGTTTGGTGGTGTCCGGGACCCTCTTTATCTACCTTGATAGAGGGATCCTGGACACTCTGAAACGCGTTGCCTACTTCTGTTTTGTCTCCAACTCTGTTTGATTAATCATTTGGAATGATGACCAGTTTTGACCCGCTTGTGACTATCATCTGCTGACCAGGCGTTTGGGGGGGAGTTGGATGTAATCCAAACTCCTCCAGTGAAGTAAGTGTTCTCTAATTATCCTCTGTTGAGACAAAGTAAGCCAAGACCTGGCTTTTTTTCCAGGGCACATTCAATGATCGTTTGCTTTTCTATCGATTAAAGGGATTGACGAGTTGTAACCTACTAATGGCCTTTCCTTTGGAAGACCATACATTGTAGATCAGCCGGGGTCTGCCACCCCACACCCCTGTCAAACAGCTGTTTACTGGGCCACTGCACTTGTACACTTAGTTGATTTCTGCAGGAAGCAGACAGCTCTGTTGTCACAGCAGTGGCCTGGCTTGGTATTGCAGGCAAAATTGCTATTTACTTCAATGCCTGAATTCTCGCAGTGGGATCTGATTTGACCATCTGCAGCTGGCCTTACTTCCTCAGCCATTTCCTCCCTGTTGGTAAGAAATAGGGCCAAGATAGCAAATCCCCTTGTTTTCTCTTCTACCTTCTGGAAGATAAAGTTGTCAGAAAGAGCGAATAAGAATTTGTTGGATCGATTACTTTTACCTGAGAGACTCCCAACAAATGTCTGGATGGGTAAAATCTCCCATGATCACTATCTTGGGCTTCTTTGCGAGCTTGGCCATCTGATGTAGAAAGAGTTCATCCATATCTTCTGCTTGTCCAGGCGGCCTATAGTAAATGTCTACAATGTTGTCCTTTCTGTTCTTCTGTTTAGGACCGCTGCCCGGTCACATAACCTTTCAGGTCTTGAGGTCCAAATTAGAACCGTATCTGGATGCATCCCAGAAACCAAGAAATAGACACTGGGACAGTTGTCAGTTTCCTCAGATACGTAGAGAGAAACTACGGCAAGTAACAAGTGGTTCTCTCTGTAGGGAGGCGCGCTGTACTCTGAGCGTTTATTACCTTTGTATAGTTTTTTTGGAAAGGAATGGTTGATTAGTCACAGCGTTAATCTCATTGGGTTAGACACAGATCATAATTCATGCATTGTTCAGCAATCGCATAGCGTGAGAGTCTATGAAATGTCCTTCAAATATCTGTGGTCTGGCTCTTCCCTTGTGATTTAGATGGTCAGCACAGCCAGTTCCTTTGTTAAAAGCTGGAGGCGTGGGGGGCTTCTTCTGATAACAATTGTACATCAGGCACCCAGACTTGTTTCTCGGAAAGAACAGAAACAGATCATTAGACACTGTACCGTACCTCCTGCTCTAAACTTATATCTGCTTTGTATTATGGTTCTACTACACACAAGCTTATTCACATTTTGTATCTAGCGGCCATTTTGAGACAGATTCTTCCACGTTATGAGCCTGTACTTTCTCAATCCCCCCTAGAAACTGTCTCAAAATAAACAATACCTTTATAACTCTACAGGACGGGGTAAGGTTTGCTTTCCCTATTTTAAGCTTATGATCTATGCCCTACCTATCATTGTTGGTCAGCTGTTCAAGGGCTAATCCCTCCCCGACGAGTAATCCTAACTACCTAAACGCGAAGACCTAATGGACACAGAAGGGATCTACAACACACATGCTATTCTATTCTAATGGCTGGGAAACTAGAATGGTCACCCCTGTTTCTGCTGAGACAGATCCATAAGGGGTAAATCGCTCTGTTGTATTATAGGCATATAGCCATTGTCTGGGGTCTGGTCTTGAACTCATCTGGAACCCCCCTTGGCACTCCTATTGCATCTATATATACATGTGGATCAAACCTACCACCTGGATCGTCTATTTACCAAAATTCCTTCATTATCAGCTAACACACTTTTCCTTCTCTGTCTGTGACCCTGAGCAAAGAGTGAAGTCTAAAACCGTCAGCCCCCACCTTTGCAAAACAACTGTATGTTTGCATATGAACTATTCCCTGCATTTAAACTCACAAATAACACATATGCTGGGACCTTCTGATAACGCCACATGTTCTGCATTTTTAACTCCTTCTCTACATACTACCAACTGGACAGGATCCAAAAGTCTCAATGATTTAACAGTTCTCTCCTTGTATTCTTACCTGAACAGTTCCTACAGAACTCCCGGCTCTGAAGCTTGGATCTCAGTGGAGATGAATGTTCTCCTAACATACAACACAACACCTCCTCCCCTTTTATTAGGTCTGTTCCTTATAAATACATTGTATCCTTCAAGCCTTGTATCCAATCATGTGTATCATCCCACCAAGTGTCCGTGATGTCGATGACATCATATTTCTCTTCCTGGCTTAGGAGCTCCGTGGATTACATGATGAAACACAAAAAGCAGGGGTGCACTCCCCAAATACTAGTGCACAGACTAGAACGGACGCCTGCTGTTTGTTCATTTTATTATGGCCTCCTGTGTCTTTAGAGCATTGTACCTGGGGAATATGGCACAGAGGGCTGAATTAACCATGATGCAAATGGAGCAGTGGCTGTAGGTCACGCATTCCCCTATATTCAGGGGGCGCCTGATTTCCTTTGCAACGACTGAGACACAAGGCCTAACACTGAGGAGATGGTGGGGTAGAGATGGTACTTGTCACGGTGGCTCTACTAACTCCTCACCTGAGGGACGCGTGCAACCTTGGCCAAGGTGCCACTATGCCTCTTCCAGGCAACACTGAGACAGCAGCTACCTGAATAAACAGTATGATGGACCTGAAGAATTATGATGCCATTGTTCCTTACTCCGCAGGACATCTGATGGGTACAACCTCAGTCACTGGGAACAGTCAGTGACTGGAACTTTACTTGAAGAATAGGAATGCACAGGATGACACCGGGCCTACAGTCCTAGTTATCTGTATGACTCCGCTCCCAGACACAAACACTGGAGGAGCACAACACACTCCACTGACACTCACTTGCAGGCAGGTGTCTGAACACTGCATGGCGGTCTCTTTGGTGGAGTCCACCTCCTTAAAGTGTGTTTCTTTATCAATATTGCCTTCAAACTCTGGGACCGAATCATTTTGGTTAATTGTGTATATATATTTCTGGACTTCACTTTTGGTGCCACCCCATATCAGGAGCACGTCGTCAATGAATCTTTTATGGAAAATAATAGGATTCTTCATGAAGTATTGCTGGAACATGCCCACATACAGATTGGCATGGCATGGGGTGAACGTAGTGCCCATTGCGGTGCCTTTTTGCTGCATATAAAACTCATTGTCATACAGAAAATAATTGTGTTTTCAAATGAATTCAATGGAATCTATAATAAAATGTTTTTGTTTGTGCGGCATGAGGGGATCCATTTCCAAAAAATGTTCAATTGGTATAAGGTCTTTAAGGTGAGGTATATTTGGGAAGGGAGCTTTAACATCGAGCGACACCCACAGATATGTCTCCTTCCAATTTGTATTTGTTATTAAATCAAGTCTATGTCCTTTAAATATGATGGAAGATAATTGACAAAGCTTTGTAGTTGTCCGTCCATATATTTGCATACATTACGTGTTGGTAAACCCATACTAGCCATAGTAGGGCGCCCGGAGGATTCGTTAGGGATTTCTGAATTTCGGGCAGGTAGTAAAGTATGGGGTTTCTGGGATATATATTTATAGTCTTTTTCATTTTTGGTAATACAATTACTATCAAATGCTTCCTGAACTAATTTTAGTAATTATTAGACTGTGGTTATTGGTGAGTTCTCTATAGTACTCCTCGTTAGCTGCGATATTCCTAGCTTCTTCATGATGGACAGTGGTGTTCAGTATAACTATTCCGCCACCCTTGTCAGCCTTTATTATGGTTATGTTTTTATTCTCATTTGTGCATTGGTCAGATTTCCATGATCATGTTTGCCCCATTCAGTATCCTAAAGTCATCCATGACTCGATTATAAGTTTCTAGAAATGGACCCCCGTGCCCTACTGGGTAGAAGGAGCTTCTACTGTACATAATTGTATGACAATTACGGAGGGGCCAGATATATAGACTTCAGGCCCCTGCACCTGCTCTTCAGCGAGCGGAGGGGCCCCTAACACTGGTCCTCACTAGAGATGAGCGAACGTACTCGTTTTGAGTACTTACGCGCCCGAGTACCGCCATTTTCGAGTACTTCAGTACTCGGGTGAAAAGATTCAGGGGGCGCCAGGGGGCGGGGAGAGGCGTGGCGGTGCGGGGGGTAGCAGCGGGGAACAGGGGGGAGCCCTCTCTCTCTCCCTCTCCCCCCCACTCCCCACTGCTACCCCCCGTGCCGCCACGGCGCCCCCCGAATTTTTTCGCCCGAGTACGGAAGTACTCGGAAATCGCGGTATTCGGGCGAAAAAGGGGCGTGGCCGAGCACGTTTGCTCATCTCTAGTCCTCACCACTCAGCAGATTCGGTAAGAAGCAGTCAGGCCCTATTTTGTAGTCATCTCAAAAACAAAACCAGCTGCATACTCACCCCTCACTCTGAGTTGCTTTAGAGCTTCTGCACCTCTCTTTATAAGGTGAGTACCTTGTTGGGATTAGTTGTTTTTGCTCTCTTTTTCCAGATCCACATCTATTACATGGACCGTCATTCATCTCAATAGCCACATGATATATTCCATTTCACCTGCAGCTGATGGCAACTCTTCAAAGCCAAATCACCTGTGTTTAGGGGGGTCCTGGGTGCAGCTCTCATATTAACCCTTTCCAATCCACTGTCTGACCTCTGAAGACATTCTGATTTAAGGCTGTACAGCTCCGATGTTGGAAGACGTCCGTCGGGGTTCTCTTACTGTATATTGCCAGCCTCTCTGCTGTCGAAGCCTATCCAACGTGTCACCTCATGCAGTACTGGCTTTAGCCAGCAGATAGCGCCGTTGTATAATGGCAGAAAAAAGAGTAAGCCCCCTAGGAAAACCAGGATACAAATTGGATTGGAAAGGGTTAAAGGGCTTGTCTGTGATAAGATAATCCCTTAAAGGGCTCTTGAACGTAGGCGTTTTTATGTGCGCCCTCAGGCACCTTAAAACCACATGAACGGGTGCACAAATCTAATGCTTGTGTGTCCATTCAGATGGCACGGGCCCTGGAGCGTATACGCCAAGACCGCAATGCTGTTGTCTCTCCTTCCCTCGCCGGCTCACCTCCTCTCTCCTTCACTCCGGCTGTTTGCAATTGGAGTGGGCAGGATGGGGTGGAGCTAAACACCCGCCCCCTCCCATTGCAAACAGCCAGAGGGGAGGAGAGAGGAGGAGAGAAGGGGGAGGGACTTTAGCAGTCACATTGCTAATCCCCCTCCCACTTCCCTTCTCCAGCAGCTGTCATTGGCTCTCATAGGAGCAGCCGCAGATGTATTCAAGCCGGAAGGATAGTTCCAGGACTATCTTTGCTGCCCGGCGCTATATTTGCCGGCCGGGCATTTTTACGCCGCAGGAATACGGCCATGTGATCTGATGCATTGGAATCCACTACATCAGATGGTAGTGTATATCGTCCGGCCGTGAAATACGCCCGTGTGAATAAGCCCCAAGTCCTAGGACAGCATGCACTAATGTGATATTGCCTCCATTTGTGTTGTGCTATATTCACGCACGACAAACTGCACAACAAAAATGAGCGCCGAGTTGGTAACCGTCTCCGGCATTCATAATGGAGGCTTCACTCTCCGCTGCAGTCAATGAGCGCGCCGGTGGTAATGTAGCAGCCAGTAATCGCACCGCAGACCCTTCCGCATCGATGTTCCAGCTTTCAGATTAAACATTTTTTGGCGAAAAAAGAAACCTTTGTAAATTTGCCATAATTGATGGCAAGAGGGTCGTGCCCAATAAATGCCGAGGAGCAGCTTGGGGCAGATCCCAGCTGATCAAGGTGTAATCTCTTAATTTCCAAGGACAGCCCATCCAACTGCCTGTAAGGCCGGCGTCCATCTACGAAGAGACAGGCCCAATTCATGCAGAAGGGGCCGACGGTGCGGGGGTCAGTCAGGGGGGCGCTGATGGAGGACAATGCCCTAATATGACAAGAACAAAGGATAAACCACGGACGGAGCGTCAGAACTGGAAAGGGCCGAGAGAGACGGCAAAAAATGGGCTCAGGAGTTAAAACTGTAACTTGATGTTCAGTTATGGAGACAGAACTAATTAACAATTGTCTGAATCGCCCTTCTGCGCCGAGATGAGATACAACAGAACACCCTTTATTTGCCAGATTTCATAACAATTTCTGAAATGTTAATGAGCAGACAGAAGTCCTGCATCTGATTTCCCATGAGCGAGGCGAATCTTAGAAGTGGGGGATGGATGTCTTTATTTGCTCCTCCAGTTAAAGGGTTAATTCTAATAACAAGGTGGCAGCCAAGGAAGAATTCAGTGACATTTGTGCTACAATCACACGGTTAACTTTTGATATGTTGCCCAAACAAAGAGACCAGCATCTTTGCATGGCAGATGAAGAATTAACGGCCAGACAAACTCATTAAAGAGCTATCACATTTGCCAGAATGTTCCCTGGGACAGGTTGATATATGACCCCACGTCTACCCAGCCAAAAACCGATGAGATGCTGAGTTCATGATCTGCTGTGGGACAAAGGAGAGCAAATAGCGAAAAAAGCCCAAAATACAAGATCATAAAGAAAGCAGGTAAGTAGAGACAATGAAATTTACATTCCGTGTTTGTACAGTAGCGGCGCGGCGCGGCCAGCCAACGGCTGCCCCTGCCAAGCGTACAGTTTACGGCCGGCTGTATGATTCTCCACTTTACTTCGCGTATGAAAACTTTATTTGGAGGTTTGTTCCTCTGCTGACGGCGCTTGGTTGTTGGGGAAAGTTTAGCGGTAAAATGAAGTCTGTAAAGTCGGCGGTTCTTCTCATGTGCTGCAGTATATACCGTACGCTGCGCTGTGTGGGCGGGACCTGAGGATCTGCGCACCGAAGGGGACCCATCCCACCATTGTGGCCGGCGACAAGCAGAACCACGAAGACGAACTTTAACCCCATTTAAGCCCTTTATTTCTTCCATCTTTGGTTTCTCCCCCCACTATCTGAACTCTCATATCTGTCCCCCGCCGTCGCTGCCGGACGCTGCTTCAGGTTCTCTGCGGGACGAGTTGTATTTTTCAGCAATAGTATTTATTTACCATAATGAACTGAAAACCTTTTAAAAAATTCGAAGTGGAGTGAAATGGGAAAAAATGGGATTCCACGATCTTGGGGCGCAGGGGGTCTGAGCTTTACAACATGCAGCAACAATGACATAACTGCGCTCCGCGGTCGGTACGGTCCAGGACACCAAATTTAGAGAGCTTGCTGTCCTACTTTTAAAAATAAAACCCTTTTGGAAAACAATAAAACCATTTTCTGACCGCCATAACTTCTTTATTTTGCGTTGACACATTTTTCGCAGGGCGCCCTGTAGTTTCCGTTGGGACCATTTTGGCGTACATGGGACTTTTTGATCATTTTTTATTACCTTTTCTCTCAGCCGTGGCGCTGTGTATTGTTTTCCTGACGCCGTTCACCATGCAGGGTAAATAATGCGCTACTTTGAATGATCGGACTTTTACGGACACAACGATACCAAATATATTTCAGTATTTTTGTTATAAATGTGGCGAAAGGTTTTTCCCCTCTTATTATAACAAGTCGTGTTGAGGGGTTAGAGAGCGATGGAGCCGGGGGAGTCATGGCGATTGATGAACGGCTGATGGAAGACAAAGCCATATCAAGTGACCAACAAGCTGCCAAGAAGAGCAGCCTCCGCATCCCGATCGCCAAGTCAAGCGCCGTTGAGACAAACGTGAAAGAGTCAAGTGAAAGCGGCAAAAGATCACCCTGCGGCGTTCATTGATAGAGAATAGAGATGAGCGAACCTACTCGTTTCGAGTAATTACTCGATCGAGCACCGCGGGTGAAAAGATTCGGGGGGCGCCGGGGGGCAGGGGGAGGCGTGGTGGAGCGGGGGGTAGCAGCGGGGAACAGGGGGAAGCCCTCTTTCTCTCCCTCTCCCCCCCACTCTCCGCTGCAACCCCCCACTCACCCCCGGTGCCCCCCCGAATCTTTTCGCCCGAGTACAGAAGTACTCGAAATTCGCGGCGCTCGGGCGAAAAAGGGGCGTGGCCGAGTAGGTTCGCTCATCTCTAATAGAGAACTTCCACCGCCGGCCTTTCATGGGATGATGATGAAACTGTTGCCTTTGATCGCCAAAGATGAAATTTTTTTGTCACCCAGTGAATCTAAAATCATGGGAGGACCTAATGTTCTAATATACAGGCAGGAAGTGATTGATTAAAGGCGTACCTGACAGAACGGTTCACTATGTATTACTTGTGGCCCCTCCACCTCTGTTCCCCTCTGGGATATGCAGCTGGATTCTCTCTGACAGGTCACTGATTCCTGCAGGATCAGCACACTCCCCTCCCGCTGCTGTCACTGCTATCAGCATTGGCTGCAGGTGGTTCTGTCCCCACCAGCTTCTCTGCCCTCTGGTATGGCGCCTCCCTCATACAGGTGAATCGGTCACTGTCCCCACCAGCTTCTCTGCCCTCTGGTATGACGCCTCCCTCGTACAGGTTAATCGGTCACTGCCCCCTCCAGCTTCTCTGCCCTCTGGAATGACGCCTCCCTCGTACAGGTGAATCGGTCACTGCCCCCACCAGCTTCTCTGCCCTCTGGTATGACGCCTCCCTCGTACAGGTGAATCGGTCACTGCCCCCACCAGCTTCTCTGCCCTCTGGTATGGCGCCTCCCTCATACAGGTGAATCGGTCACTGTCCCCACCAGCTTCTCTGCCCTCTTGTATGGCGCCTCCCTCGTACAGGTGAATCGGTCACTGCCCCCACCAGCTTCTCTGCCCTCTGGTATGACGCCTCCCTCGTACAGGTGAATCAGTCACTGTCCCCACCAGCTTCTCTGCCCTCTGGTATGATGCCTCCCTCGTACAGGTGAATCGGTCACTGTCCCCACCAGCTTCTCTGCCCTCTGGTATGACGCCTGTCCTCTCTCGTACAGGTGAATCAGTCACTGCCCCCACCAGCTTCTCTGCCCTCTTATATGACGCCTCCTTCGTACAGGTGAATCGGTCACTGTCCCCACCAGCTTCTCTGCCCTCTGGTATGGCGCCTCCCTCGTACAGGTGAATCGGTCACTGCCCCCACCAGCTTCTCTGCCCTCTGGTATGGCGCCTCCCTCGTACAAATGAATCGGTCACTGCCCCCACCAGCTTCTCTGCCCTCTGGAATGACGCCTCCCTCGTACAAATGAATCGGTCACTGCCCCCACCAGCTTCTCTGCCCTCTGGAATGACGCCTCCCTCGTACAGGTGAATCAGTCACTGCCCCCACCAGCTTCTCTGCCCTCTGGTATGGCGCCTCCCTCGTACAGGTGAATCGGTCACTGCCCCCACCAGCTTCTCTGCCCTTTGGTATGACGCCTCCCTCGTACAGGTGAATCGGTCACTGTCCCCACCAGCTTCTCTGCCCTCTGGTATGATGCCTCCCTCGTACAGGTGAATCGGTCACTGTCCCCACCAGCTTCTCTGCCCTCTGGTATGGCGCCTCCCTCGTACAGGTGAATCGGTCACTGTCCCCACCAGCTTCTCTGCCCTCTGGTATGGCGCCTCCCTCGTACAGGTGAATCGGTCACTGCCCCCACCAGCTTCTCTGCCCTCTGGTATGGCGCCTCCCTCGTACAGGTGAATCGGTCACTGTCCCCACCAGCTTCTCTGCCCTCTGGTATGACGCCTCCCTCGTACAGGTGAATCGGTCACTGTCCCCACCAGCTTCTCTGCCCTCTGGTATGATGCCTCCCTCGTACAGGTGAATCGGTCACTGTCCCCACCAGCTTCTCTGCCCTCTGGTATGGCGCCTCCCTCGTACAGGTGAATCGGTCACTGTCCCCACCAGCTTCTCTGCCCTCTGGTATGGCGCCTCCCTCGTACAGGTGAATCGGTCACTGCCCCCACCAGCTTCTCTGCCCTCTGGTATGGCGCCTCCCTCGTACAGGTGAATCGGTCACTGCCCCCACCAGCTTCTCTGCCCTCTGGTATGACGCCTCCCTCGTACAGGTGAATCGGTCACTGCCCCCACCAGCTTCTCTGCCCTCTGGTATGACGCCTCCCTCGTACAGGTGAATCGGTCACTGCCCCCACCAGCTTCTCTGCCCTCTGGTATGACGCCTCCCTCGTACAGGTTAATCGGTCACTGCCCCCTCCAGCTTCTCTGCCCTCTGGTATGGCGCCTCCCTCGTACAGGTGAATCGGTCACTGCCCCCACCAGCTTCTCTGCCCTCTGGTATGACGCCTCCCTCGTACAGGTGAATTGGTCACTGCCCCACCAGCTTCTCTGCCCTCTGGTATGACGCCTCCCTCGTACAGGTGAATCGGTCACTGTCCCCACCAGCTTCTCTGCCCTCTGGTATGACGCCTGTCCTCCCTCGTACAGGTGAATCGGTCACTGCCCCCACCAGCTTCTCTGCCCTCTGGTATGGCGCCTCCCTCGTACAGGTGAATCGGTCACTGCCCCCACCAGCTTCTCTGCCCTCTGGTATGACGCCTCCCTCGTACAGGTGAATCGGTCACTGCCCCCACCAGCTTCTCTGCCCTCTTATATGGCGCCTCCCTCGTACAGGTGAATCGGTCACTGCCCCCTCCAGGTCACCACACTCTTCTCCTGCTGTAAGCATGTTTGATTGGCTGCAGGGTTTTGTGTTCTTACTCTTTTCTTGGCATTGATCCTGTTACATGAAGAACTGTCTTCACTGACATAATTCCTCTAGTGAATCGGCCACCGACCCGATCGACATGTTTCTTTCCTTTTGCTGCCATGATTCCCGTGACGTATGAAGCCAATCTTAGTAAATTCTCTTTGAGTACGATCACTCAGCCAGTTGTGAATCCACCTAACAGTTGCCTTGTCAATCCCAGATTTGGTCATTTGTTCAATAAGTGTGGTATGAGATACTTTGTCCAATGCTTTACTAAGATCAAGATATACTATATCCACCGCATTTCCCTGACCAACCTTTATGCTGCTGCCTCATGTGGCTGCAGGATGTCCTATCATATGGTACCACTACTGGTGGTCTGTCGGCGGCGTCCTGAGCCCGGTCACCTAGTGATGTCTGGTCCAACACCTCCTAACATTCATGGATACGACCATCCAGCTTCTCACATCCCAATAATGCGCCCCCCTCAGACTCTGGTAACGGGGTGACATCTCTTCCCTGCGTTGGCACTCGCCTTGTCAGACTGTTAGGGTAAGGTGAAGCACTGAGTCCTGACTGACTCCTTGGGTGATGACCTGACACATGGATGCCACATTGTAACATTTTGTAGGCAGACTGTTTTTGCGGGTTGGTTTGCCATTGCCTCCCCAGTCGTCTCTTACCCCCCAACAAGCCGGGTGCTGATTTTACCGACCGCGGAAGGATGGTGACGAGACGGTTCCTCTAATCACAGCACAATTCCCATCATTTACAACTTCCTCCGGCGGCGGATAGTTTATGACATTGCACCATGAAATGAAGGACTCGGCTTGTAATTGTGCGAAGTTCCTCATCTCAGCCCCCACCGTCTTCACAACAAGTGCGCCCCCCACTGTTGACCGTTGGAACGGTCTTTTGTCTGAAGGCCGTATATATTGTGTAATCGTGATGCATGAAACCCGATCCGCACCCGCCGTCTTCTAGGTTTATGGTGCGTCGTCACAATGTCCTCTAAGCAGTCCCCCATTAGATGCCATTACAGGACGGCGTGTAACAGATAACATCTCGTCACTGTTCCCCGTCCGCTAATGACAGGATACTGTACTTGGAGAGCGCGGCTTCTGAAAGGGAAGTATCACCGTATCAGCTTCCGTATGCTGCTGGGATCAGATATCCTGCCTACGGCCGAGGCGTTGCTTCATTCCTATTATGGGACATTTCCGGGTTTTTGTAGAGTATATGAAGCTTATTCCGCTGCCCCTCGATGTAGATGAGAAGACCCCCTCGGCACTAGTCCTTGCCCACCTGTAGACAGAAGCCCCTTCTTGTTTCCATGTCTGTTTGTTGTATCGCTGTGCCTTTAACCCCTTAGTGACGCAGCCTACAATGGACCCGAGGACGGGACAATTTTCATCTCTGCTTTCCAATAGCCATAACTTTTTCATTTTTCCGGGGTTTTTGGCGTTGCGAGCTGAAGTTTTTATTCATACCATTTCTGGGTAAATATAATGTATTGCACAACTTTTTGGAGGGCAGGAAGAAAAAACACCTCAGTTCTACCATTGTCCTCTTAACAGCATCAGTCATGCAGCATAAATGCCATCATACGTTTTCTCTGCGGGTCGGTGGGATCACAACACTAACAAAATTATATTTATTTTAGCTTTTTCCACTTTTGCACAAAAAATCCTTTTTTTGAAAAGTATATGTATTTTTCCTCATCTTAGCATCCCAAGTTCTGTAACTCTGTATTTGTTCTTCTATGGGTGGAGCTCCGTGAGGCTTGTTTTTTGCAGAATGAGCCGTAGTTTTAATTAGTTCCATTTTTTGATATGTTTGGCTTTTTTATCACTTTTATTTGCATTTTTTTGGGAGCTGAAATTACCCCCCCCCCCCTCCGCCCCCCAAAAAATTATTTTTGCTCCATTTTCTAATTTTTTATAGCGTTCGTTGTGCCGAGTAAAAAGTGTGTTCAATTTACTGTAGAGGTTATTATGTATGTGACAAGACCAAACATGCAGGGTTTTAAGTTTTTATGAAACAAAGAGAGGAAAGTCTGCAAAAACCTTTTTTTTCTATTATTTTTACACACATTTTTTTACTGTTTTTATTTTAGTTTCTTAAAAAAAGTTTGTCCCTCTTGGGGACTTGAACCTGTGACCCTATGAACACTATGATAATAGCAATCGCAGGCTATGGCAGACCCGGATGTCATTGTCTGGTGTCCTGTTACTATGGCAACCCATCACCCCTCCATGATTACATAGCAGAGTGCTGAAGACGGTACACAGGAAGCACCTTCCCTCTGTGGACTCTTTACATACGGGGATGGGTGTTCTCACCGAACCCTCTGTTGCAGCGGGGGGCCGGCTGTCAGTCCCCACCGACTCATCAGATGGCGCGGGCTCAGCTTCAGCCTGCACCATCCATAGGGCATAAGTGCAGGTCAATTCACCGGAACAGCTTCCCAGCGGAAGCAGGAAGGGGTGGAACGCAATTGGGCGTAGGGTTTGGAGGGAGTAGTTCAGGGTCCCAGGGGAATGGCCGTAGGCAATGGAGAGGAGGTAGAAAGGGTATAGAGGCGGCTGCCGGACCCCACACCTCTCCACAATAGGGCAGAGGTATTGTTATGGGGAAGGGTCTCACCGGTGGGCTCCACACGGCTGTCGGTATAGGTGTTGTACCACAGAGAAGGAAGGCTCAGAAGACACAAGTCTCTCACTCTGAAGGTTTTATTGGAACCACGAACGTGTTGGTAAGTTAGCCTGTGGGAGCGGCGCAGCTGAAGTCTCATGGGCACTGCTGCAGACGTTTAGCTGCCCCCACCGCCTCCAGGAAGCACGCACCCCATTGTCAGGCTACAAGCCACGGATTACACGTGACTGAGCTGCATTGTTGGGTCTTCTATGTGACTAGATTGCAGCACCAGCAGTCAGAGAGAGATTATATATATACATATATATGTATACGGGCACATATCTGCAACCTTCATGACCGGCTCAGCTCTAGTGTACTTCACATAAGGGTCTGACTGGAGTCCTACGCAGTAATAGTGATTGCAGTGCAGTTACCTCCACCATCAGCCGTCATGTTTCCTCTGATTGACGTCTATTTTAATTTTTTTCTATCTGGGCAAAGAAAACGTTTTCCAGTCACAAGTTGCCTCCTCTGCCCACTCTCCCTGTCCGTCTGCTGCCATCAGCCCTCCCAGTGCATGCACAGTACTAGGACCCACACAGTAATAATCTCCCCATTGTGCCCACCACCAAGTATTAGTGCCCCTTTATGCCTCACAGTTATAATGCCCTTCTTGGTGACTCTGCTCAGTCATAATCTGTTTGTGCCCACAAGGTGATATGCCCCCTTTAGTGTGCCGCAGTTAAATTGGCCCCTTTGTGTCCCCCAAAAAAGTAATGGTGCCCCCTTTGTAACCCCTTCAAGGTAATAGTGCCCAAATGCCTTTGTTGTGACCCCACAAGGTAGCATTGCCCCCTCTATGTGTCTAATAAAGTTAGAGCCCCCATTGTGCCTCCCACGAGGTGACAGTGCTCAACAAAGTAATAGTGCCCTCTTTGTGCCCCCACAAACAATGCCCCCTGACTGCCCTCTTATGCCCTCCACAAAGTAATAGTGCCCTCTTTGTGCCCCCACAAACAATGCCCCCTGACTGCCCCCTTATGCCCTCCACAAAGTAATAGTGCCCTCTTTGCGCCCCCCACAAACACTGCCCCCTTATGCCCTCTGTTCCCCCTGACCGCACAGTACGGCTTGGTCACACCAGCGCTACTGATTTCCATTCCTTTATTCCTTTATTTGAGCAGAGAAACAGAAATAAGAAGTGATAGAAGAGTTTCCTTTTTCTCCCGCTGATTTCACGTGTTTCCGTTTGTTGGCGTTTCATTGCTGTTGTTACAAATAGCGCCGCGTCTGTCGGGAATGAGAGGAAACTGAAGCAAATGTAAAGAATTCTGCTTTTCTACAAACCCATTGAAATCGCTGGAGAAAGAAAAAGGAAACGTTTAATCCTGTTTCATTACCATTTCTGTGCTCCAAAAACGGAACAGATGAACGTAAATGCCTAACGCTAGTGTGAACACGCCCTAACATTACCGCGCCGCCACCCCCACACGCAGCCACCGCTTCAGAAGCAGCACTGCACCAGCCATACATTTAATAGGAACTCTGCTGATTCAGTAGTACTGAAGTTGTGTCTAGGGTCATCTTAAACAAGAAGCAGAGGCAAAACTATTACAGTGTGTTATGCCCAGTGCAGGGCCAGAGGAGGGAGCATGACACAGGATGGGTGTTTATTGGATGTTGCTGTTTTGCTCCGCCCCTGAGCAGAGAGAGCATGGTGCAAAGAGGGTGTTCTCCGCCCCTGAGGAGCCTGAGGTGATAGAGCATGGCTCATGGAGCGGGTTGAATAGATCCAATAATCTGGTTTTGCCCCTGAGGCTCTGCACATAACATTGCACAGCGTATTGGTTTTGCTTGAGCAATTACTTAGGAGATTTTTACTAGTATCGGAGATTTCCACTTCACTGATATTTTAATCCCCACCCACTATTATATTATAGAATGCAGCTCTCCTGCCAATGTATAAAAATCAAATTAGCTGTGCCAGACAATAAAGTGACAGGATGAGGATGTGAGCGATATGTAACGGCTCTGTGAATCAGCTCCTTGTGAATATTTTATAGTAAATACCCTTTTTCATCTCTCCGGAAGATGTATAATAGCGAAGCAGAAGGAGATGGTAACAGAACGGCTAATTACAAAACACAACAACTTAACACCAGATTATCTCTGACAAGTGACAGATGTATGAAAATGAGGATTCCAAAACACAAATAGCCGGAATCAGCAGCCATCTCCTCCACCAGCGATAAATAACTGACATGTAACCAGCGCCAGCAAGAAACTTACACACAGAACCATAATGCGCTTCACTTTTTTTTACCACACTTGCTGCTCCGACAAATTGGTGATGTAAACCCTGATGGTAGATCTCAACTGCTCAGCCTTGGAGGTGCCCAGAGCCTCGTACCTCACGGAAGTCCTTCGGACTTCTATCTAGGAACTGCTAATTGAAAGCATAACATCTAATGAATACAAGTGAGAGCCTTCTTATTAGAAGTGGAAAGAAAGAACAAGGACAATTCAGAAGGCAAGTAGAGGAGCAAGAGACCCCGATCACAAACTAGCATGTTTCTACACAAATGCCCAGAGCTGGGAAACAAACAAAGCATCACAGAAACTTGGTGGGATGATACACAGGATTGGAATACAACACTGTGGCACAGTTTGTTAAGGCAGCACAAATGCAGTCCTAAGCTCTCACTCAGGGGCGTAACTGTAGGGGATGCAGGGGATGCGGTTGCACCCGGGCCCAGGAGCCTTAGGGGGCCCATAAGGCCACTCTTCTCCATATAGGAAGACTAGTAGTATGAATAAAGCATTATAGTTGGGGGGCCCTGTTACAGATTTTGCATTGGGGCCCTGAATCCTCAAGTTACGCCTCTGCTCTCACTCATTACCTGAAGTTTGGGAGTTCAATCCTTGCATGGTTCAGGTAGCCGGCTCAGGGTTGACTCAGCCTTCCATCCTTCTGAGGTCGGTGAAATGGGTATCCATTTTGGTGGAGGGTGAAACCATTCATCTCCACAGAGATTCAAGTCTCAGAGCTGGGAGTTCTGTAGAAACTGTTTGGGTAAGAATACAAGGAGAGAACAACAGAAAGGACACCATTGTAGGCATTTACTATAGGCCGCCTGGACAAGCAGAAGATATGGAGGAACTCCGTCTACACCAGATGGCCAAGCTCTCAAAGAAGCCCAACATAGTGATCATAGGAGATTTTACCCATCCAGACATTTGTTAGTCAGGGAAATGCGGTGGATATAGTATATTGTGGCTTTAGCAAAGCATTTGACAAAGTATCTCATATCATACTTATTGATGAAATGACCAAATCTGGGACTGACGAGGCAACTGTTAGGTGGATTCACAAGTGGCTGAGTGATCATAATCAAAGAGTGGTCATAAATGGCTACACATCCAAGGGGAACAATGTATCAAGTGGGGGACCACAAGGCTCTGTCCTGGGCCCAGTGTTGGTCAACATTGTTATAAATGATCTGGAGGAGGTAATTGATGGGAAACTGATTACATTTGTTGATGTGACAAAGCTAAGAGGGATAGCTAACACTAGAAGAGAAAGGATTCATGATCTAGAAAAGCTTGAACAGTGGGCAGCGACTAACAGAATGGTATTTAACAAGGAGAAATGCAAAAAAAATGAAGAAAGCGCATACAGAATGGGAGGAATTGGGCTAAGCAGCAGCAGATGTGAAAAAGACTTGGGTATACTAATAGATCATAGACTGAACATGAGTCAACAATGTGATGCAGCAGACAAAAAGGCAAACACAATTCTGGGAAGAGAAGCATAGAGTCTAGATCATGTGAGGTCATTATCGCCTCTACTCTTCCTTAGTCAGACCTCATCTGGAATACTGGGTCCAGTTCTGGGATGTATTAAGAGAAGCATAGAGTCTAGATCACATGAGGTCATTATCGCCTCTACTCTTCCTTAGTCAGACCTCATCTGGAATACTGGGTCCAGTTCTGGGCACCCCACTTTATAACAGACATAGACAAACTGGAGCAAGTTCAGAGAAGAGTTACCAAGATGGTGAGCGGTCTGCAAATCATGTCCTATGAGGAACGGTTAAAGAATCTGGGAATGTTTAGCTTACAGAAGAGAAGGCTGAATTGAGACTTAAAGGGGTTGTCCTGCGGCAGCAAGTGGGTCTATACACTTCTGTATGGCCATAATAATGCACTTTGTAATGTACATTGTGCATTAATTATGAGCCATACAGAAGTTATAAAAAGTTTTATACTTACCTGCTCCGTTGCTGGCGTCCTCGTCTCCATGGTGCCGACTAATTTTCGCCCTCCGATGGCCAAATTAGCCGCGCTTGCGCAGTCCGGGTCTTCTTCTTTTCTGAATGGGGCTCCGTGTAGCTCCGTGTAGCTCCGCCCCGTCACGTGCCGATTCCAGCCAATCAGGAGGCTGGAATCGGCAATGGACCGCACAGAAGCCCTGCGGTCCATGGAGACAGAGGATCCCGGCGGCCATCTTCAGCAGGTGAGTATGAAGACGCCGGACCGCCGGGATTCAGGTAAGCGCTGTGCGGGTTGTTTTTTTAACCCCTGCATCGGGGTTGTCTCGCGCCGAACGGGGGGGGGGTTAAAAAAAAAAAACAACCCGTTTCGGCGTGGGACAACCCCTTTAATAGCGGTCTACAAATATCTGAAGGGCTGTCACAGTGCAGGGGGATCAGCCCTATTCTCATCTGTACAAGGAAAGACTAGAAGCAATGGGATGAAACTGAAAGGGAGGAGACACAGATTAGATATTAGACAGTGAGGGGAATCAATGAGTGGAACAGGTTGCCACAGGAAGTGGTGAGTTCTCCTTCAATGGAAGTCTTCAGAGGCTGGACAGACATCTGTCTGGGATGATTTAGTGAATCCTGCACTGAGCAAGGGGTCGGACCCGATGACCCCGGAGGACCTGATGACCCCGGAGGTCCCTTCCAACTTCAGTCTAGGATTCTATGACTCAATGGGTTAATACATGTACTATATCATTAATTGGAAAAGCTGTCACAAAATTTTAAGTGGGGTGAAATAGAAAAAAAAACTCTAAAATTGTGTTATTAGTTTTTTGGATTTGTTTTGACAGCCTTCATGGTGCAGAAAAAATGACATGCTGACTTTGTTCTTTGAGTCGGTACCAATGCAGTGACGCCATGTTTATACAGTACTTTATTACTAGTAAAAAATAAAAGAATCCTTAAAAAAATGACTTGGCGCCATATTCTGACCCCATAACTCTTTATTTTTCTGTCTGAGGGTTTATTTGTTGTGGGGCAGCCTGTAGTTTTACTGGAACCATTTTGGGGTACATATGACTTTTTGCTCACTTTTAGGAGATGGGGTACACAAAAAAACACAATTCTGGCATAGTTTTTGTTTTTACGACGTTCGCTGTGTGGAGAAGGTGATATTTCAATAGTTTAGGCTTTTACAGAGGCGGTGATAACAATTATGTTTATTTTATGTATTTTTTCATATGAAAAGTATGTTTATATTTATTTTAATAAAAATGTAATTTAACTTATTTGTATGTTTTTCTTCACCCCATAGGAGACTTGAACTTGAGATTCCTTGCACTTGTAACGTTACTAAACATATGGCAGGCCTGGTAGCCTTCAGTAGGCTCTGGTCTGCTATGTGAACTCATTGCACCCCCTTCACTTCACAGAGGGGCCAATGGGGCATCACAGGGCCCCCATCCGACTAGCTGCTTGCTTACCATTGTTGATATTAACCGTTGTATCTAAGCAGCTAACAGCCTCGAATGGAGCGAACTCTGATTGCCAATTCTTGAGCCCACTCGGAATTCACCATCTGTCATACATTTACGACAGGTGGTCATAAACAGGTTAATTCATTGGAAAGTAAGAACGGCACTTCCCAACTTTTGAACAATAAAAACAGGAACTATATGGTAAGAGTGGCACATGTGGTAAGCCACACCCTTTGAGTCCCTTTTCAGTAATAGTTCCATTAGTGAACCCTTCAGAGTAAGACAACATTTATGATACAGTGACTCAGCCCTAATATAACTGTAAATAATGTAGTCACCAAATAATGGTCAGATACCAGTTCTACACAGTGGTAGTGTTTACAGTGCAGTTACCTCCAGTTATCACAGGTGACGTTTTCTCTAATTGGTGAGATCGGTTTTCGTCTCTCTTCTTTATTTGGGTTCAACCTGCCTTAAAGTCTTCTTACAGCCAGGACTTGTCTCTGCACACTCTTCCCACCCTACTACTACTCCTTAATGAACCTCTCCATACCCCCACAGTCATAGTGGCCAACCTGTGACCCACAAAATAATAATGCACCTTCTGTACCCTATAAAGAAATAGTGACCCGTCTTTGTCTCCACTTACTAATAGTAGCCCATCTGTGTCTCCATTAATAATAGTGGCCCGTCTGTATTTCCATTTACTAATAGTGGCCCATCTGTGTCTCCACTTACTAATAGTTGCCCGTCTGTGTCTGCACTTACTAATAGTGACCCGTCTGTGTCTTCACTTACTAATAGTGGCCCATCTCTGTCTCAACTTACTAATAGTGACCCTTCTGTGTCTCCACTTACTAATAGTGGCCCGTCTGTGTTTCCATTTACTAATAGTAACCCGTCTGTGTCTCCACTTACTAATAGTGGCCCGTCTGTGTCTTCACTTACTAATAGTGGCCTGTCTGTGTCTCCACTTACTAGTAGTGGCCCATCTGTGTTTCCACTTACTAACAGTGACCCGTCTGTGTCTCCACTTACTTATAATGGCCCGTCTGTGTTTCCACTTACATACAGTAGCCCGTCTGTATCTCCACTTACTAATAGTGACCCGTCTGTATCTTCACTTACTAATAGTGGCTTGTCTGTGTCTCTACTTACTAATAGTGACCCGTCTGTGTCTTTACTTACTAATAGTGGCCTATCTGTGTCTCCAATTACAAATAGTAGCCAGTCTGTGTCTTCACTTACTAATAATGACCTGTCTGTGTCTTCACTTACTGAAAGTGACCCGTCTGTGTCCCCACTTACTAATAGTGGCCCATCTGTGTCTCCACTTACTAATAGTGACCCTTCTGTGTCTCCACTTATTAATAGTGGACTGTCTGTGTCTCCACTTTCTAATAATGACCTGTCTGTGTCTTTACTTACTGAAAGTAACCCGTCTGTGTCTCCACTTACTAATAGTGGCCCATCTGTGTTTCCACTTACTAATAGTGACACATCTGTGTCTTCACTTTCAAATACTGGCCAGTCTGTGTCTCCACTTACTAATAGTGGCCCGTATGTGTCTCTACTTACTAATAGTGGCCCGTCTGTGTCACTATTTACTAATAGTGATCCATCTGTGTCTTCACTTACTAATAGTGGCCCGTCTGTGTCTCCACTTTCTAATAGTGGCCCATCTGTGTCTCCACTTACTAATAGTGAACTGTCTGTGTCTTCATTTACTAATAATTACCTGCCTGTGTCTTCACTTACTGAAAGTGACCTGTCTGTGTCTCCACTTACTAATAGTGGCCCATCTGTGTCTCCACTTACTAATAGTGACCCGTCTGTGTCTTCACTTACAAATAGTGGCCCGTCTGTGTCTTCACTTACTAATAGTGACCCGTCTGTGTCTTCACTTACAAATAGTGGCCCGTCTGTGTCTCCACTTACTAATAGTGGCCCGTCTGTGTCTCCACTTACTAATAGTGGCCCGTCTGTGTCTCCACTTACTAATAGTGGCCCATCTGTGTCTCCACTTACTAATAGTGAACTGTCTGTGTCTCCACTTACTAATAATTACCTGTCTGTGTCTTCACTTACTGAAAGTGACCCGCCTGTGTCTCCACTT
Organism: Eleutherodactylus coqui; assembly: GCA_035609135.1. Classification (NCBI taxonomy): domain Eukaryota; kingdom Metazoa; phylum Chordata; class Amphibia; order Anura; family Eleutherodactylidae; genus Eleutherodactylus; species Eleutherodactylus coqui. Next base: position 2,149,913 of record CM069407.1, on the reverse strand, counting down.
ACTAATAGTGGCCCATCTGTATCTCCACTTACTAATAGTGACCCGTCTGTGTCTTCACTTACAAATAGTGGCCCGTCTGTGTCTCCACTTACTAATAATGGCCCATCTGTGTCTCTACTTACTAATAGTGACCCATCTGTGTCTTTACTTACTAATAGTGGCCTGTCTGTGTCTCCACTTTCTAATAGTGGCCCGTCTGTGTCTCTACTTACTAATAGTGACCCGTCTGTGTCTTTATATACTAGTAGTGGCCTGTCTGTGTCTCCACTTACAAATAGTAGCCATTCTGTTTCTCCACTTACTAATAATGACCTGTCTGTGTCTTCACTTACTGAAAGTGACCCATCTGTTTCTCCACTTACTAATAGTAGCCCATCTGTGTCTCCACTTACTAATAGTGACCCTTCTGTGTCTCCACTTACTAATAGTGGCCCGTCTGTGTCTCCATTTACTAATAGTGGCCCGTCTGTGTCTCCACTTTCTAATAGTGGCCCATCTGTGTCTCTACTTATTAATAGTGGACTGTCTGTGTCTCCACTTTCTAATAATGACCTGTCTGTGTCTTTACTTACTGAAAGTAACCCGTCTGTGTCTCCACTTACTAATAGTGGCCCATCTGTGTTTCCACTTACTAATAGTGACACATCTGTGTCTTCACTTTCAAATACTGGCCAGTCTGTGTCTCCACTTACTAATAGTGGCCCGTCTGTGTCTCTACTTACTAATAGTGGCCCGTCTGTGTCACTATTTACTAATAGTGATCCATCTGTGTCTTTACTTACTAATAGTGGCCCGTCTGTGTCTCCACTTTCTAATAGTGGCCCATCTGTGTCTCCACTTACTAATAGTGAACTGTCTGTGTCTCCACTTACTAATAATTACCTGCCTGTGTCTTCACTTACTGAAAGTGACCTGTCTGTGTCTCCACTTACTAATAGTGGCCCATCTGTGTCTCCACTTACTAATAGTGACCCGTCTGTGTCTTCACTTACAAATAGTGGCCCGTCTGTGTCTTCACTTACTAATAGTGACCCGTCTGTGTCTTCACTTACAAATAGTGGCCCGTCTGTGTCTCCACTTACTAATAGTGGCCCGTCTGTGTCTCCACTTACTAATAGTGGCCCATCTGTGTCTCCACTTACTAATAGTGGCCTGTCTGTGTCTCCACTTTCTAATAGTGGCCCATCTGTGTCTCCACTTACTAATAGTGAACTGTCTGTGTCTCCACTTACTAATAATTACCTGTCTGTGTCTTCACTTACTGAAAGTGACCCGTCTGTGTCTCCACTTACTAATAGTGGCCCATCTGTATCTCCACTTACTAATAGTGACCCGTCTGTGTCTTCACTTACAAATAGTGGCCCGTCTGTGTCTCCACTTACTAATAGTTGCCCGTCTGTGTCTCTACCTACTAATAGTGGCCCGTCTGTGTCTCTACCTACTAATAGTGGCCCGTCTGTGTCTCTACTTACTAATAGTGACCCATCTATGTCTTTGCTTACTAATAGTGGCCTGTCTGTGTCTCCACTTTCTAATAGTGGCCCCTCTGTGTCTCCACTTACTAATAGTGACCCGTCTGTGTCTTTATATACAAGTAGAGGCCTGTCTGTGTCTCCACTTACAAATAGTAGCCAGTCTGTGTCTCCAGTTACTAATAATGACCTGTCTGTGTCTTCACTTACTGAAAGTGACCCATCTTTGTCTCCACTTACTAATAGTAACCCATCTGTGTCTCCACTTACTAATAGTGACCCTTCTGTGTCTCCACTTACTAATAGTGGCCCGTCTGTGTCTCCATTTACTAATAGTGGCCCGTCTGTGTCTCCACTTTCTAATAGTGGCCCATCTGTGTCTCTACTTACTAATAGTGGACTGTCTGTGTCTCCACTTTCTTATAATGACCTGTCTGTGTCTTCACTTACTGAAAGTAACCCGTCTGTGTCTCCACTTACTAATAGTGGCCCATCTGTGTCTCCACTTACTAATAGTGACCCGTCTGTGTCTTCACTTTCAAATAGTGGCCAGTCTGTGTCTCCACTTTCTAATAGTGGCCTGTCTGTGTCTCTACTTACTAATAGTGGCCCGTCTGTGTCACTATTTACTAATAGTGATCCATCTATGTCTTTACTTACTAATAGTGGCCCGTCTGTGTCTCCACTTTCTAATAGTGGCCCGTCTGTGTCTCTACTTATTAATAGTGACCTATCTGTGTTTCCACTTACTAATAGTGGCCGGTCTGTGTCTCCACTTACTAATAGTAACCGGTCTGTGTCTCTATGTACTAATAGTGACCCGTCTGTGTCTCTACTTACTAATAGTGACCTGTTTGTGTCTCTACTTACTTAAAGTGGCCTGTCTCTTTCTCCACTTACTAGAGGTGACCCATCTGTGTCTCTACTTACTAAAAGTGACCCGTCTGTGACTCCGCTTACTAATAGTGACCCGTCTGTGTATCCACTTACTAATAGTGGCCAATCTGTGTCTCTACTTACTAATGGTAGCCCATCTGTGTCTCCACTTACTAATAGTGGCCCGTCTTTGTCTCCACTTACTAATAGTGGGCCATCAATGTCTCCACATACTAATAGTGACCCGTCTGTGTCTCCACTTGCTAATAGTGGCCCGTCTGTGTCTTCACTTACTAATAGTGGCCAATCTGTGTCTCTACTTGCTAATGGTTGCCCATCTGTGTCTCCACTTACTAATAGTGGCACGTCTTTGTCTCCACTTACTAATAGTGGGCCATCAATGTCTCCACTTACTCATAGTGACCCGTCTGTGTCTTCACTTGCTAATAGTGGCCCGTCTGTGTCTCCACTTACTAATAGTTGCCCATCTGTGTCTCCACTTACTAATAGTGAACTGTCTGTGTCTCCACTTACTAATAGTGACCTGTCTGTGTCTCCACTTACTAATAGTGGCCCGTCTGTGTCTTCACTTACTAATAGTGGCCCGTCTGTGTCTCCACTTACTAATAGTGGCCTGTCTGTGTCTCTACTTGCTAATAGTGACCTGTTTGTCTCTCTACTTACTTATAGTGGCCTGTCTATTTCTCCACTTACTAGAGGTGACCCATCTGTGTCTCCACTTACTAAAAGTGACCCGTCTGTGTCTCCGCTTACTAATAGTGACACCTCTATGTTTCAACATACTAATGGTGACCCATCTGTGTCTCCACTTACTAACAGTGGCTTTTCAGTGTCTCCACTTACTAATAGTGACCCGTGTGTGTCTCCACTTACTAATAGTGACCCGTTTGTATCTATACTTACTAATAGTGACCCGTCTGTGTCTCCACTTACCAATAGTGGCCTGTCTGTGTCTCTACTTACTAATAGTGACCCGTCTGTGTCTCCACCTACTAAAAATGACCCGTTTGTGTCTCTACTTACTAATAGTGGCCCGTCTGTATCTCCACTTACTAATAGTGGCCCATCTGTGTCTACATTTACTAGTAGTGAACTCTCTGTGTCTCCACTTACTAATAGTGACCCATCTGTGACTCCACTTACTAATAGTGGCCCATCTGTGTCTCCACTTACTAACAGTGACCAGTCTGTGTCTTCACTTACAAATAGTGGCCCGTCTGTGTCTCTACTTACTAATAGTGACCTGTCTGTGTCTCCTCTGACTAATAGTTACCCATCTGTGTTTCGATTTACTAATAGTGGCCCATCTGTGTCTCCACTGACTAATACTTGCCCGTCTGTGTCTGCACTTCTTAATAGTGACCCGTCTGTGTCTCCACTTACTAATAGTGACCCGTCTGTGTCTTCACTTACTAATAGTGGCCCATCTGTGTTGCTACTTACTAGTAGTGACCCATCTGTGTCTCCACTTACTAATAGTGGCCCGCCTGTGTCTCCACTTACTAATAGTGGCCCGTCTGTGTCTCCACTTACTAATAGTGGCCCGCCTGTGTCTCCACTTACTAATAGTGGCCCGTCTGTGTCTCCGCTTACTAATAGTGACCCGTCTGTGTCTCCGCTTACTAATAGTGACCCGTCTGTGTCTCCACTTACTAGTAGTGACCCATCTGTGTCTCTACTTACTAATAGTGGCCCGTTTTTGTCTCCACTTACTAATAGTGACCCATCTGTGTCTTCACTTCCTAATAGTGGGCCATCTGTGTCTCCACTTACTAATAGTGACCCATCTGTGTCTCTACTTACTAATAGTGGCCCGTCTTTGTCTCCACTTACTAATAGTGGCCCGTCTTTGTCTCCACTTACTAATAGTGGCCCGTCTTTGTCTCCACTTACTAATAGTGGCCCGTCTTTGTCTCCACTTACTAATAGTGGGCCGTCAATGTCTCCACTTACTAATAGTGGCCCATCTGTGTCTCCACTTTCTAATAGTGACCCGTCTTTGTCTTCACTTACTAATAGTGACCCATTTGTGTCTTTACTTACTAATAGTGGCCCGTCTTTGTCTCCACTTACTAATAGTGGCCCGTCTTTGTCTCCACTTACTAGTAGTGGCCCGTCTTTGTCTCCACTTACTAATAGTGACCCATCTGTGTCTCTACTTACTAATAGTGGCCCGTCTTTGTCTCCACTTACTAATAGTGGCCCGTCTTTGTCTCCACTTACTAATAGTGGCCCGTCTTTGTCTCCACTTACTAATAGTGACCCATCTGTGTCTTCACTTCCTAATAGTGGGCCATCTGTGTCTCTACTTACTAATAGTGACCCATCTGTGTCTCTACTTACTAATAGTGGCCCGTCTTTGTCTCCACTTACTAATAGTGGCCCGTCTTTGTCTCCACTTACTAATAGTGGCCCGTCTTTGTCTCCACTTACTAATAGTGGGCCGTCAATGTCTCCACTTACTAATAGTGGCCCATCTGTGTCTCCACTTTCTAATAGTGGCCCGTCTGTGTCTCCATTTACTAATAGTGACCCGTCTGTGTCTTCACTTTCTAATAGTGACCCATTTGTGTCTTTACTTACTAATAGTGGCCCGTCTTTGTCTCCACTTACTAATAGTGGCCCGTCTTTGTCTCCACTTACTAGTAGTGGCCCGTCTTTGTCTCCATTTACTAATAGTGACCCATCTGTGTCTCTACTTACTAATAGTGGCCCGTCTTTGTCTCCACTTACTAATAGTGGCCCGTCTTTGTCTCCACTTACTAATAGTGGCCCGTCTGTGTCTCCACTTTCTAATAGTGGCGCATCTGTGTCTCCACTTACTAATAGTGAACTGTCTGTGTCTCCACTTACTAATAATTACCTGTCTGTGTCTTCACTTACTGAAAGTGACCCATCTGTGTCTCCACTTACTAATAGTGGCCCATCTGTATCTCCACTTACTAATAGTGACCCGTCTGTGTCTTCACTTACAAATAGTGGCCCGTCTGTGTCTCCACTTACTAATAGTGGCCCGTCTGTGTCTCTACCTACTAATAGTGGCCCGTCTGTGTCTCTACTTACTAATAGTGACCCATCTATGTCTTTACTTACTAATAGTGGCCTGTCTGTGTCTCCACTTTCTAATAGTGGCCCGTCTGTGTCTCCACTTACTAATAGTGACCCGTCTGTGTCTTTATATACAAGTAGAGGCCTGTCTGTGTCTCCACTTACAAATAGTAGCCAGTCTGTGTCTCCAGTTACTAATAATGACCTGTCTGTGTCTTCACTTACTGAAAGTGACCCATCTTTGTCTCCACTTACTAATAGTAACCCATCTGTGTCTCCACTTACTAATAGTGACCCTTCTGTGTCTCCACTTACTAATAGTGGCCCGTCTGTGTCTCCATTTACTAATAGTGGCCCGTCTGTGTCTCCACTTTCTAATAGTGGCCCATCTGTGTCTCTACTTACTAATAGTGGACTGTCTGTGTCTCCACTTTCTTATAATGACCTGTCTGTGTCTTCACTTACTGAAAGTAACCCGTCTGTGTCTCCACTTACTAATAGTGGGCCATCAATGTCTCCACTTACTCATAGTGACCCGTCTGTGTCTTCACTTGCTAATAGTGGCCCGTCTGTGTCTTCACTTACTAATAGTGGCCCATGTGTGTCTCCACTTACTAATAGTGAACTGTCTGTGTCTCCACTTACTAATAGTGACCTGTCTGTGTCTCCACTTACTAATAGTGTCCCGTCTGTGTCTTCACTTACTAATAGTGGCCCGTCTGTGTCTCCACTTACTAATAGTGGCCTGTCTGTGTCTCTACTTGCTAATAGTGACCTGTTTGTCTCTCTCCTTCTTATAGTGGCCTGTCTATTTCTCCACTTACTAGAGGTGACCCATCTGTGTCTCCACTTACTAAAAGTGACCCGTCTGTGTCTCCGCTTACTAATAGTGACACCTCTATGTTTCAACATACTAATGGTGACCCATCTGTGTCTCCACTTACTAACAGTGGCTTTTCAGTGTCTCCACTTACTAATAGTGACCCGTCTGTGTCTCCACTTACTAATAGTGACCCGTTTGTATCTATACTTACTAATAGTGACCCGTCTGTGTCTCCACTTACCAATAGTGGCCTGTCTGTGTCTCTACTTACTAATAGTGACCCGTCTGTGTCTCCACCTACTAAAAATGACCCGTTTGTGTCTCTACTTACTAATAGTGGCCCGTCTGTATCTCCACTTACTAATAGTGGCCCATCTGTGTCTACATTTACTAGTAGTGAACTCTCTGTGTCTCCACTTACTAATAGTGACCCATCTGTGACTCCACTTACTAATAGTGGCCCATCTGTGTCTCCACTTACTAACAGTGACCAGTTTGTGTCTTCACTTACAAATAGTGGCCCGTCTGTGTCTCTACTTACTAATAGTGACCTGTCTGTGTCTCCTCTGACTAATAGTTACCCATCTGTGTTTCGATTTACTAATAGTGGCCCATCTGTGTCTCCACTGACTAATACTTGCCCGTCTGTGTCTGCACTTCTTAATAGTGACCCGTCTGTGTCTCCACTTACTAATAGTGACCCGTCTGTGTCTTCACTTACTAATAGTGGCCCATCTGTGTTGCTACTTACTAGTAGTGACCCATCTGTGTCTCCACTTACTAATAGTGGCCCGCCTGTGTCTCCACTTACTAATAGTGGCCCGTCTGTGTCTCCGCTTACTAATAGTGACCCGTCTGTGTCTCCGCTTACTAATAGTGACCCGTCTGTGTCTCCACTTACTAGTAGTGACCCATCTGTGTCTCTACTTACTAATAGTGGCCCGTCTTTGTCTCCACTTACTAATAGTGACCCATCTGTGTCTTCACTTCCTAATAGTGGGCCATCTGTGTCTCTACTTACTAATAGTGACCCATCTGTGTCTCTACTTACTAATAATGGCCCGTCTTTGTCTCCACTTACTAATAGTGGCCCGTCTTTGTCTCCACTTACTAATAGTGGCCCGTCTTTGTCTCCACTTACTAATAGTGGCCCGTCTTTGTCTCCACTTACTAATAGTGGCCCGTCAATGTCTCCACTTACTAATAGTGGCCCATCTGTGTCTCCACTTTCTAATAGTGACCCGTCTGTGTCTCCACTTACTAATAGTGACCCGTTTGTATCTATTCTTACTAATAGTGACCCGTCTGTGTCTCCACTTACCAATAGTGGCCTGTCTGTGTCTCTACTTACTAATAGTGACCCGTCTGTGTCTCCACCTACTAAAAATGACCCGTTTGTGTCTCTACTTACTAATAGTGGCCCGTCTGTATCTCCACTTACTAATAGTGGCCCATCTGTGTCTACATTTACTAGTAGTGAACTCTCTGTGTCTCCACTTACTAATAGTGACCCATCTGTGACTCCACTTACTAATAGTGGCCCATCTGTGTCTCCACTTACTAACAGTGACCAGTCTGTGTCTTCACTTACAAATAGTGGCCCGTCTGTGTCTCTACTTACTAATAGTGACCTGTCTGTGTCTCCTCTGACTAATAGTTACCCATCTGTGTTTCGATTTACTAATAGTGGCCCATCTGTGTCTCCACTGACTAATACTTGCCCGTCTGTGTCTGCACTTCTTAATAGTGACCCGTCTGTGTCTCCACTTACTAATAGTGACCCGTCTGTGTCTTCACTTACTAATAGTGGCCCATCTGTGTTGCTACTTACTAGTAGTGACCCATCTGTGTCTCCACTTACTAATAGTGGCCCGCCTGTGTCTCCACTTACTAATAGTGGCCCGTCTGTGTCTCCGCTTACTAATAGTGACCCGTCTGTGTCTCCGCTTACTAATAGTGACCCGTCTGTGTCTCCACTTACTAGTAGTGACCCATCTGTGTCTCTACTTACTAATAGTGGCCCGTCTTTGTCTCCACTTACTAATAGTGACCCATCTGTGTCTTCACTTCCTAATAGTGGGCCATCTGTGTCTCTACTTACTAATAGTGACCCATCTGTGTCTCTACTTACTAATAGTGGCCCGTCTTTGTCTCCACTTACTAATAGTGGCCCGTCTTTGTCTCCACTTAGTAATAGTGGCCCGTCTTTGTCTCCACTTACTAATAGTGGCCCGTCTTTGTCTCCACTTACTAATAGTGGGCCGTCAATGTCTCCACTTACTAATAGTGGCCCATCTGTGTCTCCACTTTCTAATAGTGACCCGTCTGTGTCTTCACTTACTAATAGTGACCCATTTGTGTCTTTACTTACTAATAGTGGCCCGTCTTTGTCTCCACTTACTAATAGTGGCCCGTCTTTGTCTCCACTTACTAGTAGTGGCCCGTCTTTGTCTCCACTTACTAATAGTGACCCATCTGTGTCTCTACTTACTAATAGTGGCCCGTCTTTGTCTCCACTTACTAATAGTGGCCCGTCTTTGTCTCCACTTACTAATAGTGGCCCGTCTTTGTCTCCACTTACTAATAGTGGGCCGTCAATGTCTCCACTTACTAATAGTGGCCCATCTGTGTCTCCACTTTCTAATAGTGGCCCCTCTGTGTCTCCACTTACTAATAGTGACCCGATTTCACTTTTCCTCCTGAATTTAAGTTGCTGCTGGCCTCTTGGGATGCAGGGAACAACCCCCAAAATTCACGACTGTCCCATTAAATTTAGGAAAAAAAGGAATCCCTGATATCAAGATGGTGCAGACTACATAATATAGATCCATGTCTCTTTTTTATGCTACCTTGCGTTGACACCAGCATAAATTTTGTGCAACTGTTATGAGGTGTTTATGGCTCTCAGGACAGGCCGGCCGAGACAAAACTAGAATTTGTAGGGCCAAAAAGCAAATCTGGACCAGGGCCCCAACCACCATGCGCCGTTTATAATAGTGGTGTCTTCTTATATGGGCAGAGGGGTTCTGGGGTCTTTGGGTCCGGGTTGGACTGCTGCCTTTGCACCTCCCGCAGCTTTGGCCTTGCATGCTTGGAGTTGTAGCTCTCAGCAGCTGGACAGTTACAGTTTGCTCTCCGCGCTGCCTGTTACTGTATGCCTCCTCTATCCTGCTGAGCAGATGAAGGTTGTCTTCCTTGTAGCCATTGACACACTGCAGTAGCCTATACCCCGGCGAGCTGTAATGTGCCGGCTTTACCACACCAGACATAATACATCACAGTTTGTGAACAGTGAGGGAAACACTATGGCCGCTGGGTTGGCACGCCGTGGGCTAAACAGGCAGATGCAGGAAATTTATATACATTGTATCCCTTTTATCTGCTCCTCCACATAAAAGCTGTTAAGCTGCAACAGTAACAAATGTTCCTCCGACATTTAACCTCTTCCATTATAGTGTCGCCTCCGCCGCTCCTGAGAGTCCTCAGCCGTGTGAAGGGGAACGTTCAGCAGTTGTGAAGTATCTGCTCAGCCGCTTCTTTCTTATGTTAGTCAGCGGGAACGCTGGGGAGAACGAAGAAGGGATTGAGGGCTGCCGGTAAATGGATGCACATGCCTCGCTACGAAGAGAATAATGTATACAGTGATCAGACATTACACTGCCTTACTCCATGTATAACTGATGCTGCCATATAGTGCCGCCATAATGTACATAAATAACGCTCCCAAACTGTGGAGATAATTGTAGCATGCTGTCCATCTAATGCACAATACTGCAGGATTACAGTCATACTGTACAAAGAGACCAATGCCGCCACACTGTACAAATAAATAATGCCGCCACACTGCACAGACAATTACTATCACCGTACGGTACAAATAAACAGCGCCATCATCCTGAACAAATTAATAATGCTGTCAAATGGAACAAAAACTAAAGCCACCAGACTGTAGACATAATGATACGATATGGTGCTAATGTATGAGGCTCTGAGCCCGGCCTGCACACAGGAGGCATTACTTAAAGCTCCTGGACCACAATGAGAGCCGCCACCTACCAAGTGCTGTTTATAATTCTGGCGCCATCCTATATGGCGGAGGGCATTTGACCCCCATAACTGCACCACTTGACATAATTCAGTGCAAAACCAGATTATCCCAGTGCTGCTAGCAGGGAGAAACACATCTTGGCCCCCACGGAGATACTTCTACCCGCCCGGCCCCTGGACGGCACCCCTGCGCTCCTCACCTCCCGGCTCTCAGCTACATTCAATGCTGAACAGAAGATGAAGACTCAGTTGTATCTCCTGCTGATCGTTACGCTCACTACGTGGGGATAAAATCTCGTCAGGTTTCGTTCGCCCTATTTTGTTCTTTTCTCATTTTTTTGTTGTGATTTTTGCATTTTTTTTACATGTTTTTGTGTGTTTTTTGCTGTAATTATGGAGATTGTGGCAAAATACACAAAGAAAACCCTTTAGATCTGAATAAAAGATTCCAGGTTAATAAGTTGTGATGAAGTTAAAACAAGAGAACAATCCCCCTAGTGGAGAAGTGTTTATCGCACCCAGAAGCCTGAACCCGGAATCTGCAGCTAATTTTCACAGAAGAAGGTTTATGGTCACATTAATAATCATCAATTACTTATTGAGCGCCAGTAGACCCCCCCCTCTGCTCCACTCATTCAATCTGTCTAAAGGCAAATTCACAAGCTATTTCAGGCAGGAAGACAAGATCCGCTGCATAGGGAGCCAAAGACCTGCTCCTCTCAGGGTCAGTACGTCGCGTCCTGTCCTGACCATTGTCCTGAGCAAGAAGTGTAACAGGAGAGCGGCGCACCCTTTGTCCGGCACTCCCCTGACCAGTGATGACAACATCCGGACCACTGCGCTGACCGTGGGCTGGACGATCATCTGATGGACAAGGGTACAGCAGACCCCTCATCCATCAACTTCTGATGACCTATCCAAAAGTAAGGTCATAAGTGTAAAAAAATGCCCAGACAACCCTTCTAAAACTATCCGCCCTCATTAGACTGGCGCCCAATTATATATAATCCTGACTCACTATAAAAAGTTCCCAACTCTAGAATTATTAGATAGTCTAGAAATGCAGTAATATTGTGCGTTATAGTTAATGCGTTGAAGAAACAATGGTCCTGCTTCATGCTGAACTGTGTGCATTAAGGATGTGGAGACAACGTGCTGTGCTATACCAGTGCTGCATTATAGAGAGGGCACAGGGGGCACAGGGGGCACATGGCCCTGATCTACACTACCCAGGTGGTCCCCATCCTCCTCAATGATAACCATTTAGTGATCCTATCAGCCCTAAAGAGGTGTCCCTGCATCTGTGTGGCTCTCTCTGCATGGGTGTGGCTCTCTCTGCATGGGCGTGGCTCTCTCCGCATGGGTGTGGCTCTCTCTCTTTTGAAGTCTAAGGATTCGTCCATATGAGACAAAAATGCAGCGAATTGCAGGTAAAATGCACAGCGGATTAAAGTACCAGACATTTGGATGAGATTTGAACTAGTCTTTTCCACATTTTGCTGAATGTTTTCATATAGACATTGACCAGTGTAGAGGATTTTTATATCCACAGTGTGCACAACCTCTGCTGCGGATTCACAGTGGATTTCACTCTTTTCAATGTAGTGGGGTTACATATGCAGATTTTGCTGCAGATTCACAGCAGATTTGCATATTTCTCCATCCTTTATGAACCCGGATTTAGAGAGTCAATGGCTCAACTGTCTAAAAGGATGAGGTGTCCATCGCTGGGGCTATGGATATGAGCTTGGTGTGTATAACTAGGACTATCAAGAGGAGGTGTGCACCACTGGAGCTATGGAGATGACAAGGTCTGCACCATTGGGGCTGTGTAGATGAGATCAGTTTGCACCACTAGAGCCATGATGATGAGGAGGCCTACACCTTGGGATTATGGAGAGGAGGTCTGCAACTCTGGGGTTATGGAGATGACGAGGTATGTACCACTAGGGCTATGATGATGAGGAGGCCTACACCTTGGGATTATGTAGAGGAGGTCTGCTCCACTAAGGGCAGTCAAGGTGTGTGCTAAAGAGACGGTATTGAAGGAGTAAACCCATGAAGCTGAGCACCAGTAGGATTGGAGAACCCTGTACTTGTGAGACCAACCATCTACAATGCACCCTGGTCTACACAAAACCTGCGAACTACCATCCTCTAGCAAGAGTGAGAGGTATTACTTTTTTCTTACACATCTTCAAACTCTTTGATGCATCACATTCCATTCCAGGCTCCTATGAGCATTTCTATGGAGAGCCAAGAATACAAACTACAGTTCTTTATACAGTGAATCCTAATGAAGGAAAAAAGAAAGTTTCCAAATACGCCAAACATTTGGCTTTCCAGAACATATTTAAGAGCCAACGTGATTTTCAATTCCTACCAATCTGGCCCCATAAAAACACTTGGAAGGAGAGGTAATGGAGACCTGAGCAAAATCATCTTTCGTGTCACACCAAGTTCACATTCTTCAAAGGGAGAAGTGGCGCGGGACGCTGCCAGCGTTCTCAGGCTGTGAAACCATTTAAGGCTTTTTTCGTGATTTCAGCTTTGTTTTTTTCTCCAACGGTATCATCAGAGCTCGTGTGACGACGAGGACGGCTTTTGTTCCGACTTGATCGTCTCATCGAGATAAAACGAGGAGGTGGGGGGAGACCGAGCGCACGGATACCCAGTGAAATGAATATGATATGAATGCATATTTTTTGTTAGATCTCGAATAAGCGGCATCATAGACGGACAAGATCAGATAAACAGTAAAACCTGACAAAGGGAAGAATGGATGGCTATATGGGACCATCTGCTTTGGAGCACACCCAACTCTCGCTGAATCTACAAGGCCAAACTACCAGCTATTTGAAGATTCTCCATTCCAAGAGTAGTCGCATACACATTCACACAATCAGCCTCTCTCACTATTACTTTGGCTGCAACTTTTTTTGTGCAATTAAGTAATTTATTCCTTTCTTGTTCCTCCTGCTTCTAATGAATCCAAGCCACAAACAAGCCCCAGTTGCTCCTATTCAAGAAGTCTGATTACATCTGGCAGTAATTGCTAAAATCCTGAAGAGGGAACAGGAAAGGAGAGCATATTGTTTGTGGGGGTAATAGGTGAAGCCCTGATACTCTTGACCTGTAATACATTAGTGTCACGGAACATTTGGCAGACTTGTGATGATTACCAATGAAGATGAATCAAGCTTTAAAAAAAAAGAGAGAGACAGAGAGGTAGGAATCTGCCTCATCTGAATCACTGGAACCGCATAAATTTGCATGCTGATTAGCTGTTCTTTTGTCTATGTCCCTAATTATTATGACACATTATGTCTTCATCATACAAGATTTTGATCCATCTTGTTGGAGATGCGCGCGGTAAGAGCGCCGTCTAATAGTCCGACGCGCAACTTATTGATTTTTTTGGATGCATTTTTTTGTAATTAGGTTACATTTTTGATTGCATTTAAGGGATATTTTGGTGTTTGTGTTTATTTATTTCCTCCCCCCGTCTTGTTGATAAACAATGCAATAACCTTCCTGCAGTACTGTCAGAACTTGCTGATTAGCGTTCTGCAAACCAAACTGAAATTAATGCCGTTATTTGGCCTGGCAGTGAATAATTATAGCTTCCTAAACAATATGTTGCTATAAAGACATTTGCGTTTTTGCTAAATTATCTGCCTATAAGCAGATTTACGACAGACCCACCTGGATTGGGAAACGCCTTGTAGAGCGCCTGCCAAAATGGCTTTTCGGCTGCCAGGCGTTTTAGTCTTTTACTAACAGGTAGCAACGTAAGGTCGATGGGAAATTTAACACATTCCTTGCGTGGATAATATCCTGGATGCAGGCTGCATCCTCGGAGACCCTCTTGCATGTTTGAGCTGGTGGTCCATTGACTCAGAGGGATAACTTGAAGCTTTTGGGCCAACCCCAACTATAATGCTTCATTTATAGCACTGGTCTCTTCATATGGGGAGAGAGACCTTATGGGCCCGCCGAGGTTCCAGGGCCCGGGTATGACCGCATCCTCTGCCCCCTCTATAGTTACACCACAATGTAAAATGGGAGGAACACTTATTTAGGTAATTCTAATTCTACTCCATGATGGATCTCATTAGCTCTCTTAATCAGCTCTCTGTTTTCCCTCCTTATTAACAGGAGTTATTTGGTTACTCCGGGACTCATCTATAAGCCAGAGTGCAGAGCGGCACAAAGAGAATCTCTCTGGAGGACTCAGCCCATCCACACATTACATAGAAAGTCAAATGGTCACATGTAATTCTCAACTTCTCCTGCGGGGGTGCTGCAGAGAACAGAGCAGATATCAGAGTTTCCTGAAGATCTAATTGCTAGGGGGTCCAGCAGTGGGATACCATGCAGTATACTAATTGTTAAAAAAACTTCCAATAAAAAGGAATTATTGGAACTGAAAACAACCTTTGTAACCGGCCATGTCCATGGAAATACATGCTAGAAATATATATAGCAGCAGCCTAGTTTTCCACTCTGTACACACAATGTATTCATCCTGTATAACTGTGCCAGTGGAGCTCCTCCGTGCAAACAGGGCAACAGATGTTAATAAAAAAGGAAATATTGGCCAAAGTCAATGGAACATTTCCCCTTCATGCTGCCACTTTGGGTCTAAAGTTTAGATTTTAGTCTGTGGGGCAGGAAGCTTCCTGTATGAGGTCATCAGAGATAAGTGACATCAGAGGAACCTAACAGAGGCTCGTTGACGCTTTCTCTAATTACACACAGAGTCTGCCATGCCCTTATACCAGTCACCCTCACAAGGAAGATTGGAAGCTGCCATATGCTTGGGCCAGTGGGCCGGCTGCATTACGTGGCAGCCGTGGTCCTACTGACTTCATCACAGCTTTTCTTTTCTCTCTATTCCCCTGTCTTCCTTTTTCATAATACAAAGTCCTGTTAGATTCATCTCCAGTTGCTTTGAATCTGTCAAGTGGGCGGTCTCCACCCTCCACCACTTATGCTCAATGAATGAGGTCAGATTTCATTGGCAGATGCAAAGTGTCAGAAGTGGAATCTAACAGCGCGTGGTACAGGGGGAGTAGAGCAGGGGCGTAGCTAAAGGCTCATGGACCCGGGTGCAAAAGTTTATCTTGGAGCCCCCCAACTTCTCTTAACCCCTTAACACAGAGGCGAAACTTGAAGCTCCTGGGCCCCAATGCAAAACCTGTAACAGGGCCCCCAACTATAATGCTTTATTCATAGTACTGGGCTCCATATATGGAGAAGAGAGGCCTTATGGGCGCCCTGAGGCTCCTGGGCCCGGGTGCAACCGCATCCTCTATAGTTACACCAGTGGAGTGGAGAGAAGAAAAGATGGGATAGAATGAGGTAGCAGTGGCTGCAAAGGTCTACAGCCGGCCCTGATGACCCTAGGACATGACAAGTCTGCTTTAGGAGCCAAATATTTAGTCCTCTGGATTCAAGAGAAAGGCCAACTAAACATCTAGAAGGTGAGATCAGCTGCAGGGTACCTTCACTGCAGACAGTATAGCAAATTCATGCATGCAAGAGCAGCAATGCCCAGCTATGGCTGGAAGAAGACATTTGCAAAAACCCCATCAGTTCTTGATTCATCTGCTCAGTCTGACCTTCAGTCTCAGGGCGATCCGCTGATTTAATGTTGAGGTATTTCTAGAGGAGCTGATGGAATGTCCCATCACAACTGACTCTTCCAATGGGAGCTGCACTTGGTGTCACTTCCTCAGAGGCTTGTAACCCTACCGGGGCCACCAGCTGTTTTATGGACTTGTCATCACATATAAGGTTCACCCCGAGCACCTTGTAGAAGAGGCAAATACATTCCTGTAACAAAACCACAATAATGCGTGAACGTCCGAAAATAGCTGTGAACTGGATACCCCAACCGGACACCAAAGGGAGCGCATGAGACACAGACATGGGGCTTTAGATTAATAGGAGAAGCTGTGACTGATGGGATCACCGACCTCAAAGCCAATTCATGTCACTGTAAGCACATAAAACCCTCGGCACACCACTGAGGATGGATTGTTGGGTGTCAACCACTTCGGAGGCAGATAGGAAGGTGATACAATGGTTGAGAATAGCTGCCAGTCCTATGACCAATGAAGACAAGTCCGGGGATGAGCCGCACGGGCAGAGATGGAAGTGGGGGCACAGGTACAAGGCCAGGGAATTCCAGGCATCCCCGCAATAAGGCACATGCAGGGCCGATGGAAGCCGACAGACAGGTGGGATCTACATATCAGGCAACGCTCTGACGGATGAAGAAATATGGAAGCACAGCCTACTTCCAACAGTGGTAACACCATGGCCAGCGAGTTACTTCACCTGCAGCGGGCCGTATTTGGGGCACAGCGTCCTGGGAGCGGTGGAGTCCACTGTTTGGGTTAGCGAAACAATGGGGAAGTGTCAGCAGTCTCTTTTGTGCAATGGCCTCCTTCAGAGAAGAAGTGCATCCCTGTTCTGTATATGTGCTACCTGTATGCCGCGCACCACAGGCGGGGCAGAGCGCAGCGTACAGGCCTAAGAGCGGAGCGCCGACATATGGAAGCTGCTTAGCTACTCAGCACACCCCATGCATGCCACATACAGGGCTGAACCCATCCCTGACTGCATCACCGCACACAATAAATGCCCAGAAGCCTTCACCCAAATATACGCTTCTCACGACTTACTTTGGTTTAATCATTCAGCCCACGGAACTAAACAGCAGAGCCCCTTCGGTAAATCCATGGAGGCCTCATCTGGTTATTGCTGTTTATCACAGTGTTGCTGCTCACTGTCCGTCTTTACTTCCATCATATGCTTGCTACACCATAACCATTGCATCGTCCTATTAACTAACTATCCAAGGCCTTGCACTAAAGATGGCGCATATCTAAAACCGTTTGGTAGCATTAACCCATTCGGGTAGTCCCATAAGTTCCCAGACCCCCAACCCTGGAACTGGACAAGCGTATGAAGACACCTTGGAGGTGAGTGAGGAGCCTTATGAGGCCATGCAAGCTTCTCTGGGAAATATATGCAAATAAGGAATGCTGCCGTCCAATAGGTGGCGCTGCAGAGGTATTGTTCCCACAAGGAATGCACTCACGAGTACTACTGGTAGCGCTCTTTATGCATGCAGGCCCCTTCATAGTGCTCAATCCAAAGAACCGGCTCCGCATCTGATGGTCCGATAGGCTCTGCTCTGCTTTTGTCGCATCGTGTTGAGCTCGGTATGAGTACTCTCACGGCAGCCTTCAGGCGATGCTCTTGGCAGTCAGCTTTCGGCTCCCCGGCAGTCTCAGTAGTAGTCTCAGCCATGCCTTACTCACACTTCAGGTTGGAACGCTGCTGGATGCCGCAAACTTAAACCTTCAGCTGCATCACCTCACTTGTGGGATAGATGAAGCTGCTCCGCGGCCTGCGCTGCCCTACATGGGGGCGCCAGGAGGTTGACTAGATAGCGCTCTGTTCCGCTGCATCACAGTCTGGAAGGTTCTGAGACCCCCCTTTATAAGCTCAGTCTTTCAGCCAATCAGCAAGAGCTTAGGGTCCTGGCAGAGCCGAGCTGAATGAAATCACATGACCTCCTTGGAAGGGCCCTTCGCTTATATGCAGTTTTAACCATGTAGAAGCAGGGATCTCCATTGGGTTAAGCCCTTATGGCTCACTCTTGGCATGCAAACCAGAAGGAATAAGGTGGTGGACCACCAGGGGTCTCACCCAATCCTGTTTTGGGATTTTAGATGTAAGATGGGATGGGACCCCTAGACAGAACCACAAAAGGTGGTCTGCAAATCCCCTAAAGCCGCCCCAGAAGACCTGCGCTCACCCGCCCGGAAGACCTGCGCTCACCTCCCCGGAAGACCTGCGCTCACCTCCCCGGAAGACCTGCGCTCACCTCCCCGGAAGACCTGCGCTCACCTCCCCGGGAGACCTGCGCCCGCCCCTTATATAACTGCTAATCACCGGCATTGACTATTTTCCTTATGTCTGCGGTATGGAGGGATCACGAAGATGCAATGAGCTGTGAATATAAATTTCCGTAGGGCAGACAGTTGAACAATTATTTACCTCCTTTAACGAACCGATACCTGAGGTGACATTTATTAATAATCCGCATTATCAGGTGTCTGATATGCCACTTGCAGAAATTAATTACCCAACCCGTGGTAAAACTGTAACAAGCCGCTCCCGCCGCTACATTTGTGCTAATTGAAAATGAGCTAAGTGCTGTGGGTCCAATTTGCATGTAGTGCCGTGTATTAATTATCTGCTGTTCTCCTCATGATAAATACACCTAACTAAATCACTGTTAATTTAGCGGGTAATAGAGTCATAAGTGGATTCCCTTAGGTGACCAACTAAACACATTGGCTTCTTCTTAACACAAAGACCCGGCTTCCCTACAAGTGCAACCATTAAAAGGCAATTTGTGGTTAGATTTTCCGGCACCGGGGAGGCTGTAATTACATCTCAGGCTGCGCCGCCTGCTTGTGCCGGGACAATACAGACATGGAGATCCGCCCTGATCTGCTGCTCCGGCCGGCGTCACGGCGCACATCACATCTACGTCCAGCCGCGCAGAAACCGAGGGCGCCGCTACATACAGCGCTGCACGGATCCGTAAAAATGTACATGCACCCCGCACCCAAAACCTGGAATGTGTATAATCTGCACCCGAAGGGCAGGTAGACTATTTAAGGGGTCTTCTGACCTAAAAAAAACCTACTTTCCAAACAACAAAAAAAGGTCAGAAGACCCCTCAAATAGTCTACCTGCCCTTCGGCTGCAGATTATACACATTCCAGGTTTTGGGTGCGGGATGCATGTACATTTTTACGGATCCGTGCAGTGCTGTATGTAACGGCGCCCACGGTTTCTGCGCGGCTGGACGTAGATGTGATGTGCGCCGTGACGCCGGCCAGAGCGTCCAAGAATGGAATGAAAGAATAAATACTCATTCCTCGCCCTTCTTTGGGCCTTCAGCCCCCTCCGCTCCCGCTGAGGCAGGAAGTGATGACATCTCATTCATTGCTCTCATGACCAGGAAGGTAAATGGCCAAGATCAGAGGTTTCTCCAATCCCGGCCCTTCCAAGGAGAGCCTGTTAGTCAGCACAGAGCTCTGTAGTGATCAGGCAGCGCAGGGCCCGTGACATTAATATCATTGCGCTTAAGACAAGTCAGTCCATGATGTTCATTCACGTCATGGAGGCTTAACATGGTAAAAACAGGTGGCGCCCTAAAGGGGTTGTCCAGTTGTAAACTATTGATGGTCTTTCCGCAGGATAGGTCATCAATAGAAGATTAGCTGGGGTCCATCACTTAAGACCCCCACTGATCAGCTGTTCAGCAGGCTGGCACACTTGTGCACTGAGCTGCAGGAAGCAGTCAGCTCCATTCTTATAGCAGTGGCCAACCTTGGTATTGCAGGCACTGAAATGAGTGGCAACTTGGCCTGCATTACCCAGCCTGGCCACTACAGCAGGAAAGGAGCTGGCTACTTCCTGCAGAAATCAGTTCAGTGTGCAAGTGCAGCTGCCCAGAGGACAGCTGATTGCTGGGGGTCTCAGTATAGTGACCCAGGGTTGGAAAGAAAGATTAATTGATTAACCTTCACCTGTGGGTGGGATGTATCCGTTACACTTCCGTGGACGTGGGATCTCTCAGTCTCCTAATGAACTGGATGTTTACAACAACTTATTTTTATTACTTTTCTGGTTATAAATAATTAAAAAACGTTGAAATAATCAACTTTTCTTTACATATTTTATAATAATCTTACATAATAAAGCGGGGAAGTACGCACTTCTCAGAAATCTAGAATCGGGAGGGCTCTGTGAGACTCCATGTCCACAGTTAACGGCTAAAGAGAAGAAAAGTGACAAGTCTCCTGACTCTCGCAGCTCCAGCCAGTAATATATGGGTTGAGGTCAGATCATGGCATGGGCATAAGGGGCAGCAGTCCTGGGCCTCCACCCTGTCAGCGAGCGGATATGGACCCACTTTACCACACATTAAGTTGGCTGTGGGCTAAATCTGGAGGCAGCATGTGGGGTGCCTCGTTTTCACCCCTCCAATTGGGATTTGGTCTTCACTATGGGGTCCCCAGGCCATGATTCACAGAAGGCTACACAAGGCCGAGCTGCAGTACCTTTGGATGTGAACAGAGACAAGCTGAGGTCAGGCATGGAGATCAGGCAAGAGGCCAAGGCAGGCAACTGACAGATAACAAAGTCCAGTAATGGCCCGAGGTCAGGAGTGGAGAAGTCAGGATAGTCATAAAACAGGCTGAAGTCAGGAAAGAGCGCACAAATTACTTGCAGAAGGTGAAGCAGGTGGTGGTACATACGGTGCGGCGGTGACAGGCGGAGGTGGAGGCAGCATTGTTTTATAAAATAAACTTTACAGGTGGTCTTCTCATTCATCCTCCCAGTGGATGGCCATGGAATAAGGAGATGAAACAGGATTCTAGAGGTGAACAACTGGCTACATCGATGGTGCTGTCAGCAAAGATTGGGATTCCTAGACCACGGAGTGAATTACCTATATGATGGACTGCTTGCTAGAGACGGGTTGTACTTTACAGAGAGGTAAGCATATATTTCGTGGACGCCTTGCTTCACTCATCAGGAGAGCTTTACACTAGAACAATATGGGAAGGGATGTGAAAGGAAAAATATACAGCTAATTAATACATCTGAGACCCTCGTTATTAGAAGTGGGAAGAAAGAACAAAGACAGACAATTCAGAAGGAAAGTAGAGGAGCAAGAGACCCCGATCACAAACTAACATGTTTCTACACAAATGCACATTCTGAACATGAGTCAACAATGTGATGCAGCAGCCAAAAAGGCAAACACAATTCTGGGAAGAAAAGCATAGAGTCTAGATCCCATGAGGTCATTATCCCCCTCTACTCTTCCTTAGTCAGACCTCATCTGGAATACTGGGTCCAGTTCTGGGCACCCCACTTTAAAAAAGACACAGACAAACTGGAGCAAGTTCAGTGAAGAGTTACCAAGATGGTGAGCGGTCTGCAAATCATGTCCTTTGAGGAACGGGTAAAGGATCTGGGAATGTTTAGCAGAAGAGAAGGCTGAGAGGAGACTTAATAGCGGTCTACAAATATCTGAAGGGCTGTCACAGTGCAGAGGGATCAGCCCTATTCTCATCTGTACAAGGAAAGACTAGAAGCAATGGGATGAAACTGAAAGGGAGGAGACAGATTAGATATTAGACAGTGAGGGGATCAATGAGTGGAACAGATTACCACGGGAGGTGGGGAGTTCTCCTTCAATGGAAGTGTTCAAACAAAGGCTGGACAAATATCTGTCTGGGATGATTTAGTGATCCTGCATTGAGCAGGGAGTTGGACCCAATGACCCCCGGAGGACCCGATGACCCCGGAGGACCTGATGACCCCGGAGGACCTGATAACCCCGTAAGACCCGATGACCCTGGAGGTCCCTTCCAACTCTACCACTCAAGGATTCTATGACTGTAGGTGCCAGAGTAACTCACAATTTAGGAGATCGATGTCACTGCAGACTCAATGCACTGTAGGTGCGAACAGACATCTTTCGTACACTTCCAACTCACATACTTTTTATCTGCGTATAATGCTGCTACCCAAAATGCCTTGTACCCGTCACATCACATATTAGCGGTAAAAATCCAACTCATCACACTTCCCAATTAACTACGGTCCCCTCGGGAAGTATACCCAGAGTTCGTACTCGTCTGACAGTGGCCCCGTTGTAGGTCTAGTCTTACGTGTCCTGCAGCTTGCTCTGTTCTTGTTCCGGATCCATGCCACTATCATTATCTGCTTTGGGGAACAAGTCTCCAGTGGGAAGGGAGACTTCCTCTCCTTCCATGCGGTGTAACCTCACCTTCAGCCCCTTGGTCATCGGCCTTCAGCGGCTCTCCCTCCTGTGCTGCTCTCTAGACTGAGGTATAGCCTTTTACGCTGCCCCTTTCAGATGGCTGCCACCACATTTCTGTGGCCTCTGCTGTGTCTGTTGGGCCTCTGCTGGGTGCTGCTGAGCAGAACACACTGCTGCCACCAGGGTCCCTTTTTTGGCACATCACTAATTCTATTTATATAACCAAGATGGCCACAACCCGTGATGTTGGTGGATGGGCTTAGGTAAGGCCTGGCTCCACCTTGTAAATTGTTGCTATCATGGGGCAGTCTTCTGGGGGTTATGCGCTATTCACATCAGTGCCATATCAGGAAGGGCTTAGATCCATGTCGGAGATCTTTCCCCAAGCCAAGCCAGAAGCCTGCTAGACACTGATGAGAAGCAATCACCCCGAAACAGTCTGCTTGTACATGGTGATCTTCTCCTTCTGTAGTAGACTCTGGCTTTGGCTCATTGTTAAAAGGTCTGACATTGACTTGCAGGAATGCTGCCTTCCAATAGGTGGCGCTGTAGAGGCATCGCTCCATCTTCCCATTTGCATAAATTTCCCAGAGGAGCATGCATGGCCTTATAAGTCTCCTCACACCTTCTATGTGCTCTCCCTAAGGATAAACCATACCCTTCCTGACTCATATCATTTAGGCACTGTTATTTGGCTATGGTGCTTCTATGGAAGCATTATATTGCCAGGCTATGTTGGCCAAGCTTCTATGGACATTTTTATGCTGTATAGTTATATGTTGTATAGCATTCTCTTGGGTCCCTATGATTGTAGGGCGTCTCATACATGTTTTGCCTGGGAGCCTCCACCAATCTTGATCCCTTCTTGTATGAAGATATTTCAGAAGAGTTCAAGTCAACATCCAACCACGGTAATAGCAAATAGTCGACCAAGGGTCCAAACTGGAGCCTAGCTGGAAGGCAGAACCCACGGCCCCTTTTCTGCTTCCCAATGCACTCTGTGAGGTTTTTCTGTTGCTCATCCGTTCATCTTCCCCACATTTAGCTCCAAATGATGTAACTTTCCAATAACATGGAGCCCGGATTTGATTAAATGATACTTTTTATTGCATCCTAAAGCCCGGGATGTACAATGTATACAAAAGCCGCCATTATGCTAACAGTGCAGTAGAAGAATGCTGTGCTCAACACCCGACTGAAAACACCTAAGGCAAGGTAATTGCACTAATGGAACTGAAGTGTGCAAAATTGTCCGCTATTATCACTCAGTCATCACATTTTCAAATTGGTGAAGCTCTTGGATATTGCTGTAACTAGGCTGAATCATGCATCATTCCTGAGATACAGTGGAGAAAAAAGGGCAAGCTTCTCTCCATTCTGCTGGAAATAAGGAAATCTCTCTATCGGTGCATTATCAATCAAGTGTTTGAGGCCATTACCGAGCCTAATATGCAGGGCAGTTATGCCTTCCATTTTGCTTTTTAAGGTGGAGAATTATATTTGTGACTATGTGGCTACGGCTAATTGTCTCTTATTACAGGAGGTGACAAGTGGGAAATTAGAGACACTTGAGGATCAAGGGCAATCAACTATTACTGGCAACAGATACTTCCATGAAATGTAATGGAGAAAACGGCGTTAGCTCCACAGAGTAAATATCAGACTTCATATCTTCTTCTGAACTTGACTGGGCAAAACCAGAGAGCACCAGATGTTCCAAGCTGGATGGGTTTGGGAACTTGTCCTTCACCCAACCCTGTTTTATAGGATGCATCTGAGGTCCACCAGAGGAGACGACTGAGGACGCCCTCTATCTGTACAGAACATGTGACGTCCTCCATCAGCTGCATCGTAATCTTTGTGGTTATCATTGAGTGCACTGGACGTCTCATCTATGAGGTCCAATAGAAAACTTGTGATCTTCCTATAAGAATTAGACCCTGGCGGGAAGTAATGGTTTTAAAATCTTCCGATAGACTTAGGTGTCCCAATATTGTGTCAAACTAAACCTCATGTCATCACCAGGACACTTGCAACTGCAGCTTCTGAGGAGCAGGCCCACAGCCAAGGAGATAGCGGGGTAGATAAAGACCTTGTTTGGCTCTACGATCTCCTCCCATGGTGGTAGCTCGGGACCCAACGAAGTTACTGCTGGGAGAGATCACACGGAAAGGTAATCGGAGATTACGTCTAGCCATTTCGTCACTCGTGATGCCATTGTTCTGTCCTCTGCGGTGAACCTTCACAGTAGAATAAAGAAGTCCACACAAAGGGAAATGTTCTGGACAAACTAGGAACCATAGAATCATAGACTGGTAGAGTTGAAAGGGACCTCCGGGGTCATGGATTCCTCTAGAGTCATCGGGTCCAATCCCCTGCTTAGTGCAGGATCACTAAATCATCCCAGACAGATGTCTATCCAACCTTTTTTTGAACACTTCCATTGAAGGAGAACTCACCACCTCCTGTGGCAACCTGTTCCACTCATTGATCCCCCTCACTGTCTAATATCTAATCTGTGTCTCCTCCCTTTCAGTTTCATCCCATTGCTTCTAGTCTTTCCTTGTACAGATGAGAATAGGGCTGATCCCTCTGCACTGTGACAGCCCTTCAGATATTTGTAGACAGCTATTAAAGGGGTTGTACCGCGAAAGCAAGTGGGTCTATACACTTCTGTATGGCCATATTAATGCACTTTGTAATGTACATCGTGCATTAATTATGAGCCAAACAGAAGTTATTCACTTACCTGTTCCGTTGGTAGCGTCCTCGTCTCCATGGAGCCGTCTAATTTCAGCATCTAATCGCCCGATTAGACGCGCTTGCGCAGTCCGGTCTTCTCCCTTCTGAATGGGGCCGCTCGTGCCGGAGAGCTGCTCCTCGTAGCTCCGCCCCGTCACGTGTGCCGATTCCAGCCAATCAGGAGGCTGGAATCGGCAATGGAACGCACAGAGCCCACGGTGCACCATGGGAGAAGACCTGCGGTCCACCGTGGGTGAAGATCCCGGCGGCCATCTTCGCAAGGTAAGTAAGAAGTCACCGGAGCGCGGGGATTCGGGTAAGTACTATCCGTTTGTTTTTTTTAAACCCCTGCATCGGGTTTGTCTCGCGCCGAACGGTGGGGCTATTGAAAAAAAAACAAAAAAACGTTTCGGCGCGGGACAACCCCTTTAAGTCTCCTCTCAGCCTTCTCTTCTGCTAAACATTCCCAGGTCCTTTAATCGTTCCTCATAGGACATGATTTGTAGACCGCTCACCATCTTGGTAACTCTTCTCTGAACTTGCTCCAGTTTGTCTATGTCTTTTTTAAAGTGGAGTGCCCAGAACTGGACCCAGTATTCCAGATGAGGTCTGACTAATGAAGAGTAGAGGGGGATAATGACCCCACGTGATCTAGACTCTATGCTTCTCTTAATACATCCCAGAATTGGGTTTGCCTTTTTGTCTGCTGCATCACATTGTTGACTCATGTTCAGTCTATGATCTATTAGTATACCCAAGTCTTTTTCACATGTGCTGCTGCTTAGCCCAATTGCTCCCATTCTGTATGTGCTTCCTTCATTTTTCTTGCCCAGATGTAGGACTTTGCATTTCTCCTTATTAAATACCATTCTGTTAGTCACCGCCCACCGTGGAAGCTTTTCTAGATCTTTTTGAATCCTCTCCCTCTCTTCCCCAGTGTTAGCTATCCCTCCTAGCTTTGTGTTGTCAGCAAATTTGATCAGTTTTCCAACAATTCCCTGATCCAGATCATTTAAAAAAATGTTGACCAACACTGGGCCTAGGACAGAGCCTTGTGGAAATTAGATTTGCCTGGCATGACTTGTTTGTTACAAACCCATGCTGGCTCTGGTTCATTACTCCAGTCTCATCCAAGCACTTGCATACATGCTGTTTAATAAGTTATTCTAAGATCTTTCCCGTTATAGAAGTCAGGCTCACAGGCCTGTAGTTTCCTGGATCCACCTTCTTCCCTTTTATTGAAAATAGGGACAACATTTGTCCTTTCCCAATCTTCTGGGACTTCTTCTGTTCTCCAGGAATTTTCACAGATTGAACAGAATCTGCTCCTCACACTTTCTGAAGGAAAAGTATTCCATAGCGGCGGGAGTAAGACCAGGACTCAGAACTGGTAAGCTTCAGCTCTCATGTCTCCTCTTCACACAGTCCACTTTTCGGATCACATTTCCACACATGGTCTTGAGCAACCTTCACTGTTGCTCTCTCGCATCACACACTTCTCTCTCCCTCTCCGACTACCACACTACTCTGGCTCCTCCCCCAAAACACTTGACTCACCCCTCACAGGTCACATGTTCAGCAGGGAAGGGAGACAGACTACATAACCAACATAGGTTAAATCCAAACAACACACAAACAAACATGAATACAATGCACAAAAAAAGACATAACATCACAGAGAGACACTCTATGGGCCCATTTACATGGAGCGATGATCGCTCAAGAATCGCTAAAAAGCGATCATTTCAGTGATCATCTTTGCGTCTGAATGCGCCTCAATTGTGCACTTTACATGCACTGCTAGCTGATCGTTAAATTCAGGCTAACCGAAAAATCGTCGTTCGGCTTTATTAGCAGTACCGCTGATAGCATTGTTTCCCGTTGGAGAACAAAGGAACCGAAAGCAGATAAGAGCCCTGAGGCTATTAACTGCATTCAGCTAAAGGCTGCATTTGCACACTAATAAGATATTAAATAGCTGAGTAGCTACTTAATAGTTTATGCAAAATGATCGCTCAAAGCTGTTACTCATATTGTCGTTTAGGCGATCTTTGAGCGATCATCGCTCCGTGTAAATGGGCCTTAACTCTGGGCCACTATATAATAGATGATGGGAGAGATCTCTGTACTGACCCCTGATATATTTATACATAGTTATTAGAGCGCCCCCTTGTTACAGTCCTGGGAATAATAGATGATGGGTGAGATTTATGTACTGAACCCTGATATATCTATACATAGTGATTAGAGCGCCCCCTTGTTACAGTCCTGGGTATAATAGATGATAAAGATATCTCTGTACTGAACCCTGATATATCTATACATAATTATTAGAGCGCCCGCTTGTGACAGTCCAGGGTATAGTAGATGATAGAGAGATCTCTGTACTGACCCCTGATATATGTATACATAGTTATTAGATCATCCCCCTGTTACAGTCCTGGGTATAATAGATGATGGGAGAGATCTCTGTACGGACCCCTAATATATCTATACATAGCTATTAGAGCGCCCCCTTGTTACAGTCCTGGGTATAATAGATGATGGCAGAGATCTCTGTACTGTCCTCTGATAAATCTATACATAGTTATTAGAGCACCCCTTGTTACAGTCCTGGGTATAATAGATGATGGGAGAGATCTCTGTACTGACCCCTGATATATTATACATAGTTATTAGAGCGCCCTCTTGTTACAGTCCTGGGTATAATAGATGATGGCAGAGATCTCTGTACTGACCCCTGATATATCTATACATAGTGATTAGAGCGCCCCCTCGTTACATTCCTGGGTATAATACATGATGGGAGAGATCTCTGTACTGACCCCTATATATCTATACATAGTTATTAGAGCGCCCCCTTGTTACAGTCCTAGGTATAATAGATGATGGGAGAGATCTCTGTACTGACCCCTATATATCTATACACAGTTATTAGAGCACCCCCTTGTTACAGTCCTGGGTATAATAGATGATGGGAGAGATTTCTGTACTGATCCCTGATATATCTATGCATAGTTATTAGAGCGCCCCCTTGTTACAGTCCTGGGTATAATAGATGATGGGAGAGATTTCTGTACTGACCCCTGATATATCTATGCATAGTTATTAGAGCGCCCCCTTGTTACAGTCCCGGGTATAATAGATGATGGGAGAGATCTCTGTACTGACCCCTGATATATTATACATAGTTATTAGAGCGCCCCCTTGTTACAGTCCTGGGTATAATAGATGACGGGAGAGATCTCTGTACTGACCCTGATATGTCTATACATAGTTATTAGAGCGCCCCCTTATTACAGTCCTGGGTATAATAGATGATGATAGAGATCTCTGTACTGACCCCTGATATATCTATACACAGTTATTTGAGCGCCCCCTTGTTACAGTCCTGGGTATAATAGATGATGGGAAAGATCTCTGTACTGACTCCTGATATATCTATATATAGTTATTAGAGCGCCCCCTTGTTACCGTCCTAGGTATAATAGATGATGGGAGAGATCTCTGTACTGACCCCTGATATATCTATACACAGTTATTTGAGCGCCTCCTTGTTACAGTCCTGGGTATAATAGATGATGGGTGAGATCTCTGTACTGACCCCTGATATATTATACATAGTTATTAGAGCGCCCCCTTGTTACAGTCCTGTGTATAATAGATGATGTGGGAGATCTCTGTACTGACCCCTGATATATTATACATAGTTATTAGAGCGCCCCCTTGTTACAGTCCTGGGTATAATAGATGATGGAGAGATCTCTGTACTGACCCCTGATATATTATACATAGTTATTAGAGCGCCCCCTTGTTACAGTCCTGGGTATAATAGATGATGGAGAGATCTCTGTACTGACGCCTGATATATCTATACATAGTTATTAGAGCGCCCCCTTGTTACAGTCCTGGGTATAATAGATGATGAGAGATCTCTGTACTGACCCCTGATATATCTATACACAGTTATTTGAGCGCCCCCTTGTTACAGTCCTGGGTATAATAGATGATGGGAAAGATCTCTGTACTGACTCCTGATATATCTATATATAGTTATTAGAGCGCCCCCTTGTTACCGTCCTAGGTATAATAGATGATGGGAGAGATCTCTGTACTGACCCCTGATATATCTATCTATAGTTATTAGAGCGCCCCCTTGTTACAGTCCTGGGTATAATAGATGATGGGAGAGATCTCTGTACTGACCCCTGATATATCAATACATAGTTATTAGAGCACCCGTTGTTACAGTCCCAGGTATAATGGATAATGGCAGGGATCTCTGTACTGACCCCTGATATATCTATACACAGTTATTTGAGCGCCTCCTTGTTACAGTCCTGGGTATAATAGATGATGGGTGAGATCTCTGTACTGACCCCTGATATATTATACATAGTTATTAGAGCGCCCCCTTGTTACAGTCCTGTGTATAATAGATGATGTGGGAGATCTCTGTACTGACCCCTGATATATTATACATAGTTATTAGAGCGCCCCCTTGTTACAGTCCTGGGTATAATAGATGATGGAGAGATCTCTGTACTGACCCCTGATATATTATACATAGTTATTAGAGCGCCCCCTTGTTACAGTCCTGGGTATAATAGATGATGGAGAGATCTCTGTACTGACGCCTGATATATCTATACATAGTTATTAGAGCGCCCCCTTGTTACAGTCCTGGGTATAATAGATGATGAGAGATCTCTGTACTGACCCCTGATATATTATACATAGTTATTAGAGCGCCCCCTTGTTACAGTTCAGGGTATAATATATGATGGGAGAGATCTCTGTACTGACCCCTGATATATCTATACATAGCTCTTAGAGCTTCCCCATTGTTTCAGTCCTTGGTATAATAAATGATGTAAGAGATCTCTGTACAGACCCCTGATATATCTATACATAGTTATTAGAGCGCCCCCTTGTTACAGTCCTGGGTATAATAGATGATAGGAGAGATCTCTGTACTGAACCCTGATATATCTATACATAGTTATTAGAGCGCCCCCTTGTTACAGTCCCAGGTATAATAGATAATGGCAGAGATCTCTGTACTGTCTGCTGATATATCTATACATAGTTATTAGAGCGCCTCCTTGTTACAGTCCCGGGTATAATAGATGATGGGAGAGATCTCTGTACTGACCCCAGATATATTATACATAGTTATTAGAGCGCCCCCTTGTTACAGTCCTGTGTATAATAGATGATGGGAGAGATCTCTGTACTGACCCCTGATATATTATACATAGTTATTGGAGCGTCTCCTTGTTACAGCCCTTGGTATAATAGATGATGGGAGAGATCTCTGTACTGACCCCTGATATATCTATACATAGTTATTAGAGCGCCCCCTTATTA
Source organism: Eleutherodactylus coqui (assembly GCA_035609135.1). Classification (NCBI taxonomy): domain Eukaryota; kingdom Metazoa; phylum Chordata; class Amphibia; order Anura; family Eleutherodactylidae; genus Eleutherodactylus; species Eleutherodactylus coqui. The sequence continues at coordinate 2,119,621 of CM069407.1, read as the reverse complement.
CAGTCCTGGGTATAATAGATGATGGGAGAGATCTCTGTACTGACCCCTGATATATCTATACATAGTTATTAGAGCGCCCCCTTGTTACAGTCCTTGGTATAATAGATGATGGCAGAGATCTCTGTAACTCTATTTTATTAGAAAAATGAAAAACATAACAAAACAAGCCTTTTGGACTAAGCCAAGAAAACCACAGAAATGTCCAAGACAACATAAACAGGTTTGCTTCTGTATCCATGGGACCTCCAGTATGCGCCCACTTCAGACTTCCTTGTAAGCCAGATCTTTTCTGGTTAGAGACCTTTTGTTCGGACTCCAGGTGTTTCTCAGGTATTTACTGTCCGTCCGGAAACAGAATAGAAAAGGATGCAATTACTGACGAGGTCATACCCCACCAAGACCGATGCTGCACAAAGATGTGTTACAGAAATTGTAGCAGAAGCCACGGCAGGAGCTGCACCGACCATCTCTATTACAACTTGAATATATACATCATTCTTCATTTGTGATAATTATACTCCCCAGAATACAGTTTACCATACGCAATATATACACACACACGCGCGCTTTTTTTTTGTTTTGTCTGGTTTTGGTTTTTTTTACCCCATCTTCTTTTCTCCCCCATGTGGCCTAAATATCAACCTAAAAACAAAACCATATCTCAAAAAGAAAACATAACCCAAATACCCGCCTACAGACACAATGGACAGAAATATAAACCTTTTTTTTTTTTTTTTTAATAATATACATATATTTATACACATACATTTTTTAATTCAATTTTTTTTTTTTTTACTTTCTTCTTCTTAGTTTATACTAATACCACACCTTATACCCTACACACCGCACACCTTATACCCTACATACCACACACCTTATACCCTACATACCACACACCTTATACCCTACACACCGCACACCTTATACCCTACATACCACACACCTTATACCCTACATACCACACCTTATACCCTACATACCACACACCTTATACCCTACATACCACACACCTTATACCCTACATACCACACCTTATACCCTACATACCACACACCTTATACCCTACACACCGCACACCTTATACCCTACATACCACACACCTTATACCCTACATACCACACCTTATACCCTACATACCACACACCTTATACCCTACATACCGCACACCTTATACCCTACATACCATACACCTTATACCCTACATACCGCACACCTTATACCCTACATACCACACACCTTATACCCTACATACCATACACCTTATACCCTACATACCGCACACCTTATACCCTACATACCGCACACCTTATACCCTACATACCGCACACCTTATACCCTACATACCACACAGCTTATACCCTACATACCACACACCTTATACCCTACATACCACACCTTATACCCTACATACCACACACCTTATACCCTACATACCGCACACCTTATACCCTACATACCGCACACCTTATACCCTACATACCGCACACCTTATACCCTACATACCGCACACCTTATACCCTACATACCGCACACCTTATACCCTACATACCGCACACCTTATACCCTACATACCGCACACCTTATACCCTACACACCACACACCTTATACCCTACATACCATACACCTTATACCCTACATACCACACACCTTATACCCTACATACCGCACACCTTATACCCTACATACCATACACCTTATACCCTACATACCGCACACCTTATACCCTACATACCACACACCTTATACCCTACATACCACACCTTATACCCTACATACCACACACCTTATACCCTACATACCGCACACCTTATACCCTACATACCGCACACCTTATACCCTACATACCGCACACCTTATACCCTACATACCATACACCTTATACCCTACATACCGCACACCTTATACCCTACATACCGCACACCTTATACCCTACATACCACACACCTTATACCCTACATACCATACACCTTATACCCTACATACCGCACACCTTATACCCTACATACCATACACCTTATACCCTACACACCATACACCTTATACCCTACATACCGCACACCTTATACCCTACATACCATACACCTTATACCCTACATACCATACACCTTATACCCTACATACCATACACCTTATACCCTACATACCACACACCTTATACCCTACATACCATACACCTTATACCCAACATACCATACACCTTATACCCTACATACCGCACACCTTATACCCTACATACCGCACACCTTATACCCTACATACCATACACCTTATACCCTACACACCATACACCTTATACCCTACACACCACACACCTTATACCCTACATACCACACACCTTATACCCTACATACCGCACACCTTATACCCTACATACCGCACACCTTATACCCTACATACCACACACCTTATACCCTACATACCGCACACCTTATACCCTACATACCGCACACCTTATACCCTACATACCGCACACCTTATACCCTACATACCACACACCTTATACCCTACATACCGCACACCTTATACCCTACATACCATACACCTTATACCCTACATACCACACCTTATACCCTACATACCACACACCTTATACCCTACATACCACACACCTTATACCCTACATACCATACACCTTATACCCTACATACCACACACCTTATACCCTACACACCACACACCTTATACCCTACATACCACACACCTTATACCCTACACACCGCACACCTTATACCCTACATACCGCACACCTTATACCCTACATACCACACACCTTATACCCTACACACCGCACACCTTATACCCTACATACCGCACACCTTATACCCTACATACCGCACACCTTATACCCTACATACCACACACCTTATACCCTACACACCATACACCTTATACCCTACACACCACACACCTTATACCCTACATACCACACACCTTATACCCTACATACCACACACCTTATACCCTACATACCATACACCTTATACCCTACATACCGCACACCTTATACCCTACATACCATACACCTTATACCCTACATACCATACACCTTATACCCTACATACCGCACACCTTATACCCTACATACCATACACCTTATACCCTACATACCATACACCTTATACCCTACACACCACACACCTTATACCCTACATACCACACACCTTATACCCTACATACCACACACCTTATACCCTACATACCATACACCTTATACCCAACATACCATACACCTTATACCCTACATACCGCACACCTTATACCCTACATACCGCACACCTTATACCCTACATACCATACACCTTATACCCTACACACCATACACCTTATACCCTACACACCACACACCTTATACCCTACATACCACACACCTTATACCCTACATACCGCACACCTTATACCCTACATACCGCACACCTTATACCCTACATACCACACACCTTATACCCTACATACCGCACACCTTATACCCTACATACCGCACACCTTATACCCTACATACCGCACACCTTATACCCTACATACCACACACCTTATACCCTACATACCGCACACCTTATACCCTACATACCGCACACCTTATACCCTACATACCGCACACCTTATACCCTACATACCACACACCTTATACCCTACATACCACACACCTTATACCCTACATACCACACACCTTATACCCTACATGCCATACACCTTATACCCTACATACCGCACACCTTATACCCTACATACCACACACCTTATACCCTACATACCGCACACCTTATACCCTACATACCACACACCTTATACCCTACATACCGCACACCTTATACCCTACATACCGCACACCTTATACCCTACATACCACACAGCTTATACCCTACATACCACACACCTTATACCCTACATACCACACACCTTATACCCTACATACCGCACACCTTATACCCTACATACCATACACCTTATACCCTACATACCATACACCTTATACCCTACATACCACACACCTTATACCCTACATACCACACACCTTATACCCTACATACCATACACCTTATACCCTACATACCGCACACCTTATACCCTACACACCGCACACCTTATACCCTACATACCACACACCTTATACCCTACATACCACACACCTTATACCCTACATACCATACACCTTATACCCTACATACCGCACACCTTATACCCTACATACCATACACCTTATACCCTACACACCACACACCTTATACCCTACATACCATACACCTTATACCCTACACACCATACACCTTATACCCTACACACCACACACCTTATACCCTACATACCACACACCTTATACCCTACATACCGCACACCTTATACCCTACATACCACACACCTTATACCCTACATACCACACACCTTATACCCTACATACCACACACCTTATACCCTACATACCATACACCTTATACCCTACATACCGCACACCTTATACCCTACACACCGCACACCTTATACCCTACATACCATACACCTTATACCCTACATACCACACACCTTATACCCTACATACCATACACCTTATACCCTACATACCGCACACCTTATACCCTACATACCACACACCTTATACCCTACATACCGCACACCTTATACCCTACATACCGCACACCTTATACCCTACATACCACACACCTTATACCCTACATACCGCACACCTTATACCCTACATACCGCACACCTTATACCATTAAGAAGCTCAGGTTCAGTGCTTACAAGCCCTCTTTTCTTCCTCTATTTACTAAAACAAAAAGCTATCAAGTGAATAGAATAAAATTAGCCCATCACCGGGAAAGGAGACCCCGGGCTAGGGCACTCCAAAAGAAAGACCCCTCCATAGGCGAGAGGCCCTGAGTGCACCCAACCTGTTGAACTCCAAAGAACGCACCTTCAGCAGGTCACCGAGGATGTCCCTACACACCACATCCACAGGGAGGATTTTTTGACGCGTCAAAACTAAACACCGCGCGTGCCACGTGTAGTACCCAACCACTAGACTAACTAGATATAATGTGCACCTGTCCCGTCCACCCAGATCTCTGAATGCCCCATAGGCCCACTCAGGATAGGAGAGGACAGACAGCCTAGGCCAACCGATGGAAGCCCCTACCCTTCTGTAGACCTCTGTATTAAACGGACACTGAAGTAAGAAATGCTCCATAGTTTCCACTACAGAGCCACACTCCTCCCGGGGACAGTCCCTCTCCTCCACCTTTCTGTACTTCAAGTTATCCCTCACATACAACTTACCATGGAAGGAGTGCCAGGCCAAATCCCAAAACTTCAATGGGCCCCTTACTGAATTTAACAAAACTAACCCTGCCTCTAGGTCCTGACCTGGGCAGTCCCTGAGGGCCAGTGGATTTTGGAAGCGGGTGACCAGAACCCTTTTGTCAAGGAACCTCCTTGACAGAGTCCTAATCTCCTCAGCTCCCAAGCCCCAGCGACGGATAACCTTCAGAACCGGCGCAACGTAAGCCGGGAGATGTCCATGGGTTGAACGAAAATCTTTCACACGCCCTCCTGTCTCCCATTCCTGGAAGAAAGGCCTAAACCATGCCTTAGAGGAGACTACCCACAAAGGAGCCCTTCCTGTATTCCAGAAGTTTGCTATATTGGTTTTAAGAAAGGTATTCACTAGGAATACCACGGGGTTGACCATACACAACCCCCCTAGTCTCCTTGTGCGGTATGTGACCTCCCTCTTCACTAGGTTCAGTCGGTTCCCCCACAACAGCTGGAAGAACAGACTATAGACTCGTGTCCAGAGAGGCTCCGGCAAGATACATACACTGCCCAAATAGATTAACAACGGGAGCAGGAAAGTCTTGATAAGGCTAACCCTTTCTCTCAGGGACAAAGACCATCCCTTCCACTGGTCAACCTTCTGACTGGCATCTTTCAGTTTACTGTCCCAATTTCTCCCTGGGTAATCACCCTGGCCAAATTGGATGCCTAAAACTTTTGCAAATTCTTGAGGCTCCGGGAGAGTATCCGGGAGACTGAAATCAGGATCTCCTCCCCCCAGCCAGAGACTTTCACACTTGTCCCAATTAACTCGGGATCCGGAAGCCTCCGAATACCTAACCACCTCCGACATCACCCATCCAGCCTCCTCCTTGGACGAGACAAAGACAGTGACATCGTCAGCGTAGGCCACAGCCCTAAGTGCAGACTCCGGCCCCTCCAGGCCCATCCCGACCCCCGCCAATGGTCCGCCACTGTACCGCCTTAAAAAGGGGTCAATTGCGAACACATATAGCAATGGGCTCAAAGGACAACCCTGGCGGACACCGGACCCCACCCCAAAGGGGCGCCCGACCCAACCATTCATCAGCGGGAAACTCTCAGCCCCTGCATACAAAACTTTAAGCCAATCAATAAACCCTAGTGGTAAAATGTATCTCAGAAGGACTGACCAGAGGTACTCATGGTCAACCCTATCAAAGGCCTTGGCCTGATCCAAGGACAGCAAGAACCCTTTCCAATTACCGGCCCTACCCTGTTCCACAGCCTCCCGGACACCCAGTACAGCATTGAAAGTACTTCGGCCAGGAACAGAGCAGTGCTGGTCCCCCGAAAGTAGTTTGGGTGCAAAATGCACCAGCCTGTTAAAAATTATCTTTGCAAGAACCTTCCGGTCCGTATTGAGAAGTGCTATGGGATGCCAATTCTCAATCCGGGATGGATCTTTACCCTTTGACAAAATGATCAGGGCCGACCTCCTCATTGACTCTGGCAGAATGCCCGAGGATAGACATTCATTAAATATCTCGGTCAACAGGGGAGCCAACAGCTCCTTAAAGGTCTTCTAAAACTCGGATGTTAAGCCATCCGGACCTGGCGTTTTCTTGAGCGCAAGCCCATCAAAGGCCAGTCTCACTTCCTCTTCCCTGATCGGTTCCATCAAAACGTCAAGCGACGACGCCACCCCCTGCTCAGGGATGGTATCAGCCAGGAAAGCCGACATCTTGACTCGATCTAGATCCTTCCTTGCCAAAAGGTGTGAGTAGAAAGATCTGACGACCTCCAGGATCCCTGAACTGGACCTTTTCAGAGATCCTGTACTATCAACCAGACCCGTTACCAACCTACTATTCACTGACAACTTACAGTTTCTGTAGAGGTCGGGCGAGCGGAATTTCCCGAAATCCCTCTCAAAAACTAAAGCTGTGTGCCTATCATACTGACATCCCTTCAGCAAGGCTTTCACCCTGGAGGCCTCCTCACGGCTGCCCCCAGTCGAGACAATTTGCTCGAGTTTCCTCCTCAAAGCTTGATATAAACGGTACTGGGTCAAACTTCTGAGGTTTGAGAGCTCACGGAAATATTTTGCAACCCGTTTCTTGAAGATCTCCCACCACTCTGACTTACTGTTACAAAGGCCCATCAGTGGAAGCTGGCTCTGCAGAAAATCCTCAAAGGACTGTCTTATTTCCTCCTCCTCCAGGAGTGCCGAATTTAACTTCCATAAACCTCTTCCCATCCGAGGGGTTTCTGAAACATTCAGAGAAAACATAATTAAACAGTGATCGGAGAATTCCACCTCCACCACCAGAATTGGTGAGGAGACAGCCTCCTCCTTTAAATAAAACCTATCTATTCTAGATCTACAACTACCTCGATAAAAAGTGAACCCCATGTCACCTGTGGTGTGCCGAACGTGGACATCCACCAGGCGAGCCTCACTCACTATATTATTCAAAGCGACGCTGTCGTAAGCCAACTTGTCTCTGGCACCTCCCCTATCACAGAGCCTCGAGACATTATTGAAGTCTCCGCCAAAGATCACCAGTCGACTCATAAAAAGAAAAGGCTTGATCCTTATGAAGAGGTCCTTCCTCTCGTTCTTGCTCTGAGGACCATAAATATTTATGAGCCGAAGCTCTTGACCTCTCATAAGGACGTCCAAGACCAAGCACCTCCCCATTTCCACCTCGATTACCCGTCTGCATTCAACCGCTGCGGTTTTAAAAAGAACCGCCACCCCGCTATATGGTTCGGCCGCAAGAGACCAATAGGAGGGCCCATGCGTCCACTCCCTCTTTGCTTTATGGATACTGGCCAGGTCTGTTAGCCTGGTCTCTTGCAAAAACAAAATATCAGCTTCATTCCGGCTGAAAAAATCAAAGGCCATAAAGCGAGCCATATCAGACTTAATGCTAGCGACATTAATGGTCGCCAACGTCAACGGGGTGAGTGCCGCCATCAAGGGTGATCGAGTTGGACAGCTCTCCTCTTTACATTACCCGATTCCCCACCAGAATCCCTACCACCCCTTTTTAAACACTCCGACATGTCCATTTCTACAATATTTATATTTTTTACATGATTGTTTATTTCTTTTTGCGAACCACCCTCCAGATTCGGAGAGGAGCCCTCACCTTTGTCCCGTGGCACTGAATCTCCCCTAACCCCCGGAGGAACTTGTGGCCCCCCAGGGGGGAGGGGAGCGACGTCCCCCACCGGCACTACTCTATTCCTTGGCTCCCCCTCCTCCTCCTCTAATGAGGAGGATTCAGGGTCGCCTCCTTCCATAGTCTGAAAGCGGTTTGTTAAGATGACCAGAGGGGAGCCGGTTTGGCCCTCCTTTAGCATCTGACCTGGAGGGGGAGAAGATTTCTTTTTCCCCTTCTTTTTATTCTGTTTACCCTTCTTACGTTTTTCCTTTTGCCATTCCCTACTCTCCTCATCCAAACTGTCTTCTGGATGGGAACTTGATAGGGAACTGAACCTTTCGTCCTCCTCTCTCGCCAGTCTCCTGACCTCTTCCTCCAAATCGCTGCCCCTTATGTCCTCAGAGGTGGTCACTGGCCCTTGGGAAACAGGGACCAGGGTCATCCTACTGGATCCCCCCCCCCCCCCCTCCCCTGCCTCCTTTCGGGACATCTGCTGTCTAGTCTTACTCACTTTTCTACCTTTTTCCATCACCGGACCTCCAGACCCCCTACTTCCGCCCTCCCCCTCTCCAGCTGAGGCCCCGCTGCTCCGGAGTACCCCAGTCGGATCAGGAGCAACATCAGCACAGGCACGCTGAGGACAGCGACTGAAGGGGTGTCCTAGGACACCACACAGGTTGCAGCGAATGTCTGTACATGAGGCGGCATGGTGACCCTCCCCCCACACAATGTACACATCACTTTGGTACATGCCGCACTGAAATGTGTGGGGTCACCGCACTGGTGACAGACCTTCGGCTGCCCCTGGTAAAAGGCCAGGATCCTATCTCTTCCCAAGAAAGCAGAGGAGGGAATGTGGGTAACAGAGTTTCCGGACCGCCTCAATTTCACCAGGAAAGTCCAGGCTCCAGACCAGATGCCGTACTCGTCACGGTTCTTTGTGGGGTTGCCCTGCACCTCCCCGTAATCAGATATCCAGGTCATAATGTCAATGAACGGCAGTGACTCATTACGGGTTAAAACGGTCACTGACTTCACCGTGTCCTGGCGGGAAACGGGAATCACCTCGAAATCCCGCCAGTCGGGCCTAGTCTGAACCAGCTCATAATTCGACCAGAAAAGTTCAAGACCTTCTGACCGAACAAAGCTGATATCAAACTCCGAGGTGCCAAACGGATGGATCAGGGCAAAGAGGTCATATGCGCTGAAGCCCATATTCAGCAGGAGCTCAACCACCTTCCCCCATTTTGGGCATGTATCTCTGCTACCTATATGCCGAAGATGGACTACATTCCTTCTGGCCCCCGGTGGCCCGCTTGTTGGGAGCGACCAATTCCCTCTATTCTCTCGGAAGGCCCCAAGTCCATGCCGCTGGATCCAGAACTCGAGGTTAACCTGCTCACCCTCTATATTGGCCGTCTTTTCTCCCCACCTCAGGGCTTCCAAGAGACGCCGCTGTAAATTTCCCTGTCCAGCCCCACAGGAAAAAGGCCTCTCTGCCCCCCCGGTAACCGCTCCAGCATAACTTTTGGGGCCAGGCACCACCGGGAGGGGAGATGGGTCAGACACAGCCCCCACCGCACCCCCCACTACGGCAACATCAGCCCTGGCCTGTTCCTGGGCACCAGTCCTATTATCTGTAGATAATGCAGCATCTCCACCAAAACCATCTGAAGATGCAGCACCACTAACCATAGCACCAGATGGGTGGGCAATCATCCCCACAGCATCCCTTTCTGGACAAACCGCCCTCCCATCCCTAGACTCCGGCTGTTGTACGTCGGCAGAGGAGGTGACCGGGTTTTGAGCCTCTCCTCACAATCTAGGACCAACTACACCCTGCATGGACCCCGCGGTCACCCTTATAGTGGCCGGGCTAGTCTGCACAGCCGGACACCCTCCTGACTTTCCTAATTCAGAAGAAACACTCTTTATATCACTCACGGTTTCCCATCCCACTGCACCTGCCACTACCATCCCAGACATCCTCTCCTCCCCTCCTGTGACTCTGGATCAACTACCATCCTCAGTGCTCCTACCAGCATTCCTACTACCACCCTCCTCCTCTGCAACCACAGTAGATATGCTACACCCACCCTTATGTAGCCCCTTCCCCTGGACCTCCTTCGCACTTTCACGTCCCACCACCTGCATCCCTGTTGACACTAGTACCCCTGAAACAGGAGAAGCCTTCTTCACTCCAACTGCCATTTGACCTCCATGACCTGATGTCACCGATTTTGCCACTGTAACGTCACTAGGCTCCACCCCCTTCCTAGATGCCGGCACCGCTGCCGATGCCCTGGTGTCCCGTGCTGCCGGAGCAGCTGCGATCCCGCGCCCAGACTCTGACACTGCCGCTGATGTCTGCCTGCTCTGGGCATCAGGATTCACCTCTGACAAGGTGATAGCCTGCACACCCTCCCCGGATACCTGCGTGCTCCAGGGGGCGGTGTCTATCTCGGAAGACGGCACGCCACCCGCGAGCGTACAGTCCATGGGAGTCTCAACACCCACCGCAGGTGCCTGACTTACAACGGATGCCATACCTTTCCCTCCCTGCTCAGCATCCAACACCATTACTGGTACTGGGGTCGGCTGAGCAGGGGGGTCTTTCCCATCCTCCCCCTGGGTGCCGCTGGGAAAGATTCTCTCCCTCTGATCCATTCCCGGGACCACCACAGATGCCGAGTCTGTTTGACCAGAGGGGCTAGGAAATGGTACAAAACGGGTGCATACGACTGGTAATTGCTGCTTCTTCTTGTTTTTCTTCTGCTTGCCTTTTCCTGATCTTTCTTTGCCCTCCTCAGGTAGGTCGTCCCCAAAAGAAAGATTAGACATATTAGTAGGGGATTCCATTCTTTTAATTTCTGCCATTAAATAACCACCTTCTCCCTCCATTTCCTCCTCATCTGAGGAGTAAGAAGCACTCAGCCTTGGGCTGGGCTGCCTTGGGGGGATGGGCTGGGAAATCTCCACAGGTGATAGATCAGGAGACACCCTGCAGGACATCACACCTGGAGAGGCCATTACACCAGCCTCATCCTCCTCACTGTCAGACACCGAGGTCACTGCTAACTCCTTCCCAGAGAGGTTCCTCATGCTGTCCAATCTCTCTTGGTTGCTCAGTCTTTCTTTAAATCCACCAGCATTCTGTAAAATGTACTCTTTTCTTGTGAGATGAAGCTTAATGGCCTCTCTCACCTTCCCCATCTCTTCTGATATTGTAACACGGTCCTTTCTCCTTGTAGCAGTCTCCGCCCGAGCCTTCAAAGATTTCAGCTCCATCTGCAGCTTTTTAAGCTTCTGACCGCATGCCTCAAATTCATTAGTACATAGATGAATCCTGGTACTATACTTGTTGGTGGTCTCCCCGGGACGACGCCCACCCCACCCCTTGTACTGGATAAGGGAATCGCCACCATCCCGTCCTTGGGAAGACTCACCTTTCTTTCCAGGTTGGCCTGTACTCTCCATGGAGTCTTGCTGCATCAGCCTCTGGGATCTTTTAAGTCTCTCTCCTCCTGAGACCAGTAACACACCGTCATTCCCCACTGGTCTCACCCGGGGAACGGTGGAGGATGTGCTAGATTGTACACTCATGGAGGCCCTCTCACCTCTCCAGGGAGAGGGAAAGGGCTCCAGACACGTCTGCTCAGACTGCAAGGCTCCACCTACTCCCAACCTACTCCAGCCCCCTTGCTACAGTCCTGGGTATAATACATGATGGGAGAGATCTCTGTACTGACCCCTGATACATTATACATAGTTATTAGAGCGCCCCCTTGTTACAGTCCTGGGTAGAATAGATGATGGTGAGAGATCTCTGTACTGACCCCTGATATATCTATACATAGTTATTAGAGCGCCCCATTGTTACAGTCCTGGGTAGAATAGATGATGGTGAGAGATCTCTGTACTGACCCCTGATATATCTATACATAGTTATTAGAGCGCCTCCTTGTTACAGTCCCGGGTATAATAGATGATGGGATAGATCTCTGTACTGTCCCCTGATATATTATACATAGTTATTAGAGCGCCCCCTTGTTACAGTCCTGGGTATAATAGATGATGGGAGAGAGCTCTGTACTGACCCCTGATATATTATACATAGTTATTGGAGCGCCCCCTTGTTACAGTCCTGGGTATAACGGATTATGGTAGAGATCTCTGTACTGACCCCTGATATATTTATACATAGTTATTAGAGCGCCCCCTTGTTACAGTCCTGGGTAGAATAGATGATGGGAGAGATCTCTGTACTGACCCCTGATATATTATACATAGTTATTAGAGCGCCTCCTTGTTACAGTCCCGGGTATAATAGATGATGGGAGAGATCTCTGTACTAACCCGTGATATATTATACATAGTTATTAGGGCGCCCCCTTGTTACAGTCCTGGGTATAGTAGATGATAGAGAGATCTCTGCACTGACCCCTGATATATCTACACATAGTTATTAGAGCGCCTCCTTGTTACAGTCCTGGGTATAATAGATGATGGGAGAGATCTCTGTACTGACCCCAGATATATTATACATAGTTATTAGAGCGCCCCCTTGTTACAGTCCTGGGTATAATAGATGATGGGAGAGATCTCTGTACTAACCCCTGATATATCTATACATAGTTATTAGAGCACCCCCTTGTTACAGTCTTGGGTATAATAGATGATGGGAGAGATCTCCGTACTGACCTCTGATATATCTATACATAGTTATTAGAGCGCCCCCTTGTTACAGTCCTGGGTCGAATAGATGATGGTGAGAGATCTCTGTACTGACCCCTGATATATCTATACATAGTTATTAGAGCGCCACCTTGTTACAGTCCTGGGTAGAATAGATGATGGTGAGAGATCTCTGTACTGACCCCTGATATATCTATACATAGTTATTAGAGCGCCTCCTTGTTACAGTCCCGGGTATAATAGATGATGGGATAGATCTCTGTACTGTCCCCTGATATATTATACATAGTTATTAGAGCGCCCCCTTGTTACAGTCCTGGGTATAACGGATGATGGGAGAGATCTCTGTACTGACCCTGATATATCTATACATAGTTATTAGAGCACCCCCTTGTTATAGTCACAGTCCTGGGTATAATAGATGATGGGAGAGATCTCTGTACTGACCCCTGATATATCTATGCATAGTTATTAGAGCGCCCCCTTGTTACAGTGCTGGGTATAATAGATGATGGGAGAGATCTCTGTACGGACTCCTGATATATTATACATAGTTATTAGAGCACCCCCTTGTTACAGTCCTGGGTATAATAGAGGATGGGAGAGATCTCTGTACTGACCCCCGATATATCTATACATAGTTATTAGAGCGCCCCCTTGTTACAGTCCTGGGTATAATAGATGATGGGAGAGATCTCTGTACTGACCCCTGATATATTATACATAGTTATTAGAGCGCCCCCTTGTTACAATCCTGGGTATAATAGATGATTGGGGAGATCTCTGTACTGACCCTGATATATCTATACATAGTTATTAGAGCGCCCCCTTCTTACAGTCCTGGGTATAATAGATGATAGGAGAGATCTCTGTACTGACCCCTGATATATTATACATAGTTATTAGAGCGCCCCCTTGTTACAGTCCTGGGTATAATAGATGATGGGAGAGATCTCTGTACTGACCCCTGATATATTATACATAGTTATTAGAGCGCCCCCTTGTTACAGTCCTGGGTATAATAGATGATAGGAGAGATCTCTGTACTGACCCTGATATATCTATACATAGTTATTAGAGCGCCCCCTTGTTACAGTCCTGGGTATAATAGATGATAGGAGAGATCTCTGTACTGACCCTGATATATCTATACATAGTTATTAGAGCGCCCCCTTGTTACAGTCTTGGGTATAGAATCCCCCATATTTCTATTTGCCTTGGCAGCAGCTGCCTGGCACTGGTTGCTCCGGTTAAGCTTACAGTTTATAATTTGGTCCTCATATAGTGTTATTCTTCTCAGTGTTGTTCTTTGTAATGGTCGTTATTCGGTAACAGTGTGGCGGTCTTATTCCATCGCTGTATTGTGTGATCACGGTGTGGCGGTATTATTTGGCCCTTACACACTGTTATTACTGGTTCTGTACACTGACGGGGGGGTTATACGGGTTCTGACCGCTGCAGTCATATCGATTATTTCCGTGTTTTTCACTTTTACAAATTAAAGCTAAAATGTTTTTTTAGCCCTGTACCTTTTTACTAAACTCTGCTAATATTCCTTCCGCTCTTTAGTCCCGCCGGGGCATCCCAGTGCAATAGCTCTATCCTTTATAATGCAAACAATTATTGGCTGGGGGTCCACAAGCCACGCGACGGTGAAGACCCCATCAATAGATATACTGCAGCGGCATGACTTCATCCCACAGGGGCCGCTGCGGACAGAGAAAGACCCTCCCTCTTCCTAACCTCCTAGAACACAGGTGTCAAACACAAGGCCCGCCGCCTCATTTTCTGTGGCCCGCCGGCTGTGCAGTAAGTTCCCTCACCCTCCGTGCTGTTGTCAGTAGGCGATCTTCTATCGGCTTGTTCTGTCTAGTGCAGACAGTAATAGAGGAGTGCCGATAGCAGACTGACAACAGCCGGGGAGGAGGGAGGAATACTGCAGAGAGGAGAGCGACGCTAAGTAGGAGCAGCTGCAGGGTGGGAGCCAGTCAGCGCTGACCTCTCACCGGCCGAAGAAGGACTGAGAGCAGCCAGTATACCTGCCAGTAGGATGCAGGTAAGTATAAATATGTGTATCAGAATGCAGAAGTGTCCTTGTGTATATATGTGTGTGTCTGTACATATATATGTCTAATAGTGTGCGTATATGTTTAGAATGTGTGCGTCTGTGCATGTGTATGTGCAGAATGGTGTGCGTCTGTGCGTGTGTATGTGCAGAATGGTGTGTGTCTGTGCGTGTGTATGTGCAGAATGGTGTGCGTCTGTGCGTGTGTATGCGCAGAATGGTGTGTGCCTGTGCGTGTGTATGCGCAGAATGGTGTGTGTTTGTACGTATATATGTCTAATAGTGTGCGTATATGTTTAGAATGTGTGCGTCTGTGCATGTGTATGTGCAGAATGGTGTGCATGTGTATGTGCAGAATGGTGTGCGTCTGTGCGTGTGTATGTGCAGAATGGTGTGCGTCTGTGCGTGTGTATGTGCAGAATGGTGTGCGTCTGTGCGTGTGTATGTGCAGAATGGTGTGCGTCTGTGTGTGTGTATGTGCAGAATGGTGTGTGCCTGTGCGTGTGTATGTGCAGAATGGTGTGCGTCTGTGTGCATATACATGTATAATAGTGTGCGCCACTGGCCACTATGAGGGACCTTATTACCAATCGGGCCACTATGGGGTTCACTTTTACTATACTGCCTTACAATTAGAATTGGCCCTGTGAAGGCAGCCATAAGGCTGATGTGGCCCTCGGTGAAAATGAGTTTGACCCCCCCTTTCCTAGATGTATTGACTATTGAACATGGCACCTCAGGAGTTAAATGACAGGATTGGAGCTTTCTCTGATCCTGGCCATTAGCGCTCCTTCACCCTGGTGATCGCCGTTACGCCCATGAGATGTCTGGGCGTCAGCGATGCTTCTTCTTGTTAAACATGGCTGCCATTCCTCCGCATGGATGGTATAACAGCGGGCGACCAGTTCCAGCGCCATTGTGTCTAACAGAAGCAGAAAGACTCCGGCGGGCAAAAGAGCGCAAAACTTGTATCACTGAGCAGCGGAGAAACATCTCCTGGTCAGATGGATGCGGATCTCTGTTGCTGATGGGAGGTCAGAAATTGGCGCAAGCAGCATGAATAGCTGACCCCTTCCTGTCTGCTGATCAGAACATGTCAGCACCTCCATCTAATCTGCGGAAACTACAAGAAGCTTCCTGTCCGCAGGGGCCGGTATTCCTGCAGGAGGATCTCATCACCGAGTGGGATCTACACCACGACAAACTGCTGAGGAGATCTGAAGGCTAAAGAAGTCCAACACTACTAGATGGAGGTAATAAAGGGGTCGTCAGTGGATGTTAATGTTTCTTTATCTCCGCATGTGGAGTAAGAACTTGTTAACCCCCTGGATTTGGGGCGGACTTGTAACCTCCGCAGACCGCTTTGCTTCATTGCGGTGGATTTTTTTAAGTACTTTTCTAAAAAAAAAAAACAACTCCGCCTCCACGTCTGTGATGTAGCACTTCCTTCCCTCGGCGGCCCCCCGCCCGGCCACGGGTTACGCCGTTGAGCAGTATTTCCAGCGGACGCCATTGAGCTGCCGTACGACAGACAGCCGTGGGCAGATGCAGGATGCTGCAGTGAAGCTTCGGCGCAGCCTAATGGTTGGGGATACGGGGGGTGTTCGCCATCGTTACAGGTTAGACATACAGAAGAAAAGCTAATTCCGAGTCTTTAAACTCCCATCAAACATTGCAGACGGCATTTTAACGAGTGGAGAAAGTTGAGATGTTTATTGCCAATTAAGCCGCTTGAAAAAAAATAAGCAATAATTAACACGGAAATTCGGAAGAAAGTTCTGCGTTGACAAAGGAGGAGGCCGCGGCGGGCTGCGCCCAATTTTGCTCCCATTCATATTTAAATAGCAATTACTGCGAACCCTATACTTTCCATAATAATGAGGAATCCGTCTTGTCTGTCAAACTGGATGAAAAAAAGTGCGAGCGGCGGCGGCGGCGACTTGTCTCTCTCTAGGTGACTTCTAAGACAGATAAATTACGGGTAATAATAATGGCGTTCGCACAAGTTTCATTCTCCCATTTGTAACAGACAGGATCTCCCAAACATCTTCTGCGTGCGAGCGAGACGCCGGCGGTAACATCACATGATGAGGGGGACCATCTACACCGTCCTCCACCCCTCCGTAGACTCGGGCTCCACGACCATCACAACGCCTACGGGGGAAAGAGTGGCGGCCGCCGGGGCCCCCGGGGCCCCGAACCTTACTGCTACCGGAGCCGCAGCGTGATACGCCCCCCAAAAACACTTACTGTACAGACAATACACAAGAGACCAACCTATTAGAACGGAGTCAGCGGCTCCCGGATCACTGGCGGGTTTTTAATGCTTCGTTAACGCCGTTAACGGTCAGTGGGATTTAACAATGTTAAAAACGCATCACCAGTTGGTGCAATTTTCGTGTGATGCGTTTTTAACATTAGAAAGTCGCATTGACAGCTGCCTTAACCCCTTAGTGACCAGAGGACGTAAAAACATGCCTCCCCTGGGAACGACAGCCCTGCAGGCTCAGGACCGGAGGTAGCCAACAGCATGGAGCTGTCATCCCGGGCTTCGAGACCCCAACCCCGGTCACGCGATCGCCGGTATCCACCATACGTTAAAGACTATGAGAAGTTTAAAAAAGTTAAACTTTCAGCTCCCCTTACAGATCGGATCCATAAGGGGTGCTGAGAATACCCCCCCACCCCCACCCGTCCTCCACGATACCCGGCGTCTACTTTGCTCCCCACGCACCTGTCGCTGGCGTTTGCCCATTACGTCACACGCATGCGCAGAGCGCTGGGAGGCCCAGGAAATGTAAACACTCCCTGCTCCCGGCCAGTATGAGTAGCAGAGAGCAGGGGGCTGTCACCGGGAGCTCTAATGGATAAAGCATAAAAGCTTTAACAAGTGTAAAAAAAAAAAAAGTTTGTTTCATCTCCCCTCGTGGATCATATCCGTGAGGGGAGATGAAATTAGGAACCTAAGGCTTCCGGATTTATCCGCAGACCTTACCCCGGCTTCTGCGCACTCATCCATTGCCAAAATGGCGGACGCAGGCGCAAAAGCCACAGTACGCAGTTTCCAGTCACGTGATCGCCGTCAACCAATGGATAACAATGATCACATAAAAGTAAAAAAAGCTAAATTTTCACCTCCCGTCACGGATCCAATCAATGAGGGGAGGTGAAATTACTTAAATAAGGCCACCGGCGATATCCCCAAAATGGCAGACGTGAGTGCAGAAGCTGGGGAGGGCAGGAGGAAATTTTAAATCTCCTTGCTCCTGGCTAATGAAGGTAGACGAGAGTTTGGAGATGGTACTGGGGACCGCAGTGAGTGTTCCTTGGTCACATGATCACTGTTATCCAATGGATAATGGCGATCACGTAAAAGTTAAAAGACAGTTAAAGTTTGATGTGACGTTCAGTTTGGGCCCCTTTGTGCATCCAGAAAGAAGATTAGGGCTACAAAGGGTATATTTCTGAACACGGGACAAAGCGGTGTATCCATTTTGGGGGGGGGGGGGGGGAGTCTTAATTCCTATGTACGCTGTACAAAAAAACCTATTTTTAAAATGGCACGTTTGCCAAAAAAACAAAAATCGTAATTTTTTTCCTTCTGCTTTGCTTCGATTAATTCAAAAATGGTGGGGTCAAAATACTCAGCACACCCCTAGATAAATGCGTTAAGGGGTCTAGTTTTTAAAATGGGGTCACTTGTGGGGTTATCTATCATGCTGACCCCTGTGAGCCTTTGCAATCTTGGCTCGGTGCAGGAAAACGAAGTGTTCCTCTGTGGTACAAATATAATTGGCTATTTGTAGCCCTCCATTTTGTCCTTCATCCTCCATTTTGTATTTTCCTTTATTCTCCATTTTGTATCTTACATACGAATAGCTATGAACATTCATGTGGACTTCAAACCTGTTTGGTGTAGGAAGCTTTGATGTAACTGTGAAATGTGTATGCGACTTGTTAGTTCTTTGTATAAGATAGAGGTCTAACATATGTATATTGGTCTTACTTATACAGAACAATGCTACCTGCTTTTACTACAATTCCATTTGTATAGGTTTGTTTGAGCTCTGTCCATATACATTGTATGGCCAGGAATCTGTTGAGTCTTGTTAATCCTGTGATACCATCAGCATTGTCTAGGGAATTGAGTTGTTGATTTTGAACCTTTGATCAATGAAACTGGCTCCTTCAGATGGTGGGGGGTCTCAGACTGATAACATCTTGGTTTGCAAAGCTTGGAGAATATGGCCTATGACTCAGCAAGTTATACTAATATAAAGGACAGGAGAGGGACGAAGGGGTAGTAGTTTTTGGAATGAAGCAGTAGTAGCTGTTGGAATCTAGGAGGAGAAGCTCTTGGAATCTCTGATGGAAGGATGAGAAGCTCTGGGTAGTAGATGAGTATGTCATCTGCTGAACCCCTAGAAGTGCGGGAACCTCTGGTGATGGTAATATGTGATCTGTAATCTTTTAGGTTATAATGTAACTTGCTAACTTTATACTTTGTTATGTAACATCTGCAACCTTTATGTTTTGTATATAGATATTATCCTTTGTATATAGATCCGATAGTTTACAAACGTAGGACAATTATTCACCACTATGCTCAATTATCATTTGATTTTAATAAATTCTTATTGTTAAACCTTTTATAGTGTCTTACTCTCTTTAAAGCGTAATTTGAACTAAGTCTTGCTCCTTGCAGCAATACATAAATGGCGCTGTGAACAGGATTACGCAGAGAGTAATATACTAGTTTGTTTTTAAGGAAAATTTTGATAAACTGATATTTGAAGAATTTCTTGTGATAATTTGGCATAGTGTGAAAATGTCAGTGTTTAAGAAAATCCGCAATAGTACAAAAATGTCGGTAGCTAAGAACAAAGAAGTGTCTGATGAATTGTCAGTTATCCCAGGGTGGAATAAAGCCCCCTATAATATATTGGCCGCTGAGTGGTCGCAGTGCAGTGGATTAGGTGAGCCCTGGGATGATGTGTTGGAGGGTGGAGAGCCCGTGGATGTTGTGAGATGTTTGCAAAAAGTAAAAATAGAAAAAGGCAAAGAATTTGCGTCTGTGTGTCGGAGAGGATGGATATTGTTGAGTGCATATCGGAAGATGCACGATAAATATCAGAGTGCGTTGCAGGAAGTGCAGCAACTGGAAAAGGAGATGTGTGATGTGCGTAGTTCTCTGGTGATGGCCCAATGTCAGAACAGCTTGCTTATGGATAAAGCAGATCAGTACAGTACAGTAGCAGAAAAGGCAGTTGTCAGGGTCGCACAACACAAATACCAGAAACGCAGAGGGAGAGTAAATAAGAAAAAGGTTCATACTGTAGTGGCCAAGGCGGGAGTTGATTGGGACCCTAATAAGTGGGATGGAGATATCTGGGACTCTTCCTCAGATGAATCTGAGCATTTCTCGGAATCTGCTGAGGAAGTTGGACATTTTAATGAACATAGAAAAATTAAACCACCTCCTGTAAAAGCAAATCCCGTCATGAAGTGCAGAACATTGAGCACTCCAAAAGGGCCAGTGAAGAGAGATGTAGTGGAGGAGTTTTCACAGCAGGAATTAGGTGACATTCATGAAAGATTTGCGCAGAAACCGGATGAACCATTGATAACCTGGATAGTGAGATTATTTGATGGCGGAGCAGATGGTGTAAGTGTAGATGGTAAAGACACACCCAAATTTGTTAACTTGTCAACTGATCCAGTGGTAGCTGAAGCATTCAGGACTTTACAAGTCCAGCAGGGCCGATCCACTCTACTAGATGTGGTGGCGACGGCTATAAGATATACATATCCTACTGATTCTGATTGGCCGCACACAGAGAAGCCCTGGTATACTTTGTCTGATTGTATGCAGAGAATTAAGGAAGAAATGATGAAACATGCAATTGTGATGAATGAGCAAAATGATCTGATGAGAAGAGTGTTGACTACATGTGTTAGGAATAAGATGATCAAAACCGCTCCCCTAGCATATAAAGAAGTAATCATGCCTGTATTGATAAATCAGACTGGTCATCCAGTGGCTGAGGTTCTGGAAGCGGTAAGGCAGTTGGGAGATTTGGGAAACTTGGGTCCGTTCCTTAATGAGGACGGATCGCAACAAGATCAAAATCCAAATTGTACTAGAAGAACTAAGGTGAATCAAAGTGGCGTAAACAGGAGAGATATGTTCATAGCTTTATTGAAAGCTGGGGTCCCATGGGAGAAAATAGATGGGATCCATACAGATGAGATGTGGAAACTGTATAAGAAAAGGGGATTATATGACCCCGGGGGAGAATTGGGGAAAAACGTACCCGATAGAACTCCAAATGCTCCAATGTGGGATTATAATGATTATAATCTTGTGTTTAATGTGCTTTTTGTCTCACTGTACTTTTATTTTTCCTTTTCTTCAAGATAACAGGTGATGAGAAATATTCCAGCAAGGATGTACTGGCTGAGATCTTTGGCTTTGAAAAATAAATGTTTTTCCTTTTTCTAATATGTTTTGTTTTACAGGGTAGACTTCAAGACTGTTTGTTTGAGGGATGGGATGCTAACAACCCATTTGTTTGTTTCTAGGGATAACCTTGGTCATTCATTGACATCTGATATCGCCTTACAATAGATAGTGCTAGTTTTTGCTTTTGTAAAAAACAAAAAAAGGCCTAAATTCAAAGAAGGTTTTTTGTTTATTT
Organism: Eleutherodactylus coqui; assembly: GCA_035609135.1. Taxonomy (NCBI): domain Eukaryota; kingdom Metazoa; phylum Chordata; class Amphibia; order Anura; family Eleutherodactylidae; genus Eleutherodactylus; species Eleutherodactylus coqui. The sequence continues at coordinate 2,097,742 of CM069407.1, read as the reverse complement.
TTGGGAGCTCCACTGCATATGGAGTTCAGAAGAACTCATGTGTATTGAAAAAACAGACAATGTTTTTATTCTGCACATTAGCTGCAGGAAAACCCTTGTTCAATGTCTAATGTTTGTCTGTGGTCTGTCTACATGTTAATTGTTTGCATATGTTCAATGTTTGTGGATCCTGGTAACAGGTTTCTGAGAAAATGCAGAGTGTAATACAAAGGTGCAAATGTATGGTTCTTTGTATTTAGGTAGGAGACTTCTCTGCATATTGAATGAATGGATTGAAGGCAGGGAAAGTGAGTGTGAGATACTCATAATTGATGATTGTGTGTTGGGATATTACAATGTACAAATTCATTTACATGAGTTGGACTAATACAATATCTTTGGGTTTTGTTATGCGGGAAACTAGTAAAATTATGTGAATATATTGCATAATAATGTACTTGTAAAAAAGTGTGTTGTGACAAATCTAGGAATGGGATGGGGTAAATATGTAACTACTACCAATGAAGAGGATCATGAAAAATCTAGGAATATTGTGTTATAAAATGTGATTAATTTGGTTTGCAGTATTTAATAACATATATGATAAACTTATAACTGTGTTGCTGCTGCTGATAAATCTAAGATTATTGTATTGTTACTTGATTGATTTGACTTGCAATATTTGATATTATGTTATTTGTTTAAATGTCTAATAATTCTTGAGTTTTATGTCTACTCTATGTAGAAGGTATTTGTGCTGAAATGTAGAAAGATTAGGAATATTAAAAATATTCATTTGCTACAGCAGAAAACTCATCAGGTCCCTCTGAGCAGAGATTGTTTTATTGATAATTTTGAACTACAGATTTTTGTTTTGAAGGGGTGAAGAAAAGCACACAAGACCCCAGATTGTGATTTTGTTTGATTTGCCATGGACTTATTTATTTTGGATCAAGTTTATTTGGGACTGAGAAAATTTATTAACTGAGTTATTTCCACCAGGACATTGGGACTTTTTCAATTGTGATTTGAAATTTAATCTTCTCTAAGTACCTGCTGCATCTGTCCATACGCTGAGACTATCCAACTGAGCCTGAAGAACTGACAAGTGTGCCCGACTGCTGCTAAATTGCCACTGGGGTGATCCTCATACTCTGCATAATAACCGCCAGCAGATGACGTCAAAGGAGGGCAAAGCATCACAGCTCCTCCCTGAAGACCTCGGGCAACAAAGTGGTGTAGAGAGGGCATCTGCAACATTGGAATAAAGGGGCTCTATAGTCAGCTGTGGATACTTCTGGATATGGAGAATTGAGAAGATTGTTTGATACCAATGTAATGGGCGGGGACAGATTCCTACTTAGGGTCTGTTCTTTGGCTAACCAGGGAAAGCAGTGAGGGCACAATAATCCCCCTGCTTCCCTGCATCGGAGATCCTATAGGTTTAGGGTCTAAAGAAGATCAAGAGAAGAAGAAACAATTTTACAAGAAGAGACATTTGTATGCAACATCTAACGGTTTTTTGAAATTTTTATTATTTTTCGTTATTTTCTCGAGCCCAGATTTGATAAGATTGGTTTTATGTTGATAGCAAATGAAAATATAGGGAACAGGTATTTGGTTGTTTATGTAATATATTTCAGAAGTTGATTAATAGAACTTGAAGATCAAACCATGATATGTCAAAGTACATATTCCAACCCTAAATTGTATGCTAATTTTATGTATCTTGATCATATTATGAAATAGTTGTATGATGGCTACAAATAGCCAAAGGGTGGATTGTGGTACAAATATAATTGGCTATTTGTAGCCCTCCATTTTGTCCTTCATCCTCCATTTTGTATTTTCCTTTATTCTCCATTTTGTATCTTACATACGAATAGCTATGAACATTCATGTGGACTTCAAACCTGTTTGGTGTAGGAAGCTTTGATGTAACTGTGAAATGTGTATGCGACTTGTTAGTTCTTTGTATAAGATAGAGGTCTAACATATGTATATTGGTCTTACTTATACAGAACAATGCTACCTGCTTTTACTACAATTCCATTTGTATAGGTTTGTTTGAGCTCTGTCCATATACATTGTATGGCCAGGAATCTGTTGAGTCTTGTTAATCCTGTGATACCATCAGCATTGTCTAGGGAATTGAGTTGTTGATTTTGAACCTTTGATCAATGAAACTGGCTCCTTCAGATGGTGGGGGGTCTCAGACTGATAACATCTTGGTTTGCAAAGCTTGGAGAATATGGCCTATGACTCAGCAAGTTATACTAATATAAAGGACAGGAGAGGGACGAAGGGGTAGTAGTTTTTGGAATGAAGCAGTAGTAGCTGTTGGAATCTAGGAGGAGAAGCTCTTGGAATCTCTGATGGAAGGATGAGAAGCTCTGGGTAGTAGATGAGTATGTCATCTGCTGAACCCCTAGAAGTGCGGGAACCTCTGGTGATGGTAATATGTGATCTGTAATCTTTTAGGTTATAATGTAACTTGCTAACTTTATACTTTGTTATGTAACATCTGCAACCTTTATGTTTTGTATATAGATATTATCCTTTGTATATAGATCCGATAGTTTACAAACGTAGGACAATTATTCACCACTATGCTCAATTATCATTTGATTTTAATAAATTCTTATTGTTAAACCTTTTATAGTGTCTTACTCTCTTTAAAGCGTAATTTGAACTAAGTCTTGCTCCTTGCAGCAATACATCCTCCAAAATGTTAAAAATTAATGTTACATTTCTACGTCTCTTAAATGCTTAAAAAAAAAGAAAGTTTTTCCAATGTGCTTCCAGAATAAAGTAAACAGATGGAAATATATATGTTATCCAAAATTTCTATGTTATGTTTGCACATATTTGAGATATTATAGTTGGAAATGTGAAAAAAAATACGATTTTTTTTCAAAATTTTCCCAATTTTGGCGCTTTTAATAAATATACACAAATTCTATCGGTCTATTTTTTCCACCTAAATAAAGTACAACATGTGGCGAAAAAACAATGTCAGAATCACTGGGATCTGCAGAACCTTTACGGAGTTATGATACGTTGAACGACGCATGTCAGATTTCCAAAATTTGGCCTGGTCATTAAGGCGCAAACAGTCTTGGTCACTAAGAGGTTAAAAAAAACAGCGTTAACGTAGCATTAAAAAACGCAAGTGTGTGGGAGCCCTAATAGAGCCTCCAGTAATAAGAGTCCTGCTTAGTGGCCCTTAATAGTAAGCCAATAGTAATAGTGACCTAATTAATGGCTCCATTCGTAATACTGACCCCGTTAATGGCCCCAGTAGTAATAGTGTCCCCCATAGTGTTTCCAGTAGTAATAGTGACCCCCATAGTGGCCTCAGTAGTAATAGTGACCCCCATATTGGTCCTAGTAGTAATAGTGACCCCCATAGTGGCCCCAGTAGTTATACTGATCCCCACAGTGGCCTCAGTAGTAATAGTGACCTTATAGCGGTCTCATTCGTAATACTGACCACGTTAATGGCCTCAGTAGTAATAGGGACCCAATTAATGGCTTCAGTAGTAATAGTGACTGTGTTAGTGGTCCCAGTAGTCATAGTGACCCCCATAGTGGCCTCAGTAGTAATACTGACCCAATTAATGGCTTCAGTAGTAATAGGGACTGTGTTAGTGGTCCCAGTAGTCATAGTGACTCCCAAAGTGGCCTCAGTAGTAATACTGACCCAATTAATTGCCCCAGTAGTAATAGTGACCCAATTTATGGTCCCAGTAGTAATAGTGACCTTATAGTGGTTTCATTTGTAATACTGACCCAATTAATGGCCTCAGTAGTAATAGTGTCTGTGTTAGTGGTCCCAGTAGTAATAGTGACCCCCATAGTGGCCTCAGTAGTAATGCTGACCCCATAGTGGCCCAGTAGTAATAGTAATCCCCATAGTGGCCCCAGTAGTAATGGTGACCCCCATAGTGGCCCCATTAGTAATAGTGCCCCCCATAGTGGCCCCAGTAATATTAGTGATCCCTATAGTGGCCCCAGTAGTAATAGTAATCCCCATAGTGGTCCCAATAGGTCCCCGCTCCTGCCATTTGGGGATACGTGTAAGTGGCTTTTATGTCAGTATTTTGCACCTTCGCAGCGCTCCTCCATCTTTGTGCGTTGGCTGATTGCATGTTTGTTTTTATCTATATCTTTTGTGACATGCGGTCTGACCTTTTGCGCTGGGGAGCCCGGGATGTCAGTGCCGCTGTGGTTTGCTCTCTCATTCCTCAGCCTGCTTCATCATTCTCTGTAGGCTTTGGATATGCATTGGGCCGTCCATGTTTGGATATATTTTCTATCTGTGTAGCGCTGTCAGCCGCTCCCCTTCCTTGAGTTGCTCATTAGCACTATGTACTTGTTTAAAGCTCCTCCATCTAAGTATTTCTGCTTCCAGTGGGAGGTGAGTATATCCAGCCTCCCCATCTTAGTCCTTTACTGTTTGGTAAATTTGGCTGTACTGTTCTGTGATTTCCCAGAAGTAATAGTGACCCCCATAGTGGTCTCAGTAGTAATAGTGACCCTCATAGTACTTCCAGTAGTAATAGTGAGCCCCATAGTGGTCCCAGTAGTAATAGTGACCCCCATAGTGGTCCCAGTAGTAATAGTGACCGCGTTAGTGGCCCCAGTAGTATACTGACCCCGATAACGGCATCACTAGTCACATAGTGACTGTAATAGTAATAGTGTCATCCATAGTTCTGGTACTGTTTTTTGTGTTATGAACTTGTTTCTGGTGTTGTATTTATTTACTGAGCTTGGTGCTGGTGCTGAATTTAGGTATTGAAATTGGTAATGCGGCTGTATTTATATACTGAACTTGGTTCTGTATTTATGTTATGATCTTTGTTCTGGTGCTGTATGTATGTACTAAGCTTGGTTCCTGTACTGTATTTATTTACTGAGCTTGGTTGTGGTGCTGTATTTAAATACTGATATTGATTCTGGGCCTGTATTTATGTTGTGAGCTTCATTCCAGTGCTTTATTTATGAGCTTGGTTCTGGTACTGTATTTATTATGAGCTTTGTTCTGGGACTTTATTTATTTACAGCACTAGTGCTGTATTTAGATTCTGAACTTGGTTCTGGTGCTGTATTTAAATAATGAAATTGGTTCAGGCGCTGTAAGAAAAATCTGAACTTGGTTCTGGTGCTGTATTTAGATTGTGAACTTGGTTCTGGTGCTGTATGTAAATGCTGATCTTGGTTCTAGTACTGTATTTATGTACTGGACTTGGTTCTGGTGCTGTATTTAAATTCTGAACTTGGTTCTTGTGCTGTATTTAAATTCTGAACTTGGTGCTGGTGCTGAATTTAGGTATTGAAATTGGTAATGTGGCTGTATTTAAATACTGAACTTGGTTCTGGTTTTGTATTTATGTTATGATCTTTGTTCTGGTGCTGTATGTATGTACTAAGCTTGGTTCTGGTTCTGTATTTAAATACTTAATTTGTTTCTGGTGCTGTATTTGAATTCTGAACTTGGTTTTGATGCTGTATTTAAATTCTAAACTTGGTTCTAGTACTGTATTTATGTACTGGACTTGGTTCTGGTGCTGTATTTAATTTTTGAACTTGGTTCTGGTACCGTATTTTTGTACTTAACTTGGTTCTGGTTCTGTATTCAAATACTGAACTTGGTTCTGGTACTGTATTTATGTACTGGACTTGGTTCTGATGCTGTATTTAAATACTGAACTTGGTTCTGGTGCTGTATTTAAATTTTGAACTTGTTTCTAGTGTTGTATTTAAAAACTGAACTTGATTCTGGTGCTGTATATAAATTCGGAACTTGGTTTTGGTACTGTATTTATGTGCTGAGCGTGTTCCTGGTACTGTATTTATGCACTGAGCTTGATTATTGGGCTGTATTTAATTTCTGAACTTGTTCTGGTACTGTATTTATGTACTGAGCTTGGTTCTGGTGCTGTATTTAAAATCTGAACATAGCTCTGGTGCTGTATTTAAATACTAATATTGATTCTGGTGCTGTATTTATGCTATGAGCTTAGTTTTGGTACTGTATTTATTATCAGCTTGGTTCTGGTACTATATTTAAATAATATTCTTGGTTCCGGTACTGTACTTATTTTCTGAGCTTGGTTCTGGTGCTGTATTTATGTACTGAGATTGGTTCTGTTACTGTATTTATTATAAGCTTCATTCTGGTACTATATTTAAATAATATTGTTGGTTCCGGTACTGTACTTATTTTCTGAGCTTGGTTCTGGTGCTGTATTTATGTACTGAGATTGGTTCTGTTACTGTATTTATTATGAGCTTCATTCTGGTACTGTATTTAAATAATAATGTTGGTTCTGGTACTGTACTTATTTTCTGAGCTTGGTTCTGGTGCTGTATTTATGTACTGAGATTGGTTCTGGAACTGTATTTATTATGATCTTGGTTCTGGTACTGTATTTAAATAATAATGTTGGTTCAGGTACCTATTTATTGAGCTTGGTTATGGTGCTGTATTTAAAATCTGAACTTGCTTCTGGTGCTGTATAAATAATATTGTAGGTTCAGGTACTGTACTTATTTTCTGAGCTTGGTTCTGGTGCTGTACTTATGTTATGAGCTGCAAATGATTCTGCAAACTGCTGATTATCCTAAGGACAGGTCGTTAATAAAAACTAACCTCGTTAGTCATGTCACATGGCCTGTTATAGAGCAGTTGCTTACTGGGCAGCTGCCTTCCTATGGGTGGCATTAGGGAGATTGAGTTTGCCTTCTTTCTGGAAGGAGAGCTAATTTGCAGACCTCGTTGGAAGTAAATAATGGAGTGTGTGTCGTTCAATGTCTGCAAGCAGAGATCCTGTGAATTCATGCATGAAGTGTATTACAGACTCCTTGTGTCAGACATTGCGGCCTTTGTGTTTGCGTCGGGTTGCTGCAGATGAATGGAGCCTGGTACTTGTGTGCTGTGATGGGGGTCATCAGCGGTGACCATGCTTCGACAGATTCCGCCCGTCGCTGCGGATCGCAGAGGTTAACTACGACTTTCCATTAGAGGAAAGAGAGCCAGGGGATTTTTTGCTGTTTCCAAGTCTTGTGCCAAGAATGTGAGAGTTGGCTGTAGGGGCCCGGGGGTCCGGCGCGGGGCCGCAGGTCCAGTGATATCATCACCTGACGTAACCTGACGGTCCCGTGTGCCAGGATCGCCGAATTAGCCGGTGAGCCAAGTGAACCCCGTCGGCGGCGGAGGAGGAGCGCTTGTAAGGGATATTCCAACACTTAGTGGATCACAAGAGCGGCGAGTCTATTATTTCCTGTAAAAGAAACATTCGGTGATTAATTACAGGAGGAAAGGACAGCGGCCAGAAAACTTTCCATCCATGCAGAATGGCTGCAGAAGGCTCCGACGAGTCAGATGGAACATGAGGTCCAGACACAGTGCCACCCCTGTCTGTAGGCCATCTCCGGCATTGCAGCTTAGCCCCATTCACTAAGAGGTTGTCCAATGCTACAATATTGCTGATCTGTCCGCAGGGCCGCGGCGGTGCAGACCGAGCTGTGTGGTTACAGCAAACAACCGCTCCGTCCAGTAGTGCCGCAGCGCTGCAAACAGCTGACCGCCGGGGGTCCAGTGGACCGCCACCATATACTACTGACGGTCTGTTCTGAGGAGGGGAGTTCCATAGTGTAAGCTGGATAACCCCATTAATTAGCGCCGCTCCTTGTAAGGTTATGTCTGATATTACAACTCAGCCTCATTTACTGTCTGGTATTTGACCGACCGAGCTGCAATACCCGGCACCGACTAGAGGGGCGCCGTTTGTAAGAAGCTGAAAGCAGATATCTTTATTTTCTAATTTTGCGTAGTTAATTCTTTATTTGCTGTATTCTGTACCGACATCTTCCTCAAAACGTAGAACCACAATCAGATGGGCCATCATGGTGCGGCAGGCAGAACAGGCGGTCAGACATGGCATGAAGACAGGCTGACGTAGCAGAGCTGGGTAGGTGGCAGGCTGACGTAGCAGAGATGGGTAGGTGACAGGCTGAGTAGCAGAGCTGGGTAGGTGGCAGGCTGACGTAGCAGAGCTGGGTAGGTGACAGGCTGACGTAGCAGAGCTGGGTAGGTGGTAGGCTGACGTAGCAGAGCTGGGTAGGTGGTAGGCTGACGTAGCAGAGCTGGGTAGGTGGTAGGCTGACATAGCAGAGCTGGGTAGGTGGTAGGCTGACATAGCAGAGCTGGGTAGGTGACAGGCTGACGTAGCAGAGCTGGGTAGGTGGTAGGCTGACGTAGCAGAGCTGGGTAGGTGGTAGGCTGACATAGCAGAGCTGGGTAGGTGACAGGCTGAGTAGCAGAGCTGGGTAGGTGACAGGCTGACGTAGCAGAGCTGGGCCGGCAGCTGGACAGTGTAGCAGAGCTGTGCAGGTTACGGGTCAGACAAGCCTTTGGACCGGAGGGTGACTCGGTTTAGCAGCTTACAGGACCAGAGACCAGAGCTGTACTGATACTCAGGCAAGACCTGACTGGAGTCCCAATAAAGTAGTTAATGAGTTAATGAGGAACAACTATGGCAAGGCGGGCCAAAGACCACGGAGAGTTAACCAGTGCATTGCCATAGTAGACAATATTGTCAAAACATGCTTTTCTTGCCCAAGGATTCCGCGGCGCGTCCGGGCGGCCTAGAGACCTGGCACAACCTCCGCAGAGGTGCAGACGGGCGGCACCAAGAAGCTGAGCAGCGAACAGCCTTGTGGCTGAACTGGTACTTGATTAACGACTAACGTCTATTCTAGTCGAGCGACACGATACATTTCTGAGAGTCGGGACCCCGCGGTGGACTATGCCCTCCTTTACCAGAGTAACAGGCTTCTAGCTTCTTTAGTGGAGGCCCTGGGCCTTGGTTCTGTAGCCTTGCACCCAGGGCCGGTTCCAGGTTTGGGGGCTCTTGGCCCCCTCTGCAGAGTGTCAGTAATTTCCAGCAGCGCATACATGGCCATATAATGGTGGATACCGGCTCCACACAGGCGCTCTGCAGACCAAATAAGTCATTGCAGTATCGTTATATCCAGTGATAACAAGTGACGTCTTCTACGACTGCAGTTGTTCAGTTTCCCCTTTCATTCAGTATCCGACCCAGACTGCCATGATGACTTCTCCCAGCCACAACTTGTGTCTGTGGAATTTTACACACAGACATCTCTGGCTCCTTGCTTTTCCATCACCCTCCTCCCGTTATCTACACTTTTACACAATCCCTCTTCTATAGTACCCCAGGTAGTAATGCCACGTGTGGTACCCCACACCGCAGTACTAATGCTGAGCCTGCTTGCACCATTTGTCCTGGTTCTCAGTTCCGAGAGAGAAGGTCCCCGCTTTTTTCCCTTCCTTTACTTGTTCCTCCCTGCCAGGCCACTGCTTCATCTGTGCCTCTTCCTCCTCATCCTCGTGCCCTTTGGGCCGCCAGTTGGTTGTTCCGCTACTTATCACTGATATCTAAAGTCTTTATGCTGCAGCTTACCCAATGTTTATGTCCTTTACTGCAAAATGCTAAATCTAAGTAAAAACAAGTGTACTAAAGCATAACCTAGGTGCCCGCGACATGCATCGCCGAGGAACGTACGCCAGCTTGTGTGACTAAACTCATTTTGCAAATTGACGAGGTCGACTGCTAGCAGACACCGAGGAGGAGGTGAGCTGTGACTGCTACCCGATCAACCCTGGGTAAACCCTTCCTGACATCCTTGGTGAAGCATTCAACACAGGAAGAGGAAGTTAAACACAACAGCTGCTGATAGGCTGTTAATATGGGACTTCCTGGCTGCTAATCAGGCAATCACCAGGGGGCGCCAATAAGGAAAAGACTCCCAGGGGCAACTTGAGTTTACTTCTTGCCTGTAGTAGACCATTAAAGAATTTGCACTTAACCCTTACGCTATACAAGATCATTGCAGTAATGATGACAGAAAGCGTCATCTAACAGTGACGAGGGGTCTCTATTATGGGGGGATCTTCGTAGACCTGCCTTGTCCAGGTGAAGGCAGTGTAGTGGCCCAGCGGGTCCTACAGAACACTCACGGGACACTTGTCCTGTCTCACCTGTCTATATGCTGTCCCTGGATCCAGAAGGTGCCGTCTGTGGGAGAGACCCTGTGTCCCCCCTTCTGCTCTAAGCATAGAGCTCAGTCCTGATGTCAGCTGGTCTCTCATTGGCTGACAGTCAGGTTTAATCTTACTGGTGCAGAGCCCAAGGGCGGGAAGCAGAGATGCACGTGCCTATGCAAGAGTGCGGGAGACGGAGAGGTTATAAAAGGAAGTGAAGCAGAGCAGTTAGACTCAGCCAGGAGTCAGTGAGGAGGAGTATTCCAGCAGTTATTGTTTCCCAAGGTAGAGTGAGGTGACCAACCCGCTCCCTTGGCATCTACAGCCGAGAACACAGAAGATCCTTTCAGAGGTCCAACTTCATCTCACAGTGAGTCATAGCTACAGGGGAAGTTACAGCCAGGATTAGCCTTGCAGCCACAGGTCCCGCTGCTTCATCAAAGTCTACAGTTAAATCTAACTAAATCTTTTCATCTGGATTCACTAGTGGGGAAATCGTCTGATAAGCCAATTGTCAGGAAAATAAGAGAGCGTTAAGTTATGATCTCATCAGTTCTCCATTCCTGCATCGCACTTCTGTATTACTGCATTCCTCAATACCTGCTCTAATAGGCTTTCAGAGAATTGCAAAGTTTAACCCGTTGTTGTAAAATACGGCTCTCAGATTACTAAACTAACTAGACTCGTCTCCGTTATTTCTGCGCCATCATCATCCGGAGTGTCCAACCAGAGTATGGCGTCACCGTGACAAAGTCTAGGCCTCCGGCTGTCCCTACAGTAAGGTCATTGGGGCGGTACAGCAGAAGTCGAGTGAAGCGTGACAATTCATTAGAAGGCCCAAGCCCTCTGTGCGGCACAATATGAAATCTACACTAGGTGTGAGCTTGTGTAAATTGTAATAAACCTGATTGGCTGCGGGTAGTCATGCCCCTCCCACTAAGCCCCACCCTTTTTTCTTGCCATTTTTTCAAAAGTGATAAGAAAAGATAAAAACTGCCTATTTTGGTGCATATATGGTGTGCGCCACAGTGGGCACCCACCAGTAACCGGGCACAAATCCTCTGATGAATCCCCATGTGCCGATGTGACACAATTTGGTATGTAGATTCTGCAGACGCTGGAGCCATGTTTTTGCCTCCTCCGGTTCGTAAACTGTTATTTATCTCACTCGTGTCCCTCGCTGCAGCAGACGTCTCATTCTTTCCTCCATCTCTAATTTAGGATTCTGGGATTGCGAGCGGCGGTCGTTTCCAGCACGCAGCACTCGCTCCATGAATCTGATGCAGCCCGACTCCAAATTTTCATCTAATTCTGAAGCTTTCAGGAAAAAGTGTCACCTTTATAGAGCAAGCTGTTATCACGCGCTGCCGCTGCCAAACACATGGCCTTCCATCAGAGGATTGAGGCTCAATATTTGGAGTGATTGTGTGGTCCTTTCTAGGAGTGCCATGCCTTAAGGCCCCCGACAGCCCAAGAACCCCTCATCCTGCCAGATTCGGCTGCGCGCAACATGAAACAAGATTTTGTATTTTACAAGGAATGTTCTGGCTTTGCGGGGATTTCTTTTCACCGGCAGCCAAGGATGGATCGCTGTCTGTTCTCACACGTTGCAGCTATCTTACCTTTTAATTGCAAAGTCAAGTAGTGCTTAAATCCCACAAAACTTCAATGTGAAGCCGTTGTCATTGCTGCCGCGCGCCTTCCTTGTCCTGCATGTAATCTCAGCCGGCTGCTAGCATCCCGGCCTTTGCTGCCACACTGTATGGCCCAGGCTGCCATAGAAGCTCGGGGGCTGGAGGCCCTCTGCAGGGGGTTGCGGGTTCGGCACCCAAGTTGCAGGAAGGTTGCTGGCGCAGCGGCTGACACTAAACAAACTCGCGGCTTTGCATCGCTTCACAAGACGCCTTCCGACCTAAACATCACATTTTTAGCAGGGATACAAATTGCTACTATCTATATCTTTGTATCGGTGCAACAACTTACTTCAAACTCCACTCGCAGCTATCCATCCCATTACTTTCAGAGTGCGGAGGCTCCGTTATTAGCAAGTTCCAATCTCTCCAAAGGCAACATCTGGATGGAGGTTTACAAAGTTCATGCAGATGTTGTCCTTGATGGGATTTAACCCCTTAACGACGGCCCCATCGGGAAACTATGTCCTCAGCAAGTGGGCTTTAATCCTAGAGGACGTAGTTTTATGCATCCTCTTTGGATTAATGCCCACTTGCCTGAGGACGTGACAGCTCCATGCTGTCGGTGCCCGCAGGTAGTCGACAGCATGGAGCTGTCATCCCAGGCTGCGGGCGTTCCCCCCCCCCCCCCCCCCCCGGCATTGCGATCTGCGCTATCCAATGGATAGCGCCGATCGCAAAAATGTAAACAAAACTGTGTAAAAAGTAAGATATTCAGCTGCCCTGAATGGCAGGCGCATGCGCAAAAGCTGTGGTGATTCAAAATCTCCCTGCTCCTGGCTACAAAACTTAGCTGAGAGCCTGGAGATTTCACGGGGGGCCCCGGTGAGCGGTTCCTGATCACGTGTTTGCCATTATCCAATGTATAATGGCGATCACGTAAAAGTGAAAAAAAGGTGAAGTTTCATCTCCCCTCACCGATGCGGTAATACGCAGATCAAATCGCATTGGATTACACAATTCCGCTCACATTAGCGGGTCGGAATTGTGTAATCCATTCGCAGAAAAGAGAACGCAGCAGGTTCTATTTTACTGCGGCTATCCGCAGCATGGAGCCTATTGTGCTCCATGGTCGTGGATATACCCGCTGCTCATACGCAACTACGTTGTATACGGGCTGCGGGTACCCGTGTCATCGCTAAGCGACGGTGCGGGAAATACAAACAAACAAAAAAATTTTGTACTGCGAATGACCGCCTGTGTGAGTAGGCAGTTATGCGCAGTACATTACGTGGCCGTACGCAGAGTCACAGCCGGGCTCACAGATGGGATCCGCTGCCGGCCTCCGCAAGCAGATTCCACATCCGTCCGTGTGAGCCCGGCGTTATTCAGACCGCTGCCTGTAATACGCAATTTACAAGAAGCCCTGGGAATGCTTGCCTACATGCAGTTCCAGGAGCAGCTTGTTGAGCGCCTTCTGTGTGAGACCGCCGCACCGCAGCAAGCTTATGGAGACTCACAGAGCGCCACTTTTTACACCCCATACCCGCTACTGAGGTCACAAAATACCCCCAAAATACATGAGAGGAGGGGGGATACACGGTTTTATTGCCCCATATACCCATCCCAACCAGCCTCCGTAATTACCCGTCTTTGGAAATACTACACAGTTCACATTATTACTTTTATCTAAGATTTGGGGAACGCCGAAAAGGGCGCGGGGGGGGGGGGGGATATTTTTAGGGAGTCCATTTTTATTCCGTACAAGTGGGCAATGGGGCCTGGAATTTATTCAGTTGTACCCTGAAATCCAGCGGGCATTCCCTCCATTATAGGCCTTGCCATGGGTCCTGTAAGTAGATTAGGGCCACAATGGGTATGTTTTTGAACACGGGACAAACAGGGGGATCAATTTTGGGGTGAAAGTCTTCATTCCTATGTAAACTGTACAAAAAAACCTGTTTTTAAATTGACAAAGTTGCCAAAAAAAATGAAAATCGTAATTTTTTCCTTCTGCTTTGCTTAGATTTATTCAAATACTGTGGAGTCAAAATACGCAGTACACCCCTAGATGAATTCGCTAAGGGGTCTTGTTTTTAAAATGGGGTCATTTGTGGAGGTTCTTTATCGTTTTGGATGCTCAATGGCTCTACAAGTGGGCAATGGGGCTTGGAATTTATTCCGTTGTACCCTGAAATCCAACGGGTGTTCTCTCCATTATAGGCCTAGCCATGTTTCCTTTAAGTAGATTAGGGCCACTAGGGGTATGGTTCTAAACACGGGACAGACGGGTATCCATTTTGGGGTGAACGTCTTCATTCCTACGTGTGCTGTACAAAAAAAAACTGTTTTTAAATTGATACAACTGCCAAAAAAATGAAAATTGTAATTTTTTTCCTACTGCTTTGCTTAGATTTATTCAAAAATTGTAGTGTAAAAATACGCAGTACACCCCTAGATAAATTCGTTAGGGGGTCTAGTTTTCAAAATGGGGTCATTTGTGGGGGTTCTCTTTGGTTTTGGCCGCTCAAGAGCTCTACAAAAGTGCTATGGGGCCTAAAACGCCTTGAAGGAAAATTTATGTTCTGTAAACCACCGACTACTCCTTTCGTTTTGGGCCCAGTTGTGCATCCAAACATAAGATTAGGGCCACTATGGGTATGTCTCTGAACACGGGACAAACAGGGGTATCCATTTTGGGGTGCAAATCTTCATTCATGTGTGTGCTGTACAAATAAAAACAGTTTTTAAAATGACAGAATTGCCAAAAAACGAAAATCACATTTTTTTCCCTTTTGCTTTGCTTGAATTCATTCAAAAACTGTGGCGTCAAAATGGGCAGTACAGCACTAGATAAATTCGTTTAGAGGTCTAGTTTTCAAAATGGGGTCACTTGTGGGGGTTCTCTTTGGTTTTGGCCGCTCAAGAGCTCTACAAAAGTGCTATGGGGCCTAAAACGCCTTCAAGGAAAATTTATGTTCTGTAAACTACCGACTACTCCTTTCGTTTTGGGCCCCGTTGTGCATCCAGACATAAGATTAGGGCCACAATGGGTATGTCACTGAACACAGGAGAAACAGGGGTATCCATTTTGGGGTGTAAATCCTCATTTTTATGGGCACTATAGGAAAAAAATATGTCTTTAAAATGACATATTTGCAAAAATATGAAATTTTATTTTTTCTTCTCTAAATTGAATTAATTCCTGAAAAAAACTGGTAGGGTCAAAATACTCCTGACCCCCTCAGTGTATACATTAAGGGGTGTAGTTTTTAAAATAGGGTCATTTGGGGGGTATCTATTATTCTGACACTTATGAGCCTTTGCAAACTTGGCTTGGTGCAGGAAAACAAAGTGTTCCTCAAAATGCTGAAAATTAATGTTACGTCTGTACGTCCTCTAAATGGTTAAAAAAACACAAACGTTTTTCTAATGTGCATTCAGAATAAAGTAAACAGATGGAAATATATATCTTATCAAAAAGTTGTTCAGTATGTTTGAACATATTTGAGATATTATGGTTGAAAATGTAAAAAAATGACAATTTTTTCAAAATTTTTCCAATATTGGCACTTTTAATAAATATACACAAATTATATCGGTCTCTTTTTACCACCTAAATGAAGTACAACATGTGGTGAAAAAACAATGTCAGAATCGCTTGGATATGTAAAGCCTTTACGGAGTTATGCTACGTTGAACAACGCATATCAGATTTCCAAAATTTGCCTCCGTCACTAAGGCGCAAACAGGCTTCATCACTAAGGGGTTAAACCTAAGACCCAGAACTGCAAGGCAACAGCGCCGACCACTCTGCATTATGTCACCCAATCATTTGATCACAATGCCGGAGGTCTGAGGTAAGGCGGCACTGTGCTGGAGGACTGCGGGAAGGTGGCACTGTGCCAGAGGTCTGCAGGAAGGCGGCACTGTGCTGGAGGTCTGCGGGAAGGCAGCACTGTGCTGGAGGACTGCGGGAAGGTGGCACTGTGCTGGAGGACTGCGGGAATGCGACACTGTGCCAGAGGTCTGCGGGAAGGCGGCACTGTGCCGGAGGTCTGTGGGAAGGCGGCACTGTGCTAGAGGACTGCGGGAAGGTGGCACTGTGCCGGAGGTCTGCGGGAAGGTGGCACTGTGCCGGAGGTCTGCGGGAAGGTGGCACTGTGCTGGAGGTCTGCGGGAAGGTGGCACTGTGCTGGAGGTCTGTGGGAAGGCAGCACTGTGCCAGAGGTCTGAGATAAGGCGGCACTGTGCCAGAGGTCGGAGGGAAGGCGGCACTGTGCCGGAGGAATGCGGGAAGGCAGCACTGTGCTGGAGGACTGCAGGAAGGTGGCACTGTGCCAGAGGTCTGAGATAAGGCGGCACTGTGCCAGAGGTCGGAGGGAAGGCGGCACTGTGCCGGAGGAATGCGGGAAGGCAGCACTGTGCTGGAGGACTGCAGGAAGGTGGCACTGTGCCAGAGGTCTGCGGGAAGGCGGCACTGTGCTGGAGGACTGCAGAAAGGCGGCACTGTGCTGGAGGACTGTGGGAAGGCAGCACTGTGCCAGAGGTCTGAGGTAAGGCGGCACTGTGCCAGAGGTCTGAGGTAAAGCGGCACTGTGCCAGAGGTCTGAGGTAAGGCGGCACTGTGCCAGAGGTCTGAGGTAAGGCGGCACTGTGCCAGAGGTCTGAGGTAAGGCGGCACTGTGACGGGGGACTGCGGGAAGGCGGCACTGTGCCGGAGGACTGCGGGAAGGCGGCACTGTGCTGGAGGACTGTGGGAAGGCGGCACTATGCTGGAGGACTGAAGGAAGGCGGCACTGTGCTGAATGGCTGCAGGAAGGCGGCACTGTGCCAGAGGTCTGCGGGAAGGCGGCACTGTGCCGGAGGTCTGCGGGAAGGTGGCCCTGTGCCAGAGGTCTGCGGGAAAGTGGCACTGTGCCGGAGGACTGCGGAAAGGCGGCACTTTGCTGGAGGACTGGGGGAAGGCGGCACTTTGCTGGAGGACTGGGGGAAGGCGGCACTGTGAGATTGGAAACCATTAAGTGTGTTTGTGTAACTGTTATGTGAAGAAAGGAAAACATCTCCTGGTTTAAGCAATCCTGCGATCTGCTACTGGTGGATTAAATGGGGAACACTCAACCAATATGCCAGAACGTCATGATCAGCGGGGGTGAGAACATCCTAGAAATGACCTAATGGTGGGTGGGATGCATTAAATACAATGCACCAATATTCTGGCAGAGATTGCACAAAACACATCATATGCGTTAGACACTTATTACACCTTCTGGGACATTTCTGAATAGTGTTTAGGCCAAAGGGGCGTGGCTCATAAGGGTCCTAAATGTGCCAAATTGAATAATGGTGTCATTTCTTAGCGCAAAATATCAGTACAAAGTCTGCCAGGTATGAAGAAGTTTGAGGATGAGGTGAAGGTGTGGAATCGTCTCCCGTTGTCGATAATTGGCATTAAAATGGTTTTGATGCCGCGACTCTTACAAACTCACCGGTTTGGATTCCAACTTATTTGCATTCAATATTTTTTAGGCTCCTTATGATATTTAGTAGTTTATTATGGAATAAGAAATTGCAACAGTTGGAGGAGGGGAGAAAGAAACAGGTACATTCTGGGGTCTTTTTAGCGTTGTGGACAATATAGAAGCTCTATGAGTTACGTCTTCCAGTTCCTTCAGTTATGGGCTCGGGACGGTCAGCATCTGCTTATAGTCCAACATCCTCTGGTGAATGTTCTCAGGTGTCCTGGAGTTACGAGGGGTGTAACATCTTATTTCTATAGACTGCTTAAAAAACCAACCCTGGACCCAACTGATGCTGCCAACTACCGACCCGTCTCAAACCTCCTCTTCAGCTCCAAATTACTGGAACGCCTGGTCTACTCCCGCCTTACTCGCTTTCTCTCTGACAACTCGCTCCTTAACCCCCTCCAGTCTGGTTTCCGCTCTCTACACTCGACCAAAACTGCCCTTACAAAAGTAACAAATGACCTGATGATGGCAAAGTCGAGGGGTGACTACTCTCTACTAATCCTCCTCGACCTCTCCACTGCATTTGACACTGTCGACCATGACCTCCTTCTCACTATGCTCCGTTCCTTTGGACTAAAGGACACTGCTTTCTCCTGGTTCTCCTCCTACCTCTCTGACCGCTCTTTCAGCATCTCCTTCGCTGGCTCTACCTCCCCTCCTCTCCCCCTCGCTCTTGGGGTACCCCAGGGCTCGGTCCTCAGTCCCCTTCTCTTCTATATCTACACTGCCCCAATTAGACAAACCCTCTTCAAATTCAGCCTCCAATACCATCTCTACACTGATGAGACCCACCTATACACCTCTTCCCGTTAGATCTCTGGACCATTCCTCCAAAACATCACCAACTGTCTGTCCGCTGTCTCTAACACTATGTCCTCTCTCTACCTGAAACTAAACCTCTCTAAAACTGACCTCCTCATCTTTCTTCCTTCCAACCCCCCCCCCCCCCCCAATATTTCCATTCCAGTGTCTGGCACCATCATAACCCCCAGACGGCATGCCCGCTGCCTTAGAGTCACACTGGACTCTGACCTCTCCTTTACCCCCCACATCCAGTCTCTGGCCCAAACATGCCACATGCACCTCAGGAATATTTCTAAAATGCGTTCGTTCCTCACCACAGACACGCTAAAGACACTCGTGGTCGCCCTCATCCACTCCCGGCTCGATCACTACAACTCGCTACTCATCGGCTCTCCAATCCATACTAAACGCGGCAGCGTGTCCAGCCACTTCTCAGATGCCTCAGCCCTGTGCCGGTTACTGCCCTGGATGCCCATCCATTGCAGAACTAGATTTAAACTCCTCTACCTCACCAACAAAGCTCTGCATGGCGCCGCGCCAGCATACATCGCCTCCCTCCTGTCCGTCCACCACCCAGTCCAATCCGCTAACACACTCAGAGTAAACACCCCTCTAATACGAACCTCACATGCTCACCTACAGGACTTCACCAGAGCAGCACCCATCCTCTCAAACGCTCTACCCCAAGACATCCGGACAATTCCCGATGCATGAAACTTCAGACGTGCCTTAAAAACGCACCTCTTCAGGGAAGCATACCAAATCCCCTGACCCAATTCCCCGCCCCCCCCCCCTATGGCTCCCCACACCTTCCACCCTGCCTATCACATATGACCTCTATCCCTGCACCTCCTTACCGCCCCACCCCGTTTGCCTCCTAATAACTGATTTCCACATGTAATCCCCTACTGTCTGTGTTCCCCCATGCCTCACTCCCCCCCAACCCCCTTGCACCTCCTGTAGCCCCCCAACCCTGTTAGCTCCAAACTGATTGTACATCACATGTAATTGTCGTATTGTTTGTGTTTCTCCCATGCTTGATAGCGCTGCGGAATAGGTTGGCGCCATACAAATACAGATTATTATTATTATTTACAGCAATTCCCAATAAAGGCCAAAGAAAAATGAGAAAAACATTTCACCATCTTAGTGAAGCTAATCGGGCCGCAGTGTTGTGTGTGAGACCGATGAGATCTCTGAAGGTCACGAGTATCACGAGAGTATGTAGTGCAGAGAGTCTATCGGACTCCATTAAAGTTGGTTAACCTGGGCATTAGATTACCCTCATCCTGTGGGGTGTTACATGGAGGGGGCAGATCTAATGGAGGCGGCGGATTGTGTAAAGTGTGAGTTCTGGAATGTGCCACTAGAGATAAACCCTCTTGTTGATATCGGTCTCCATCCCAGAACTTGTATTTCGGGTGTTGATGGGCGTCCAGAGAGCGCTGTATCAGGCGTGAAGGATGATTACCGCCCGCTGGATGCCGCCGCCCTCCGGCAGGAGGAGATCGTGTCGCAGCCATATAAGAGGGTCTGTCCTCGGAAAGGGGGAAAAAAAGAGGCTGCTTGACCGATACATCAATGGGCAGTTCACAGCGGGTGCTGATGGGATCTGGAGGAGGCGAGAAGAAGGAGGGTCCTCTGTGTGTCTGATTGGCTGTTCGCTGGGTGACATCATCCATGTGGATTATTCTCATTATCTATAATTGTGGAGACATTCATCGTATTTACAAGTAGAACTTCAGTAAAAATGATCTGCTTACAAAAACCATTGAATCAAATCTAGAATTCTCTGTGAACTATTTTGATCGATTTGCCACAGTTTAGCCATCTGATACATGTTACTGATAAGGCTCCCCCTTGTGTTTGAACTTGACTCACTACTGCGTGTTCTCCTCGCACTTTCTCTCCTGCGCTTCCTCCGGCCACGTGTTCCTCTCATTGTTTCGGAGACAATCCAGCCAACCTGGAGTCCTGTCATCTTCATTCTTCCTGGAAGCAGTCACTTCCTTCCTTGGTCTCTGAATGACCCCTCTGACCGGCAGTCCATCACCTGCTCCCTGGACCCACTTCCATCTAAAGAAAAAACTTGTTTTTGCCTAAATTCAAGGCTCTCAGTTACCTGTGAGATTTTTCTTCATCCGATGCAAACATAACTTATAGGTTCGCAGCCTTGTGGCAGTCTGTAACGGCACCCCCAACCAGGATCTTCACTATATGGGGTGTGGAGGTGGCAGTCGCACCCGGGACCTGAGGGGCTCCAAAGGCTCCTCTGCCATGTAGGGCCACACAGTATTATAAATGGTACGTGGTAGGTGGGGGGCGACCTTGCTACAGATTTTGCACTGGAGCTCCATGTTACACCTCTGACCCCAACTATTAGGTGCCGCTATGAGAACAGGTGGGGGCCATATTCCCATGACGTGTGTATTAGTATAGCGGGATACCAGCCTCTTGCTCCTCTTCTCCACGGCATTGCAAGTTGGAATTGGCAAGCAGACTCTGGTAAATGGTGGCACCAGCCTTTCCTTGCTTGCTCTACGGACAGTTCTGACAACTAATATTACACATCGCGGTGCCTATTATTCAGACTGTCCCATTGGGGAAAGTGGTAGTCTGAAGTTACGGTGATGATGTGGCTGATAGAGTGACTAGATGCCAACTTGGGGCTCTAGTGGTAGTTTCCGCTACTATGGGCGTCGGGCTAGTCATGAAGGACAGGCTGATAGTACTGCAGGAACGGAAATCCCAGCTTTATCCATGCGAATGGGCAACAGGCTCATCAGGCTTTCATGGCCTGGTTCCGGCCAGCTTAGATCCAGCTTTGGCAGTTGGCATTCCGCCCAGAATTAGGCCTTCGGCATGGCGATCCACTGGATACTCCTGTTATAACTCTGAAAGGGGGATTTTCTGACTAGTTTGGCTGCTCACAAACAGTTAAACAAAACAGATCAAGCAAAATATCCCAAAGGTCGTATGCGGACCGCCTATGGCATTAAGTCTGTATCCAAGGAAGCAGTATGTCCAGGCGGTGGGGTTACACACAGGATTGGGTTACTGACGGTTAACTGGAAAAGTGCAGGAGGCGGTGACTGGTGTTGGGACAACCCGGCGAAGTGCATGTAACACACATAACAAAGTATGCTAGGCTGAAGAAAGACATATGTCCGTCCAGTCCCGCCTATTACCCCAAACCCCAATGAGGGAGAGGACAATATTCATCATTTGAGGGGAAAAAATCTGGTGATGGGAATAATCCCCGGACCCCGAGCCTCCTGAGTCATCTTATGGTATGCAGTCTGAGACAAGCATGCTGTCGCTTGTGTTGCCCGTTGGGGATTAGGACTGGTGGCCCCCTGGGGCCCAGCTTCTTCCTCAGTTTTGCAGCTTGTGTCCCACTTTCGGCTCTCCTTGCCTCAGTCTTTGGTTCCGTTCAGGATTGTGCGCCCGGAGCTGCGCCCCCTGTACACTCTTAGCTCAGCCCCCCATAGAGTGTGACGGGGCGGTGGTGACTGACAAGCAGATTTGGCGCAACCAAAATAAGCGTTACTAGACAGAAATGATATTTACGAGGAGGGTTTGTATACTTTGTTGCATCATAAGGTCTTATATCATCAGAGGACATTCTGCATCGGGTCGTCTCCGTGAATCAAGGCCATTGTTCATGATACCCAGCAGAATTCATCTGCCCCTCGGCCTCTCCGAGCAGCGAGGCACGGGTCTTCCTGGGCTTTCCACTCATATATACACCCCTTCTACACAATGGGTATATATTTCTAGATTCGACAATGCTCAGTGGTTCCATACATTAGTGCAGGGCTCTAACTATAATGTGTGGCACAGGCAGCTGCTGGGATTCTGCACCCAGCTTCCTTCTGCCACGTTATGTGGAAGTTGGTTAGCTATGCACATGTAGCATACACTATACGTACAACCTAGGGGGCAGCACACATCCCTGCCAACATTTTAGTATACGACGCATGTGCAATAGCCTACACTAAAACATACGCTGCACGCAACTTTCTTTTGTTTATTCATAGAGCCGGCGCCTTGTTAGACATGTGGAGGCGTCTGCAGCTTTATTACTGGTCAGATATACTCGGCTGCTGACACCAGGTGCCCTTCTGCATCATAAAAATGCACCAGCCGATGACATATCATTCTATAAGATACTTCTGCAAGGCCATGCATTAACTACGACGCCAAAACTAATACTTAACGGTCACAACATTAACCCTTTCGGGTAGTCTCACAATGTCCACGACCCCCACCCTGGCCAGGTATTTTACACCTCACATTCCTGGGATAGAATGCACATAAAACAGTCTTTAGGAATACTTCAGGCGGTCTACTTTTACTGCACATTAGCCCCAGCAGCTTTCAAGCTCAGCTTCATCTTCACTGCTATCTTGATTTCAAGAAACAACGTGAATGCAGATTTGCTCTTCTCATCAGGGTCCTCGGCTCCGGTGATCTGGCCACGTCTTCACCTGCTGAATATGCCACTAGAGCAGGCCCTTTCTTCCTTTGTGCATCAGCTGCCCTACAGACCTACCTACAGGCTCCTCAGGTCACTCTCTCTGGGTCTTTTAGTGGTTGGCTCCGGCCACTTCTGATGCTTCACTTACTGGCGGCCTCTGCCACTTTATTGGACTTGACTCTGCTCTGCTGCATCACAGTCTCAGCTCAAACTGCCACAACAGCCACTTGTTACACGGCTTGGGCACATGTGCCCTTGTCCAAAATGTCTGCTGCTTAAAGGGAGGGGGCGGTACTTAGCCTCCTCCCACTCTCAGCTCTGCCCCCCAGTGGTTATGGCATCTTGGAGTGAACCTAAAGATCCTGTCAGTCCACAGCAACAAAATCAGAGTGTCCAAAGTCATGTGACCTCCCTGAAGGTCCTTATACAGGGATGACACATGACTTGGGTTAAGGCCTTACAGTGATGCCCACAACTACCAGGGATCTTCTATAAGGGCGGATTGCTGTGTATAAAGCCTCCTGCAGCCCCAGACAGCCCGGCTCAGTATAACAAGTGAAGGGATCGAGATGTTGATGGTTTTGTGGGGCACAGTGCAGGCTTGAGGTGATCAGGCCATGCTTGCTGTGGCAGATGGGAAGATCCTTGGAGTCGGCATAAAAGTGGGGTGAGAGGGACGCCAGGGGCTGGATAGCCACCTTCGCCTGCCTTAATTAATGTTAATGGTGGGTCTGTCACCTCTTGGCTCTGACATGGCGGAGTCCTTGCAGAGATGGTGGAGTGTCTAGTTTGGTAAAGGCTAGTGGGTCTCTGAGTCGGGAGGTGGGCGACTGGAGGCAATTGGTGATATTGTGTCTCCTGAGTCAGTTGGTGTGCGGCTAATGACATTTCAGATATTTCTCAAAAATGATGAAGCAACAGATTTTTGGGGCTCCAGCGACCTCCCCTCTTTGATGGGGTTAATTATTATGGTTGAATTGGGTTAATGAGATGTTAATTTGACGTAAATTGGTGTTTGTAATAAAATGGCTGCTGTGGCCAAATTATCCAAAAGATGATTGGTGTCTGACGTTATTTAGGAGGGGCGATCGGTAGAGGCTACAATGGTTTAAGGCGATAGCTGCGAACCACTCCGTTATATCCCAGTCATGTCTGCCATTGTTTCCATCATGTGCACCAAGCACGCCGACCCTATTGAACACAATGGGTGATGCGAGGGCACGCCCGAAGATAAGACGCTCAGGTGAATAAGTCCACTCAGAAGAATGGGGCTCATACTCATCTGAGATTTATGCGTCTCGCAATACACAAATCTCGCACGATTTTCTCAGCCGTGTGAAAGCAGCCTTAATGTACGCTGTGCTTTTATGGCTGTGGGGCTCCAGTAGCGGTGAGTTCTGACGCTCCGGGGTCTTTATGAAGATCTCCACAGTTGTTGGCGCTTGTGAAGAATGTTTAGATGGGCCGATCATAAATGAGAATTGCTGGCTTCTCTTCAGTTAGACCCAACGATTATTGCGCACTTCTATTCGTTTCTACATATTTAGAGTGACGATTTCTATGTGTGAGTAAGCCTTAAGCTGAGCGCTGTGACCGGCCCCCTCGTGTAGCTCTGCTGGAACGTCCTGCGCCCACTGCTCAGCACCACGTTGAACCGAGATTGTTATTACTTGACCTGTTTGCTACTGTTAAAGGGGTTGTCCCGCGCCAAAACATACATTTTTTTTAGTCCACAGTAATACCGCATCCATGTGTTACTTTTTTTTTTTTTAATTCTCTTACCTGGATCCCCGTTCTGCAACTTTGAAGATTCTTCTTTCCACGATGGTGCCGCTGGTCTTCTCCCATGGTGCACCGTGGATGTTCTTCTGCAGTCTGCGTTCCACTGCCGATTCCAGCCACCCCATTGGCTGATCGGCACCACGTGACGGAGGCGGAGCTACGCGATGACGCGGGGAAGAGGGAGGAGCCAGGACGCAGCTCGTGAGCCCGGACCATCCAGAAGAGGAATTGTCTCTGCGCAAGCGCGACTGATCCTGCGACCAGAGGAGACGTTTGGTCGGCGCCATGGAAACGGGGACGCCAGCACAGGGGGGGGGGGACCCCCTGTAGGTAAGTGTATAACTTCTGTATGGCTCATATTTAATGCACGATGTATATTACAAAGTGCATTTATATGGCCATACAGAAGTGTATAGACCCACTTGCTGCCGCGGGACAACCCCTTTAAGTAAAGTTGGTTCGGAGAGCGAAGAACGTCTTTCAGTCCACATCAGTGCGTCCGCTCGCCCTGGCGTTACCCGTCCGGCACTGTGGAGACTCTTGGCCTGAGCCAACAACTCTGGGGCAGCAGATGATGGTTCCTTGCCCATTTTCACCCTTGCCCCTTGCCCATCTGGCCGATCCTGGACTAATTTTCACAGTGGCAGATAACCCCCAGCAGCCATCGACACTCTGTGACCTCCAACTGGCCCCTTCCTCAACCCTCAGCAGGGTTGGGACAAGCCTCGGCAGAATGTCACCCGCTGCACCTGGTTCCTGAAGTTCTGCCACACAGTAACTATCGGATGTAATAGGCGTCCTGCCAACATACCGACAACCCCTTCAGAATGCCATCAGCCGATTGCCCCTCGTCCTGCTCTTGGTACACCAGCAAACCGCTGACTCTGCCAGGGGGAATCACGGCCATGGAGTCATTTACACTGCAGTGGCCAATGCCAAGGCAATGTGCTATTACAAGAGGCTGCTGGCATAAATGGCCGTCCTGTTAGACAAAGACAACACGCTGTCCGCCGGACCAGGAGCCACTCGAATAGAGTAACTCTACATTGCAGCCATTGAAGAGGTCCTGAGCAGCGCAACCCGCTCCTTGACATGCATATGACCTAACAGGATAGATGAACAGGGGACGCCATCTTGGCACGACCCATTTAACTGCCCATGTTGCCCTTTCCATCCAATTCATGATGTTCTTATTACACCACTATTGCTCCCCATTTGTCCTCCTTGATCCCCTCCACATACACAATCCTACCAAAAGTCATTGGACCTCTGAGCAACAATCACAAGTACTATTTATTTACATATGTTATTACTTAGTGGGGCTTCTTTGACCCCTAATGACATCAAATACTCTGTGGCATACTTCTTACCAACGTCTGATACACTTCAGCTGGTATTTCCCTCCACTCATCCTGCAAACGTTTGGCGAGTTCTCTCAGAGAAGATGGATGCAGTTCGTCCCAGTGACATTCAGTCGGGTTCAGGTCGGGACTCTGTGCAGCCGGTCCAATCATGGCACTTCCATACCCTCAAACCAATGTAACACAGCGTTGGATGTGTGACACGGCACGTTGTCTTGTTGGAAGTATGGCCGACCATCCCCAGAGTAATACCACATTGCCGGCAGCACATTATTGTCTAGAAGGTCAGGGTATACATGTGTTCACAGTTCTTGTCACTACAACCAGCATACCGAGACTGCGCCACGTAAAACCATAACGGAACCTCCGCCATACGTAACCGCTGGCACAACACGCTCAGGCAGGCGGCGTCCCTCCGGCTCCTCCACACCCGGGTACGGCCATCAGAGGTGCGGATAGAGTAGCGTCATTCATCACTCCATAGTATGTTCTTCCATTGCCCCACTGTCCAATGACGATACTCCTTGCACCATTGTAGAGGGGCCGATGTGCTCCATGATGGTCAACTTCCGTACAGCGACATAATCCGTACATCCAGTAGCATGGTGATCCTGGCACAAACTATGGCTGACGCCTCATGGGTCTGCATGGTGGACACGTGCCATGCTGATAAGACACAATCCATTCTACTGATAGGGGCCAAATACGTTTGGTAGGATAGACTATGTGACATTGGGTATAAATGTTGTCACTAATGGACGAGGGGTAACTTCAGGCTCCTTGGCCTCAATACAAAGTCAGTAACAGACCCACATCGACCATTTATAATACTGGTGTCTTATATGGCAGAGGAACCTTTGGGCCCCTCAGACACCGGGGCCCGGCAGTGACTGCTCCTTCTGCAGCCCAGTAGGTCTGCCGCGGGCCTCAGTCATTAAAAGGAGTGCAGATAAAACATTAAGGCAGTTTCCTTGGCAACCATCTGGTTCTGCGTGTCATTGCAGTGCAATTATCTCATTGGTTGCTATAGCAACACGTCATTTTACTAACTTGCACTGATGTTTCTAAACCGATCCCTCTCAGCGATATTTCCTTACATTTACCTTTTACTGCATCTTACATAGTAACCTGAGATCCGGCAATCATGGCGAACCCAAGGCAGGAGCTCAACCCAGTAAGCCCCAGCGCTCGTCTTATCTTTGTCCTTCTTGGTCTCGGGTCCCTGAAATAAAGAACAGCCATCAGTCCTTGGCCGTTGCATCATGTGACATGCCAGCCGGTCACAAGGGGCAGCGCTCTAGATGTCACATCGCTAGAAGGCAGAATGTCATATGTTGTTGAAGAGCGCCCAGCAGACAACATGGCGTCACACCCGCCGCACACCGAAGGACCGCCTTCTGTTTTATTCATTTCAGGTTTTGGCTAAAAATATTTTTTTAAATTTAGGCATTTATTGTTCATTTTGTGTCACAAAACACATGAAGATGATTTGCCAGCAACCAAAGGTCAATGCCCACTTCATTCAAATGCCCCCCATCACCCCTCTAAAAATTCCCATGTTTAGTTTCTAGTTCCACATGCCGCAGGGCTACAGCCCATTCCGAGCCACAAACCTTGAAACATCTTGATTTACCATTACCTGAGCTTTTTTCGAACTCCTCACCAACCTTGCATCGCACCATGCCTTACGCAGCACAATCTCTGATCACACAACTATTAACCCCGGATATGACATTCGAAGCCTTAGAATATCATACCCAATGTCCCGTGACAAATGCCGAAAAGGCCTTCTACCCAAATCATTCCCTCCCACATGCAATACCAGGATATCAGGAACACTATCCAAACTCGCCAAATTCTGACAACCTGGCATCACCCTACCCCATGCCATCCACCTTATTAATGCCGCATTTCAAGCGAAACCCGACTGCTGTCCATTAGGACGGATATCTGCCCTCTCCGTGCCCCAATACATGTAAGAATGTCCCATAATCCACATCAAGGCCAGGCGAAGCTCTGTAAAAGAAGACAAAAAGGGGTGGGGTTGTTACCCCAACATAACTCAAAACATCACCTATCGTCCCCTCTCCCGACCCCTACAATCAATTTGGTTGTATATAAGACCTATATCTACCCTTTTAATAGGAGAAACCAACTCCCCCAACTGCAAAGCCCCGAAGAATGCCAGAGAAAATGCAACTCTGAATAACGCTTTTTCAAAACTTCCCGTACAAATCTCATCCAATGCCAACCGAAATTTTTCCAACAGATTAAACAATACTGGCCTCCGCCTGTCCGGCCTCCCTCTCCCTTTCCCGAAGCCTTTCAGGGCTTGTCATACTAAAAATTGTTTTGTCTTGTTCTTAATCCCCTGTGATTTAAAACCAAACGCCAAGGCTGCCATAAAGTGGTGAACCTTGGCAATTGACGTCCCCCCCCCCAAATGAAGCTTTCCCCACCCAACTCATTACGGCACCCACTCTATACTCCTCCGTCCGAATGTCCCCCCATTCCAGTAACCACACTTCCCATTCCCATCAGGCCACATTGTATGTCGCCAACATACCCTAAAGCCAATGATCCACTGATCAGATGATTTGCTGCCCAGTAACCAATCTCCAAAGCTGTGGCGGGCACGTCCTCCCTTCTTCCTCTGCTCCTGGAGCCAGCCTCCAGAACCACTGCCACTGAAAGTGTGAGAGAGAATCTACATCCGGTACATGAACCGCCACAAACCACGTATTTAGCGACAAGGCTTGCAACACCAAATTGCACAACAAACTCACAGCTGGGGGATAAGATGCCATTAAATTATTGATCACTTGCACCCCCCCCCCCCCCCCCCAAATTATCGCAGTGAAACCTGATTGTTTTGTTGTGAAAACGATCCCCCCATAGTGCAACCGCAACGACAATTGGGAAAAGCTCCAACAACACCAAATTTCTCACAAAACCTGTCCCCTCCCATTCCCCTGGCCAACGACCGACGCACTATTGATGTTACGATCGTGTGGGCAAACTAAGAAAGAGGCCCACACGATCGTGACCAAGAGAGAAAAAGATGGATGCACAACTGTTTCAGACAAACTTGCCCTGGGCTACGAGGGAGGATGACATGGCCCTACCTAAGCAGCGACATTGCCCCAATAAGGGCAGCCCAGCGGTCTTTGGAACTGGGCCCTAGCTGATCCTAGGAACCACACACCAGAACAGGACGCATTCACAAGCCACATGATAGGGACAACTGGACAGAGAGTGCGGACACACAGAGCTGGAATCACAGCATACAGCAGCCAAAATGCAACCACTAGTAACAGATGAAAAGCTGAATATAAATACCAGGTATTAGTTGACATTTTGTACAAAACGTGGAAGCTAGTGGGCCACTTCACGGCTTCTGGTTCTACTGCTAGTCCCTACACTAACCAGGAGTCCAGCAAAACTGGACACAGTTCATGCAGCAAGCTGCAACAGGACTGGACACAGATAGCAGGTCAGACAGCAAGCTGACACAAAACTGACAGAAAATAAACGTACAAACGGACATGATCCAGCACACACTTCACGCAGATGAAACTCACAGCAAGTCTATGTGTCCTCATACAGGGGGTTAGACAGTGAGCACCGTGCTGACAGAGGGAACTGTGTCAGGGATCCACCAACTGACACACAGAGAGGAGACATAAGACGTTTGGAGGCCGCCTCTGTAAAGAGGGAAGGAAACGGGAGCTGCATATGCTGCAGACCAGGACTACAGGTGTGCAAAGCGTCTTGAGGGAAGCAGAGAGACACAACCAGACCTACTAGCAAACACAGATCTGAGTTGGAACAAGACAGATATATCCAAACAGTACAAGACCAGCCTCAGACAGACAAGAGCTGGGTTTATATGTGCTGAAGGCTAGAGGGGATTGGCTGCTGGAGATTACCACACCCAGCCAGCTCAATTAACCCTCAATCACCTGTGGAGCTGTGCTGCTAGGAAGCTTAGAACTACAGATCCCAGCAGCACATGCAACAATTGACCTTTAAAAGCAGCACCAAAGCTTGAACTATCTGCCACATCCATAAACATCTCCCAGTCAAAATTCTCAATCGTCATAGCAATCATCACCGAATCTCTGTTATAACGATTCAGAAAGTACAACCACAACCGCTTTGTGATCTTTCCCCAAACGAATGAAATGTTGAGGCGATTTTACTTCAACCTTTTACAAAAAACCCTTTCCATGGGCATCCCGCAGTGTTATCATGTTAGCCCAATGGGCTCTCAGCACCTCCTGGTGTAAGGCCTGCAACTTGTCTGCCAACAACCTGCATTCCATAGCCTTTGGGTCCATGGCAATACCCCAACAAATTAAGACACGTTGCCGGTTCCTCCTTCTTGTCAGGAGCCAACGGCACTCCAAAACGATGGAACTGTCCCAAGTAGTGTCGCACAAATTGTCGAACTCGCTGGGCCTGAAAATCATTCGAGTAACGGATCACCGATCCAATACCCGCTATTTCTTTTACCACCCATTCATTGAACTAAATGCCTCGAAGTATGCGCATGAAATAAAACAACCCATGGGCAGACATCTGTCTGCAAAGTATCTCCCTTCCCAAAAACACCCCAATAAACCAATACCTTTGGGATGTACCAAAGAGCCGATTCAACATCTGTTTTTGCCAACAGTGCCCCATTACCTTACTACCTTACCCAACCTACCGCTACATCCAATGAAGTATAAACCACCTACAAAGCTCAGGATTTCTGCCGTCATTAACCGACGCCCCCTTTCAGTACGATAAATGATGAATCAACCAAAATTTATTGGGCTCCTTCTTGGGAACTACTCCTAACGGTGGGACTATTAAATCCAGAAGAGGAGGTTCTGTAAAAGGCCCCGCCATGCAACCTAACTGAACCTCCTTCTTTAGCTTTTCAGTAACAACCATTGGATAGCTAAGGTCCGACTGAAGGGATTTTTGTAGAAAAAGGGACGGAATAACCCGGGGCGGGAATTTTGAAACCGTCACAGAAACCTAGTAACAACAACTTTAGCAGGATATCTATTTAGAAACAGCACCATCTCTGCTAGCTTCACCGACATCATCCAGTTTTTAAAAGCTAGCTGCCCCCTCCCTTTACCTTTTCTAAGACGTTAAGGCTGCAACCAGCCCCAAATTTACATTGTCCCTTGTGAAACTGCCAAACTCCCAGTTTGTAGCCCACTGATTGCCCATATTGGCTTCCAGCCTGTGACCCACTGACAGAGCCTGACCACCTGGCTCCCCCCCAAAAGGGCTGCCTGTACTGCACTGGGGCCATCACCCATAGCCATAGGCTTCTGATCCCATCTGATAGACAGGCGAACCGCTTTCCTCTGTCTAAACTGCTCGTCGTACGGCAGCCAGGTCTGACCCCCATACATCCTGTAAGCCTTCCCGATTGAATCCATATAGCAAAAAAGCAGGGAACAATTTTCTGGCTCCCTTTCACCGATCACTCTAGCTAAGATAGTGAAAGCCTGCGGCTAATTAGTAAACGTCTGAGGAATCAAGTGCAGTGTCTGAGGAGCGGGCCCTCAACCAAGAAGACAACGGGGTAGAGATGTTATCCTTGTCACGGGCTCTACTATCTTCTACTGAGAGGGTAGCTCAGGACCTGACCCCATTGCCACTGGGGGAGATCACAGGCATAGTAACCGAAAGTTACCTCAAGTTCAGTTGTCACTCGTGACGCCACTGTTCCTTCTCCTGGAATGGTCGATCTTGTCCATTTACTTAACTTCTCAATAAAGTTGATAACAATAATAGTAATCACAGCATGCAAGACTTTCTATCCCAGTGGAACTCAACAGATACTGGAACAATCCACAGTCCAAGTTATCTGCAGGTCCTTTTACTCCCGGCAATCACTATTTCCACTGGTAAGACACTCGCTCTTATTTCCGTTTCTTCTCGCTGACAAGCGGTTCCATTCTCCCAGTATTCGGCAGTAGTACAGACGAGTCCTGAGTTGAGCGGGCCCAGGCTGAGCATCAGGCAGTCACTCGGCCTCCTCCATGCTCCACACACCGATCTGACAGACTCTCTGTAGTGTCTGTGTAGCTTACTAACTTCTCCCTTCCTTCCTTTATTTTTTTCCTTCTCTCTCCTTGCATTGCATTCTTGCAAACATATACATATCATGTGGCACAAACAATACACACAAGGCGATACATTTTCCAGACAGGGCAAAACATACCAGACATTAACCCTTTCAGTCCTGCAAACATGCAATCCACATAAATCTAATGCACTCCACAAACAAGACACTGACAAGACATAGAGCATTCTGGAGGGGCCCCACTAACGCTGGGCCACTACACAAGCGCCATCTTTTCATCTCCTCCTTTTTATATTCTGTCCTCTTCCTTTTGTCCAAATTAAATTTTTCCAAAGGGAGAAGAGAAAAAATTAAATGTGCTCCTAACGACCCCACAAGACACACGTATTACTTCCCTTTGCTCTTTCATCTAATGAATTCCATGGACAATATGTGGAAGTAATCTCCCCCAGCTGCACAGAAGCTGTGATCCCACCAGCCGCCGTTCCTGCTTCATGATGGGCGATTGCCTCTTCCTCGTTACGTCCACGCCAGACATCTGGATCCATTACTGAGACCGCTCTGCTGGTTCTGCAGCCGCCACCGATCTCCTAGCAGCTGTCTACTTTGCCTGCGATGCTGGACCAACGAATCGCTGTCCGCCCTCTGGACCAGTGGACATCTGGACTCCCGACCTCTTCTTCCCTCAGTGGCCCCAGTCCACGACGGGGTTGCTCCCCAACCAGAACCTCGCCAGGTGAGCTACCCATTACGCTTCCTCCACTTCCTGAAGTCTGCTGAGCACTAGGCCCCACCCCTTTTCCGGAATCTGCCTAGTGCCCGACACAGTGCCACCTCATGGGATTCCTCCTGGGCCTGCGCTGCCCCCTGACAAGTGGTGCAGGGAGAACTGGTTAGAGGAGCCTTGGAAGGGCTCTCTAGGCAGCGGTGGCATCTTGGTGCGAGCTTGGGGCTCAGCCTCACCAGTGCGCACGCTCTCCGTGGTCTCCTTGGCAGACATCTCCAGGGTCTTTTCCATGGTCCTCTGCAGCCACCCGATTCCATGCTGTGGCCCAGAACTGCTCCAACATGGCCTCCATCTCCCTGGTAAGTAAACTTCCTCGATCGCCTTTCTGTTTTCTCCTCTCTCTTCCTTCTTCAGCTGTCGCTCCCGCTCTTGTGTAACTCGTCCCCCGGCTTTGTTCCGTGACCCCCTGGGGATTATCTTCATAAATTATAAGGCTTTCTGGGTTTCTACTTGTATCTTGGAATCCCCCCTGTAGTCTACGACTGAGGAAGCAAAGCGGCCGCTGTGGGGCCAGTGGAAGCAACACCCAACTTTTGAACAACAAAAAGGACAATTCTTGCAGCGCTCCAAGTGCGCCGCAACAACTTACTTTGCATGATGCTGCGCACTTCATACTAAGGGCTTTGTGTTCCCTCGCAGGAGAAGTATACTGCAAAATATTACAAACTAGTTATCAACAATGATAGTGATTACAGTGCAGTTACTTCTAGTGATTACAGGTGACATCTCTGATTGGTAACATCCAGCTTTCTTCTCTCTCCAGGCCCAGACCGCCATGAAGACTTCTCTCCATCATGATTCATTTCTGCCACTTTCCCCATCCTGCTGCTACCTCCAATGACCCTTTCAGTATCCCCTAACAGTACTATTGCCCACTCTGTTTTCCCACTTACCAAGAATGCTCCCCACTGCCCCCATAGAGTCATAGTGCCCCCCTGTAAGCGAGACATATTGGCAGGCAGTGAGTCAAGGTGGAGCTGAATGCTGCTGATGCTGCCCTGGGAGGAGAGAGACACTGGGCTGACTGGTGGCCACAAAATGCAGGAAGCTGGTGCCATCATCATGCTGGGTACGAGAGGTGAGGCCAGAGCTGTTGCCATCATCATGCTGGGCACGAAAGGTTAGGCCAGGGCCTGGTGGGTGGGCCACATAAAATGAGGCGGTGGGCCGCATTCGTCCCTTGACCCTGGTCTTTGACATGGGTGCAGTAGAGTGAGGTGGAGATATTCGCAGATACAACGAAATTATTATAATCTCA
This sequence comes from Eleutherodactylus coqui, assembly GCA_035609135.1. Taxonomy (NCBI): domain Eukaryota; kingdom Metazoa; phylum Chordata; class Amphibia; order Anura; family Eleutherodactylidae; genus Eleutherodactylus; species Eleutherodactylus coqui. The sequence goes on along the minus strand of CM069407.1, from coordinate 2,063,963 downwards.
GAAACCCCCTTAAAGGGGTTGTCTCGCGGCAGTAAGTGGTGTTAAAGGGGTTGTCCCGCGAAAGCAAGTGGGGTTATACACTTCTGTATGGCCATATAAATGCACTTTGTAATATACATCGTGCATTAATTATGAGCCATACAGAAGTTATTCACTTACCTGTTCTGTTGCTGGCGTCCCCGTCGCCATGGTGCCGTCTAATTTCAGCGTCTAATCGCCCAATTAGACGCGCTTGCGCAGTCCGGTCTTCTCCCTGGTGAATGGGGCCGCTCGTGCCGGAGAGCTGGTCCTTGTAGCTCCGCCCCGTCACGTGTGCCGATTCCAGCCAATCAGGAGGCTGGAATCGGCAATGGACCGCACAGAGCCCACGGTGCACCATGGGAGAAGACCCGCGGTGCATCGTGGGTGAAGATCCCGGCAGCCATCTTAGTAAGGTAAGGAAGTAGTCGCCGCAGCGCGGGGATTCGGGTAAGTACTAAACGGTTTTTTTTTTAACACATGCATTGGGTTTGTCTCGCGCCGAACGGGGGGCCTATGGGAAAAAAAAAACCCGTTTCGGCGCGGGACAACCCCTTTAAGCCTAACGATTGATCATTGCAGAAATCCAGGCCATTCCAAAGGGGTCACTTACTTTTCTTGCAACTGCAAACGTTTGGGTAAATCCCACTGTGACTCAATAAAACAATTCAGTGAAGTGATTACAATGTGCATCCTCTTCCTCGAAGTAAAGCCTCGCTCATAATGAGCCCCGAGAGACGAGCTCCTCAATAACTTCATTATTACCACCTCATAAATCCCGCAGAAGAGGAAGTCGCGGCTAGTTGGACTTCCTGTATATATTGTCCTTGGGACACAACCTGAAATCACTTTCTAAACAACCTGCCAAGCGCCACTTCCCGTTCTGTGAAATCCTTATTGGCTCCATGCATCTATTCACGCCACAGCCGGCGCCTCGGAGAGTCAGGTAGGTAAATACAATGTAAGCACAGGCGCACCTGAGGAGTTTACCTGAACATTCGGGGATCTCCATGCTGCATACAAGCTAATCTTAGGTTTGTACCTGCCAAAAACACCACAGAGACACAACAGCCTTTATTCCCGGGCCGCATGCTAATCCTTCCCCGTAACACGGCCCATCCGCGAATTTAGTGCCATTATAAAGTGTACGGAGACGGTCATAAAGGGGTTAAACTAAATGGCACTCTGTGAGCAATATACAACCCTACATGCTGCACACTGCTTCCAAAGGGCTCATGCACACACGCGTGTTTTCACCCCGAATTACGGACGATGGACTCTCACTGATCCATGCACACCGGAGTGTAGACACGCGCGAGTACTAGATCGCAGCCTACTGTGATGCTCTGCGTACCACGCAGTGTGAGCCCTATATATTTGTATCGGCTGCGTATGAAGCGCTGTCCATTTACAATCAAACTACTAACGACCACTTGTCGGTGAGTATGTATGTTTGTGTGTGAGTGCTTCTCATGCTCCACCCCCTGATGACATCATCACAGGTCCTACAACATATATAAAACACAGAGTCTAAGCGACAGAAGAAGAACAAAGTTAGGGCTCTTGCAAGGGGAGGACAAAAATAACACAATGAGAATACAACTAAGACATTATTATCTCAAACACAACTCAGCAGTCCTGACAGCAGACACCAACCTACAACCACCACAGAGATCTGGAGGGCTGAAGGATCTACGGTGATGTCACTGCTGTGGGAGGAGCCATTGTGCAGCTTGGTAAAAGAGATGGGGTGGGCTGAAGGACTTGTGGTGACATCACTGATGTGGGAGGAGCCATTGAGCAGTTTGGTGGAAAGTACTGTATACTAGAGAAGACGACAAAAGCTACCAGGAACTGTGATGACATCACCATTATGTGATCACCTGTGTGGGTGGAGCCAGGGATCACATGACCAGGGGAGCGTCACTGTATCCAGGAGTTTGCTGAGCTGGTGATGTCTGGAAACCAGGATGGAGGTACCACAGCTGTGTGTGTGTGTGAGGTGTGGAAATCAGTATGGATGTAGTGGAGCTGAACTACTTGCCGAAATCTTTGAAAATTCCTGCAGAACAGGAAAAGTCCCAGACTATTGGAAAAGGGCAAATGCTGTTCCAATCTTCAAACAAGGGAAGAAGGTGGATCCAGGAAACTACAGGCCTGAATGAGAATGGAGCAATTAACCAGAGCCAGCATGGGTTTGTAACAGACAAGTCATGTCAGACGAATCTAATGTCCTTCTATGACAGAATCACCGACTGGGTTGATCAGGGAAATCCTCTGTGTGTATATACTGAGGAGAATCTACCTCACCTATATGTGTATATACTGAGGAGAATCTACCTCACCTCTATGTGTATATACTGAGGAGAATCTACCTGACCGCTATGTGTATATACTGAGGAGAATCTACCTCACCTCTGTGTGTATATACTGAGGAGAATCTACCTGACCGCTATGTGTATATACTGAGGAGAATCTACCTGACCGCTATGTGTATATACTGAGGAGAATCTACCTGACCGCTATGTGTATATACTGAGGAGAATCTACCTGACCGCTATGTGTATATAATGAGGAGAATCTACCTGACCTCTATGTGTATATACTGAGGAGAATCTACATCACCTCTATGTGTATATACTGAGGAGAATCTACCTCACCTCTGTGTGTATATACTGAGGAGAATCTACCTCACCTCTGTGTGTATATTCTGAGGAGAATCTGCCTCACCTCTATGTATATATACTGAGGAGAATCTACCTCAGCTCTATGTGTATATACTGAGGAGAATCTAACTGACCTCTATGTGTATATACTGAGGAGAATCAACCTTTTTTCCATGTTTATATACTGAGGAAAATCTACCTCCCCTCTGTGTATATATACTGAAACTACCTCCCCTCTATGTGTATATACTGAGGAGAATCTACCTCACCTCTATGTGTATAAACTGAGGAGAATCTACCTCCCCTCTATGTGTATAAACTGAGGAGAATCTACCTCACCTCTTTGTGTATATATTGAGAAATAGGTACCTGAACTCTACTTGTATATCCGAAGGAGGATCTAACTGTCCTCTATGTGTATCATTGAGGAGAATCAACCTCACCTCTATGTGTATATACTGAGGAGAATCTACCTCCCCTCTATGTGTATATATGGAGAATCTACCTCACCTCTATGTGTGTATATACTGAGGAGACTCTACCTCATCTCTATTTGTATATACTGAAGGGAATCTACCTCACCTCTATGTGTATATAGTGAGGAGAATCTACCTCACCTCTATGTGTATATACTGAAGGGAATCTACCTCACCTCTATGTGTATATACTGAGGAGAATCTACCTCACCTCTGTGTGTATATACTGAGAAGAATCTACCTCACCTCTATGTGTATATACTGAGAAGAATCTACCTCACCTCTGTGTGTATATACTGGGGAGAATCTACCCCACCTCTATGTGTATATACTGAGGAGAATCTGCCTCACCTCTATGTGTATATACTAAGGAGAATCTACCTCCCCTCTATGTGTATATACTGAGGAGAATCTACCTCACCTCTATGTGTATATACTGAAGGGAATCTACCTCATCTCCATGTGTATAAACTGGGGAGAATCTACCTCACCTCTATGTGTATATAATGAGGAGAATCTACCTCACCTCTATGTGTATATAATGAGGAGAATCTACCTCACCTCTATGTGTATATACTGAGAAGAATCTACCTCACCGCTATGTGTATATACTGGGGAAAATCTACCTCACCTCTATGTCTATATACTGAGGAGAATCTACCTCACCTCTATGTGTATATACTGAGGAGAATCTAACTGACTTCTATGAGTATATACTGATGAGATTTCACCTCACCTCTATGTGTATATACTGAGGAGAATCTACCAGACCTCTATGTGTATATACTGAGGAGAATGTGCCTCACCTCTATGTGTGTATATACTGGGGAGAATCTACCTCAACTCTATGTGTATATACTGAGGAGAATCTACCTCACCTCTTTGTGAATATACTGAGGAGTATCTACCTCACCTCTATGTGTATAAACTGAGGAGAATTACCCTCACCTCTATGTATATATACTGAGGAGAATCTACCTCCCCTCTATGTATATATACTGAGGAGAATCTACCTCACCTCTATGTGCATATACTGAGGAGAATTAACCTCATCTCTATGTATATATACTGAGGGAAATTAACCTCATCTCTATGTATAAACACTAAGGAGAATTTACCTGACCTCCATGTATATATACTGAGGAGTATCTACCTCTTTTCCATGTTTATATACTGAGGAGAATCTACCTCACTTCTATGTGTATATACAGAGATATATCTAACTGAGCTCTACGTGCATATACTGAGGAGAATCTAACTGACCTCTATGTGTATATACTGAGGAGAATCAACCTTTTTTCCATGTTTATATACTGAGGAAAATCTACCTCCCCTCTGTGTATATATACTGAAACTACCTCCCCTCTATGTGTATATACTGAGGAGAATCTACCTCACCTCTATGTGTATATACTGAGGAGAATCTACCTCCCCTCTATGTGTATAAACTGAGGAGAATCTACCTCACCTCTTTGTGTATATATTGAGAAATAGGTACCTGAACTCTACTTGTATATACGAAGGAGGATCTAACTGTCCTCTATGTGTATCATTGAGGAGAATCAACCTCACCTCTATGTGTATATACTGAGGAGAATCTACCTCCCCTCTATGTGTATATATGGAGAATCTACCTCACCTCTATGTGTGTATATACTGAGGAGACTCTACCTCATCTCTATTTGCATATACTGAAGGGAATCTACCTCACCTCTATGTGTATATACTGAGGAAAATCTACCTCACCTCTATGTGTATATACTGAGGAGAATCTACCTCCCCTCTATGTGTATATACTGAGGAGAATCTACCTCCCCTCTATGTGTATATACTGAGGAGAATCTACCTCCCCTCTATGTGTATATACTGAGGAGAATCTACCTCACCTCTGTATGTATATACTGAGGAGAATCTACCTCCCCTCTATGTGTATATACTGAGGAGAATCTACCTCACCTCTGTATTTATATACTGAGGAGAATCTACCTCACCTCTATGTGTATATACTGAGGAGAATCTACTTCACCTCTGTGTTTATATACTGAGAAGAATCTACCTTACCTCTGTATGTATATACTGAGGAGAATCTACCTCACCTCTAAGTGTATATAATGAGGAGACTCTACTTCACCTCTGTGTTTATATACTGAGGAGAATCTACCTCACCTCTGTGTATATACTGAGGAGAATCTACCTCACCTCTATGTGTATATACTGAGGAGAATCTACCTCACCTCTATGTGTATATACTGAGGAGAATCTACCTCCCCTCTGTGTGTATATAGTGAGGAGAATCTACCTCACCTCTATGTGTATATACTGAGGAGAATCTACCTCACCTCTTTGTGTATATACTGAGGAGAATCTACCTCAGCTTTGTGTTTATATACTGAGGAGAATCTACTTCACCTCTGTGTTTATATACTGAGAAGAATCAACCTTACCTCTGTATGTATATACTGAGGACAATCTACCTCACCTCTGTATATATATATAGACTTAGGAGAATCTACCTAACCTCTGTGAGTATATACTGAGGAGAATCTACCTCACCTCTATGTGTATATACTGAGGAGAATCTACCTCACCTCTATGTGTATATACTGCGGAGAATCTACCTCCCCTCTATGTGTATATACTGAGGAGAATCTACTTACCCTCTATGTGTATATACTGAGAAGAATCTACCTCCCCTCTATGTGTATATACTGAGGAGAATCTACCTCACCGCTATGTGTATATACTGAGGAGAATCTACCTCCCTCTATGTGTATATACTGAGGAGAATCTACCTCCCCTCTATGTGTATATACTGAGGAGAATCTACCTCACCTCTATGTGTATATCTGGAGGAGAATCTACCTCACCTCTGTGTGTATATACTGAGGACAATCTAACTCACCTCTCTGTGTGTGTATATATACTGAGGAGAATCTACCTCGCCTCTGTGTGTATATACTGAGGAGAATCTACCTCCCTCTATGTGTATATACTGAGGAGAATCTACCTCACCTCTATGTGTATATCTGGAGGAGAATCTACCTCACCTCTGTGTGTATATACTGAGGACAATCTAACTCACCTCTCTGTGTGTGTATATATACTGAGGAGAATCTACCTCACCTCTGTGTGTATATACTGAGGAGAATCTACCTCCCCTCTATGTGTATGTACTGAGGAGAATCTACCTCACCTCTATGTGTGTATACTGAGGAGAATCTACGTCACCTCTATGTGCATATACTGAGGAGAATTAACCTCATCTCTATGTATAAACACTGAGGAGAATTTACCTGACCTCCATGTGTATATACTGAGGAGAATCTACCTCACCACTATGTGTATATACTGAGGAGAATCTACCTCACCTCTATGTGTATATACTGAGGAGAATCTACCCCACCTCTATGTGTATATACTGAGGAGAATCTACCTCACCTCTATGTGTATATACTGAGGGGACTCTACCTAACCTCTATGTGTATATACTGAGGAGAATCTACCTCACCTCTATGTGTATATACTGAGGGGACTCTACCTAACCTCTATGTGTATATTCTGAGGAGAATCTACCTCCCCTCTATGTGTATATACTGAGGAATATCTAACTGAACTCTACGTGCATATACTGAGAAGAATGTACATTACCTCTATGTGTATATACTGAGGAGAATCTACCTCCCCTCTATGTGTATATACTGAGGGGAACCTACCTCACCGTTATGTGTATATACTGAGGAGAATCTACCTCACCTCCATGTGTATATACTGAGGAGAATCTACCTCACCTCTATGTGTATATACTGAGGAGAATCTACCTCACCTCTATGTGTATATTCTGAGGAGAATTAACCTCATCTCTATCTATATATACTGAGGAGAATTCACCTGACCTCTAATTGTATATACAGAGGAGAATCTACCTCACCTCTGTGTGTATATACTGAGGAGAATCTACCTCTTCATCCGGCGGTGCTCTAGAAGTGCTGAACGGCTGTGGAGGAAATCGCAAACGGCACCAGACTTCCTCCACTACAAATTCATGCTCAGAACCTACAACCTCGCCCTCCACCATGCCAAACAAGTCTACTTCACCTCTCTAGTCTCCTCATTATCGCACAACCCTAAACGGCTCTTTGATACTTTTCACTCCCTTCTCAGCCCAAAACCGCAGCCCCCAGTGACGGATCTCAGTGCTGAAGAGTTGGCTGCTTACTTCAAAAAGAAAATAGACGACATCCGTCAGGAAATAACTTCCCAACCCCAGACTAGCCCTGACCCTAGTCCTGTCAGCACTGCATCTAGCTCCTGCTCACTGTCTGTACTCAGACCAGCGACAGAGGAAGAAGTCTCCAAATTGCTCTTCTCTGCTCGCCCCACCACCTGCGCTAGCGACCCTCTCCCCTCACACCTCCTCCGTTCCTTCTCCCCAGTGGTCATCTCCCATCTCACCACTATATTCAACCTCTCTCTGACCTCTGGCATCTTTCCCTCTTCTTTCAAACACGCCATCATATCCCCACTGCTAAAGAAACCGACTCTGGACGCGACTGATGCTGCCAACTACAGACCCATCTCAAACCTCCCCTTCATCTCCAAACTACTAGAACGCCTGGTTTACTCCCGCCTTGTAAGCTATTTATCAGAGAACTCTCTCCTAGACCCCCTACAGTCTGGCTTCCGACCTCAACACTCGACAGAAACTGCCCTTACTAGGGTATCCAATGACCTACTGACAGCCAAATCGAGGGGCGATTACTCCCTACTGATCCTCCTCGACCTTTCTGCAGCGTTTGACACTGTTGACCACAAACTCCTCCTCAGTATGCTACGCTCCATTGGCCTAAAGGACACTGCCCTCTCCTGGTTCTCCTCTTACCTATCTGACCGCTCTTTCAGTGTCTCCTTTGCTGGCTCTACCTCCCCTCCTCTTCCCCTTGCTGTTGGGGTCCCCCAGGGCTCGGTCCTTGGCCCCCTTCTCTTCTCTATCTACACAGCCCCTATTGGACAAACCATCAGGAGTTTTGGCCTCAAATACCACCTGTACGCTGATGACACCCAGCTATACACCTCTGCCCGTGACATCTCTGCACCCTTCCTCCAAAACATCACTAACTGTCTGTCCGCTGTCTCTAACACTATGTCCTCTCTCTACCTAAAACTAAACCTCTCTAAAACTGACTTACTGGTATTTCCACCCTCCACTAACCGAACTCATCCTGACATCTCCATCTCAGTGTATGGCGCCACCATAACTCCTAGACAACACGCCCGCTGCCTTGGGGTCATATTTGACTCTGATCTCTCTTTTGCCCCCTACATCCAATCTCTGGCCCGAACATGTCAGCTGCACCTCAAGAACATCGCAAGAATCCGCTCTTTTCTCACTGTGGAGACGTTAAAAACGCTTATTGTCGCCCTCATCCACTCCCGGCTCGATTATTGCAACTCGTTGCTGATCGGCCTCCCCTGCACCAGACTCTACCCTCTCCAGTCCATCCTGAATGCCGCAGCCAGGCTCATCTTCCTGTCCAGCCGCTACTCGGACGCCTCTGTCCTGTGCCGGTCACTGCACTGGCTGCCCGTTAAATATAGAATTCAATTCAAACTCGCTACCTTCATCCACAAAGCCCTCCACAGTACAGCGCCACCCTATATCGCTTCCCTCATCCACAGCACCGCTCTACATTGTATCCCTCATCCACAGTGCAGCGCCCCCTATATCGCTTCCCTCATCTCAATCCATCAACCAGCCCGGGCTCTCCGCTCTGCTAATGAAACCAAACTGAGCGCCCCTTTAATTCGAACTTCTCATTCCCGCCTCCAAGACTTCTCCAGAGCAGCACCGGTCCTCTGGAACGCACTACCAAAGGCTACCCGAGCAATCCAGGACTCGCAGAACTTCAGGCGTGCTCTAAAAACGCACCTCTTCAGGGAGGCATACCGCATTCCCTAAACAAACCTCTCTGTACTCCGCCTGATAACATGCTCCCTGACCTACTGACTGCAATCCCTGCTAGCCATCATAAACCGCTCCTGCAGTCACACCGTTTCTGCCGTCACACGGCTAAATGTCTGACCATTGTCTATGTGTATAGCATCCCTCACTCTCCACCTCGCCATACCGGGCACATCTCCACCCCACCATACCGCGCACATCTCCACCCCCCCATACCGGGCACATCTCCACCCCACCATACCGCGCACATCTCCAGCCCCTTTACCCTCTGTATCACCCCATTACTTGTAGTATGTAAGCTCGTTGGAGCAGGACCCGCACCCCTATTGTATCAATTAACTGATTACTATATGTAACCGTGGTTCTGTAATGTTTGTATTTTGTCTTTCTGTATTCCCCCCTGTCTATGTAAGCGCTGCGGAATATGTTGGCGCTATACAAATAAAGATTATTATTATTATTATTACCTCACCTCTGTGTGTATATACTGAGAAGAATCTACCACACCTCTATGTGTATATACTGAGGAAAATTTACATAATCTCTATGTGCATATATTGATGAAAATGTATCTCACCTCTGTATGTATATGCTGAGGAGAATCTACCGTACCTCTATTTGTACATACTGGATAGAATCTGCCTCACCCCTATGTGTATATAGTGAGGAGAATCTACCTCACCTCTATGTGTATATACTAGGGAGACTCTACCTCACCTCTATGTGTATAGACTGAGGAGAATCTACCTCACCTCTATGTGGATAGACTGAGGAGAATCTATCTCACCTATATGTGTATATACTGAGGATAATCTGCCTCACCTCTATGTATATATACTGAGCAGAATCTACCTCACCTCTATATGTATATACTGAGGAGAATCTACCTCACCTCTATGTGTATATACTGAGGAGAATCTACCCCACCTCTCTTTGTATATACCGAGGAGAATCTACCTCACCACTGTATGTATATACTGAGGAGAATCTACCTCCCCTCTATGTGTATATACTGAGGAGAATCTACCTCACCTCTATGTGGATAGACTGAGGAGAATCTATCTCACCTATATGTGTATATACTGAGGATAATCTGCCTCACCTCTATGTATATATACTGAGCAGAATCTACCTCACCTCTATATGTATATACTGAGGAGAATCTACCTCCCCTCTATGTGTATATACTGAGGAGAATCTACCCCACCTCTCTTTGTATATACCGAGGAGAATCTACCTCACCACTGTATGTATATACTGAGGAGAATCTACCTCCCCTCTATGTGTATATACTGAGGAGAATCTACCTCACCTCTATGTGTATATACTGAGGAGAATCTACCTCACCTCTAAGTGTATATAATGAGGAGAATCTACTTCAACTCTGTGTTTATATACTGAGAAGAATATACCTTACCTCTGTATGTATATACTGAGGAGAATCTACCTCACCTCTGTATATATATATCTATATATCTATATATCTATATATATATATATATATATATATATATATACTTAGGAGAATCTACCTGACCTCTGTGTGTATATACTGAGGAGAATCTACCTCACCTCTATGTGTATATACTGCGGAGAATATACCTCCCCTCTATGTGTACATACTGAGGAGAATCTACCTACCCTCTATGTGTATATACTGAGAAGAATCTACCTCCCCTCTATGTGTATATACTGAGGAGAATCTACCTCACCTCTGTGTGTATATACTGAGGAGAATCTACCTCACCTCTATGTGTATATACTGAGGAGAATCTACCTCACCTCTATGTGTATATACTGCGGAGAATCTACCTCACCTCTATGTGTATATACTGAGGAGAATCTACCTACCCTCTATGTGTATATACTGAGGAGAATCTACCTCCCCTCTATGTGTATATACTGAGGAGAATCTACCTCACCGCTATGTGTATATACTGAGGAGAATCTACCTCCCCTCTATGTGTATATACTGAGGAGAATCTACCTCACCTCTATGTGTATATACTGAGGAGAATCTACCTCACCTCTATGTGTATATACTGAGGAGAATCTACCTCACCTCTATGTGTATATACTGAGGAGAATCTACCTCACCTCTATGTGTATATCTGGAGGAGAATCTACCTCACCTCTGTGTGTATATACTGAGGAGAATCTAACTCACCTCTCTGTGTGTGTATATATACTGAGGAGAATCTACCTCACCTCTATGTATATACTGTGGAGAATCTACCTCCCTCTATGTGTATATACTGAGGAGAATCTACCTCACCACTATGTGTATATACTGAGGAGAATCTACCTCACCTCTATGTGTATATACTGAGGAGAATCTACCCCACCTCTATGTGTATATACTGAGGAGAATCTACCTCACCTCTATTTGTATATTCTGAGGAGAATCTACCTCCCCTCTGTGTGTTTATACTGAGGAGAATCTACCTCACCTCTATGTGTATATACTGAGGAGAATCTACCTCACCTCTATGTGTATATCTGGAGGAGAATCTACCTCACCTCTGTGTGTATATACTGAGGAGAATCTACCTCACCTCTATGTGTATATACTGAGGAATATCTAACTGAACTCTACGTGCATATACTGAGGAGAATCTACCTCACCTCTATGTGTATATACTGAGGAGAATCTACCTCACCTCTATGTGTATATACTGAGGAGAATCCACCTCATCTCTATGTGTATATACTGAGGAGAATCCACCTCATCTCTATGTGTATATACTGAGGAGAATCTACCTTACCTCTATGTGTATATACTGAGGAGAATCTACCTCACCTCTATGTGCATATACTGAGGAGAATTAACCTCATCTCTATGTATATATACTGAGAATTCACCTGACCTCTAATTGTATATACAGAGGAGAATCTACCTCACCTCTATGTGTATATACTGAGGAGAATCCACCTCATCTCTATGTGTATATACTGAGGGGAACCTACCTCACCGTTATGTGTATATACTAAGGAGAATCTACCTCACCTCTATGTGTATATACTGAGGAGAATCCACCTCATCTCTATGTGTATATACTGAGGAGAATCTACCTCACCTCTATGCGTATATACTGAGGAGAATCTACCTTACCTCTATGTGTATATACTGAGGAGAATCTACCTCACCTCTATGTGTATAAACTGAGGAGAATTAACCTCATCTCTATGTATATATACTGAGGAGAATTCACCTGACCTCTAATTGTATATACAGAGGAGAATCTACCTCACCTCTATGTGTATATACTGAGGAGAATCCACCTCCCCTCTATGTGTGTATATACTGAGAAGAATCTACCTCCCCTCTATGTGTATATACTGAGAAGAATCTACCACACCTCTATGTGTATATACTGAGGAAAATTTACATAATCTCTACGTGTATATATTGATGATAATGTATCTCACCTCTATGTGTATATACTGAGGAGAATCTACCTCACCTCTATGTATATATACTGAGGAGAATCTACCTCACCTCTATGTGTATATACTGAGGAGAATCTACCTCACCTCTATGTGTATGTACTGAGGAGAATCTACCTGACCTCTATGTGTATATACTGAGGAGAATCTACCTCCCCTCTATGTGTATATACTGAGGAGAATCTACCTCACCTCTATGTGTATATACTGAGGAGAATCTACCTCCCCTCTGTGTGTATATACTGAGGAGAATCCACCTCCCCTCTATGTGTATATACTGAGGAGAATCTACCTCCCCTCTATGTGTATATACTGAGGAGAATCTACCTCCCCTCTATGTGTATATACTGAGGAGAATCTACCTCACCACTATGTGTATATACTGAGGAGAATCTACCTCACCTTTATGTGTATATACTGAGGAGAATCTACCCCACCTCTATGTGTATATACTGAGGAGAATCTACCTCACCTCTATTTGTATATTCTGAGGAGAATCTACCTCACCTCTATGTGTATATACTGAGGAAAATTTACATAATCTCTATGTGTATATATTGATGATAATGTATCTCACCTCTGTATGTATATGCTGAGGAGAATCTACCTCCCCTCTATTTGTACATACTGGAGAGAATCTGCCTCACCCCTATGTGTATATACTGAGGAGAATCAACCTCCCCTCAATGTGTATATACTGAGGAGAATCTACCTCACATCTATCTGTATATACTGAGGAGAATCTACCTCACCTCTATGTGTATATACTGAGGAGAATCTATCTCACCTATATGTGTATATACTGAGGATAATCTACCTCCCCTCTATGTGTATATACTGAGGAGAATCTACCCTACCTCTCTTTGTATATACCGAGGAGAATCTACCTCACCACTGTATGTATATACTGAGGAGAATCTACCTCCCCTCTATGTGTATATACTGAGGAGAATCTACCCCACCTCTCTTTGTATATACTGAGGAGAATCTACCTCACCTCTATGTGTATATACTGAGGGGAATCTACCTCTACCTTTATGTGTATATACTGAGGAATATCTAACTGAACTCTACATGTATATACTGCGGAGAATCTGCGTTACCTCTGTGTTTCATATACCGAGGAGAATCTACCTCCCCTCTATGTATATAAACTGAGGAGAATCTACCTCACCTCTGTGTATATACTGTGGAGAATCTACCTCACCTCTATTTGTATATACTGATGAGAATCTACCTCACCTCTATTTGTATATACTGATGAGAATCTACCTCACCTCTATGTGTATATACTGAGGAGAATCTACCTCACCTCTATATGTATATACCGGGGAGAATGTACCTCACCTCTATGTGTATATATAATAATTATACTCTAGCACACCTCTCCTGTGTATATACTGATGATAATCTACTCACCTCTATGTGTATATACTGAGGAGCATCTACCTCACTACTATTTGTTTATACTGATGATAATCTACCTCACCTCTATGTGTATATAGTGAGGAGAATGTACCTTACCTCTATGTGTATATACTGAGGAGAATCTACCTCACGCCTTTATGTATATACTGGGGAGAATCTACCTCACCTCTATGTGTATATACTGAGGAGAATCTACCTCACCCCTATGTGTATATACTGAGGAGAATCTACCTCACCTCTATGTGTATATACTGAGGAGAATCTACCTCACCTCTATGTGTATATACTGAGGAGAATCTACCTCAACTATATGTGTATATATACTGAGGAGAATCTACCTCCCCTCTCTGTGTATATACTGAGAAGAATCTACCTCACCACTATGTGTATATACTGGGGAGAATCTACCTCACCTCCGTGTATATACTGAGGAGAATCTACCTCCCCTCTATGTGTATATACTGGGGAGAATCTACCTCACCTCCGTGTATATACTGAGGAGAATCTACCTCACCTCTATGTGTATATACTGAGGAGAATCTACCTCCCCTCTATGTGTATATACTGTGGAGAATCTACCTCACCACTATGTGTATATACTGAGGAGAATCTACCTCACCTGTATGTTTATATACTGAGGAGAATCTACCTCCCCTCTCTGTGTATATACTGAGGAGAACCTACCTCACCTCTGTGTGTATATAGTGAGTAGAATCTACCTTACCTCTGTGTATATTCTGAGGAGAATCTAACGAGAGCAAAGCCGCTGTTTGCAGAGTTATCAGCGGCGTCCTGTTCCGCCTGCATTTAACTTTTAAGTAGCTAGTTAGTTATGAGTTTATGCAAAGATGATCGCTCAAAACTGTCAGTACTTTGAGTGATTATTAAGAGATCATTTTTAAGTGTAAATGGGGCTTCAGAAAAGGCCGCAACCTCCAGTCTAGGGACAGCTTTGAATAAAAAGGGGCGTTACCTTTAAGGGTATAAAGTGATGAGAGTGGGAAGGGCAGCACATTCTGCAGAGGGACATCGGTACATGCAGTCTGAGGAGAATCTAATGCTCCTCTATGTGTAGACATATTTTATTCCTCGCTTTCTCCATGTGAACAACAGGTAAACGCCTGTACCAAGGTAACTCGGGCGAAGCCAGGTATATCAACTAGTATCATATATTTTATATATATATATATATATATATATATATATATATATATATATATATATATATATATGTCAATATTAAAAGTCAACCTGCATCTTGTATATGGGGGGCTAGCTCGAGGGGTGTCTGATGCTTACCAAGCAGCCGGTGTTCAAGTCTCTCGCGATGGCCTGCTGCGCTGCTGAAGGCTGCCGTGTCCTCCTTCACGCCGACAGAGCAGTGTCATAGAATGACTGTGATTGGTTAATCCAGCGCCGGCTTTCATTGGCTGCCCGGAGCTGGATTAACCACTTAGAGCATTAGCTTGCTGGAGGCAGGGTATTCAAACCCTGCTTCCAGGAAGTACTGCTCTGTCGGCGTGAGGGAGGACACAGCAGCCTGCAGCAGTGTCACAGGCCATCGCGAGGGACCTGAACGCTGGTTGCTAGCTAAGTATTGTTTTGTTTTTTTCATGTAGCCTAGCTAGTCCTGTTATTTGTTCAAAAAAGTTATTTTTTAACAGTGACCTATAGTGGGATTTAAACATATAACAGTACTATGTATTGTTTAATGCATAAAATCTTTTTTTCGTAATTTTGGGTGGGAAAGTAGGGGTGCATCTTATACATGGAAAAATACGGTACTTCTTCTGAGGGCGATGTTACTGGCAATGAGTGTATTTTATATATATATATATATATATATATATATATATATGCACATATACACACACACATATATACTCTTTCTATGGGAGGGATGTAGAAAACTACCGGCCTGTGAGCCTGACTTCTATACCGGGAAAGATCTTTGAACAAATTATTAAACAGCATGTATGCAAGTACTTGGATGAGAATGGAGTAATTAAAGGGGTTGTCTCGCGGCAGCAAGTGGGTCTATACACTTCTGTATGGCCATATTAATGCACTTTGTAATGTACATTGTGCATTAATTATGAGCCATACAGAAGTTATTCACTTACCTGTTCCGTTGCTGGTGTCCTCGTCTCCATGGTGCCGTCTAATTTTCAGCGTCTAATCGCCCGATTAGACGCGCTTGCGCAGTCCGGTCTTCTCCGTGTTGAATGGGGCTGCTCGTGCAGGAGAGCTGCTCCTTGTAGCTCCGCCGCGTCACGTGTGCCGATTCCAGCCAATCAGGAGGCTGGAATCGGCAATGGACCGCACAGAAGACCTGCGGTCCACCGAGGGTGAAGATCCCGGCGGCCATCTTTGCAAGGTAAGTAAGAAGTCACTGGAGCGCGGGGATTCGGGTAAGTACTATCCGTTTTTTTTTTTTCAACACATGCATCGGGTTTGTCTCGCGCCAAACGGGGGGGGCTATTGAAGAAAAAAACAAACCTGTTTCGGCGCGGGACAACTCCTTTAACTAGAGCCAGCATGGGTTTGTAACAAACAAGTCATGCCAGATGAATCTAATCTCCTTCTATGACAGAATCACTGACTGGGTTGATCAGGGAAATGCGGTGGATATAGTGTATCTTGGCTTTAGTAAAGCATTTGACAAAGTATCTCATACCATACTTATTGGAAAAATGCCCAAATCTGGGATTGACAAGGCAACTGTTAGGTGGATTCACAACTGGCTGAGTGATCTACTCAAAGGGTGGTCATAAATGGCTGCACATCCCAGTGGAAGAATGTACCAAGTGGGGACCACAAGGCTCTGTCCTGGGCCCAGTGTTGGTCAACATTGTTATAAATGATCTGGGGGAGGGAATTGTGGGAAACTGATCAAATGTGCCAACGACACAAAGCTAGGAGTGATAGTTAACACTAGGGAACAGAGAGAGGATTCAAAAAGATCTAGGAAAGCTTGTACAGTGGGTGACGACTAACAGAATGGTATTTGACAAGGAGAAATGGAAAGTCCTACATCTGGGCAAGAAAAATGAAGAAAGCGCATACAGAATGTGAGGAATTGGGCTAAGCAGCACATGTGAAAAAGACTTGGGTATACTAATAGATCATAGACTGAACATGAGTCAACAATGTGATGCAGCAGCCAAAAAGGCAAACACAATTCTGGGATGTATTAAGAGAAGCAGAGAGTATAGATCACTCTTCACACGAGTGTGTGGTTAAACATTGCGTGTGTATAACATTTTACCGCTGTGTGAGCCGGCGTATGGCCGCGATTTTGTACTGCACATAAGAGCGTATCTGATACACGCTGTCAGTATCTCACAGACGCTGTCATTCACAGTCTTCCTGGTTTCATTTCTTTCTTTTACGCTGTATGGCTTAGCGACATTGCGTATGAACGCCCCACGTACGCATTGTAGTTACATATGTACAGCGTTTTATACACACACATAGATAACAATAGGACTCTACTGCATGTAATACGCAGTAAAGTAGAACGTGCTGCGCTCTTTTTAACATGCATATTATACACAAGGAATAAACTCTAGTATGAGTGGGACAGCGAGAACCAATGTAGCTCAATTATACGCAATTCAAGCACGCTCGTGTGAATGAGCTCTAACTGCCACCTGGCACAATGGTAGCGGGCATAGCAGGACTGTTTACAGTATGAATGTCATTCTGGTACTTGTAGTTTCACAACTGTTATAAATATACCACCTCTTGTGTGTGATAATGGGGGGCCGCAGCAGAACCGGGTGTTATCCATCTACAACCATTAATAGTATGCATGATGTCACTGCGCATGCGCTGAAGCTGATAGAGCCTCGCCGCAGTCTCTCTGGCCGTCACTGTCTCCAGAGAGCAGCACGATGGGTGTGGTTGTGTGGATGGAGGGGGACACGTTCAGTAGTGGAACTGCTCATTGGACTGTTTGAGAGCAACAAGCAAACTGCGCAAGCAGCACCGAGAAGCATTTTTGTTTTTTGCATTGGAACCACTGAGGAAGCGAGGTAGATGCAGATGTATCCGTTCATCACACATCATACATTAGGATTACTTTACTAGGGTGAATGGAGATAACCAACTTGCTTTAATGATACAATTCTGTCTGCCTGCAGCCACCACTAGAGGGAGCTCTAAGGTCCAGTGTAATAAGCACACAGTGAGCTTCCCCCAGTGGCGACTGCAGGTAGTCAGCATGCTATTAAACCTATGCAGCAGGGGTGCCCCAAGCCTTTATGGTGCCTGAGGCAAAGTGTGACATGGCGCCCCCTTCCCTACACAAAAACACTAATGGTACAGGCATTAAAGTGACAGAATATCAGTGTCCTCCTTAGCGGCCTCAGTAGTAATAGTGACTCCTATAGTGGTCGCAGTATTAAAAGTGCTCCTGTTAGTGGTCCCAGTGGTAATAATGACCCTCCAGTAATGTCCCTAATATACTGTCCCCCTTAACACTGAGCCCAGGAGTAGTAGTAGTGTCCTTGTTAATGGCCCTAGTAGTAATAGCGACCGTTAGGAGCCTTAGTAGTGACTCCTATTGTGGTCGTAGTACTAATAATGCCCCCCCCCCCCTTCCTTCCCGGTCACAGTGGTAACAGTGTCCCATTAGTGGTTCCACTAGTAACATTAACCCTCCAGTAGTGGCCCCAATATAGTGTCCCCCCTAAAGGCTCCATTAGTAATAGTGACCTCAGTAGTAGTAATGTCCATTTGGAGCCTTAGTAGTGACTCCTATTGTGGTCCCTTGTAGTGGACCTCGGGCAGCAACCCGACAAGCACTAAACTTCCTCCATCCGCAGCTCGCTTCTGGCGTCCTCCGCAGTTGTAATCAGTCTGTGACCTCTCCCTCGTCTGGGCTGCGGATGGGCCATCGTCTGGGGTTGCTTCCCCGTTGGCTTGCAGCTAGCAATTATTTTTTATTGTCTGAGTGGTAACCCGCCGCCCCCCTGAGGTCCTCATGGGAGGGACCCCGTCTGCACGCAGGGGGCTTGGAGCTCCGACGGCTGTCGATGTATTAGATTCTGTGTTGATTACTCTAAGATAGTTAAGGAGATGCTGGGGGGCATTCGCCCTATTCTTGCACTGACACCCCCAGATCTTCCTGCAGGCGGCCTCTGAAGTAGGACTCTCCCAGCTCCTTCTGTCTGCTCTGCAGATGAGGGGATTCAGGGCCACCTGACACGTCTGGGGATAAGAGTGACAGTCAGAGAAAAGGTGGAAGGAAGTTTTCTTCCAGCGGGGTCGGGCAGATATTTCCTACGAGTCCCACCGCGGCGGCGGTTCCTGTGGCTCACCTGTGGGACATCCTGTTATGTGATGAGCCGGCGGCGCGGTGATGTCATCTAAGACAGCACTCTGTTGTGTGATACCGCTGACCTATTACCGCACGCAGTGTTATTGCAGTCCTGCAGCACGTGAAAACACAGGAGGAAAGACCAGCAACGGGGATTTTTTTGCAAAAGGAAAATATGTGATCAGGTTTCCTTCTGAAGCAACAGATTTGTATTTCCCATGTAACAACGTACCGAAGGGACAGATATCAGTGCAGGCCGAGTGTGGAAGTACCCAGCGACCCCTGCCCTACTGCTACAGCCTGTGCTATACTACCTCCATTACCCCATCTACCAGCGTTGGACTCCTTTGGCCTTCAGACCTGCAGCAGTTCCCCGTGGTGTAGATCCCACTCAGTGATGAGATCCTCCTGCAGGAATATCGGCCCCTCTGGACAGGAAGCTTCTTGTAGTGGCTGCAGATTAGACGGCGGTGCTGACATGTTCTGACCGGCTGACAGGAAGGGGTCAGCGATTCATGCTACTTGTGCCAAATTCTGACCTCCCATCAGCACCATTCTCAGTATACTCTCCACACTGTTACATGAGAAACCCCCCTGCGGTTGGCGGTGAGACCCCGGCTAGTCCAGCACCGCTGACCGGCCTCGTTGGAAGTCGCTCCGATCGCTGGATTTTCCCACCTAATGTGGATTCACACTGAAACTGATCCATGGATAACGTGTCACGTCTGACCTAAAGGTCATCCTTGGATCCTGATTATTTTACTTTTCCTTGCAGCTCTGCAGTCAGTGCGGTCTCCAAACGCTGAGCTTGCGGAAGGAATTGAACAGAAGCCAGAAAGCAACAGCTCAGGTGGGTCGGCCAGGTGTTCCAGAACCTCAAAGTGAAGATGAACCAATTTCTGGCGCCCCACCTCACTGACTCGCAGACGGCGCTCACTTCAGATCTGTAAAGTAATGATGGAATCAGAACGACACCGAGGTCAGAGACATAAATACAGGGGAGCGATGGGATGAAAGTGTTATTAGTGTACAAGCCGGTAGAACAGGGAAAGCCAAAGACTGGTCCGCCCTCCGCGGGTTCTAGAAAAGATGGATGACAACAGGAAGCCGTGCATGATTTCAGGTGGTAAAAGACTAACATGAAGTTACTGTACACTACGTAGACAGAAGTATTGGCCCCCCAGCAGTCCTGTGCGGTCCGGTGATGTGTAGCATCAGGTATAAAGGAGAGGAACCCACAGGAGACCCCAGTACAGAAACCATTATGATGGGGGATACCACCAGGTGTAGCGCTGACAACGGGGTCTGGTGGGGGGATGTCACCAGGTGTAGCGCTGACAACGGGGTCTGGTGGTGGGATGTCATCAGGGGTAGAGCTGACAACGGGGTCTGGTGGGGGGGATGTCACCAGGGGTAGAGCTGACAACAGGGTCTGGTGGTTGGATGTCACCAGGTGTAGAGCTGACAACGGAGTCTTGTGCTAGGATGTCACAAGGTGAAGAGCTGACAACGGGGTCTGGTGGTGGGATGTCACCAGGTGTACAGCTGACAACAGGGTCTGGTGGTTGGATGTCACCAGGTGTAGAGCTGACAACGGAGTCTGGTGGTGGGATGTCACAAGGTGAAGAGCTGACAACGGGGTCTGGTGGTGGGATGTCACCAGGTGTAGAGCTGACAACGGGGTCTGGTGGGGGGGAAGTCACCAGGTGTAGACCTGATAACAGGGTCTGATGGGGGAAGTCACCAGGTGTAGAGCTGACAACGGGGTCTGGTGGGGGGATGTCACCAGGTGTAGAGCTCACAACGGAATCTGGTGGTTGGATGTCACCAGGTGTAGAGCTGACAACAGGGTCTGGTGGGGGAAAGTCACCAGGTGTAGAGCTGACAACAGGATCTGGTCGTTGGATGTCATCAGGGGTAGAGCTGACAACGGAGTCTGGTGGGGGGATGTCACCAGGTGTAGAGCTCACAACGGAATCTGGTGGTTGGATGTCACCAGGTGTAGAGCTGACAACGGGGTCTGATGGTGGGATACCACCAGGTGTAGCGCTGACAACAGGGTCTGGTAGTTGGATGTCACCAGGTGTAGAGCTGACAACGGAGTCTTGTGCTGGGATGTCACAAGGTGAAGAGCTGACAACGGGGTCTGGTGGTGGGATGTCACCAGGTGTAGAGCTGACAACGGGGTCTGGTGGTGGGATGTCACCAGGTGTAGAGCTGACAACGGGGTCTGGTGGAGGGATGTCACCAAGTGTAGAGCTGACAATGGGGTCTGACGGGGGAATGTCACAAGGTGTAGAGCTGACAACGGGGTCTGTTGGAGGCATGTCACCAGGTGTAGAGCTGACAACAGGGTCTGGTGGGGGAAAGTCACCAGGTGTAAAGCTGACAACAGGATCTGGTCATTGGATGTCACCAGGTGTAGAGCTGACAACGGAGTCTGGTGGTGGGATGTCACCAGGTGTAGAGCTGACAAAGGGGTCCGGTGGGGGGATGTCACCAGGTGTAGAGCTCACAACGGGATCGGGTGGTTGGATGTCACCAGGTGTAGAGCTGACAACGGGGTCTGGTGGTGGGATGTCACAAGGTGAAGAGCTGACAACAGGATCTGGTGGTGGGATGTCACCAAGTGTAGAGCTGACAATGGGGTCTGACGGGGGAATGTCACAAGGTGTAGAGCTGACAACGGGGTCTGTTGGAGGCATGTCACCAGGTGTAGAGCTGACAACAGGATCTGGTGGTTGGATGTCACCAGGTGTAGAGCTGACAACGGGGTCTGGTGGTGGGATGTCACCAAGTGTAGAGCTGACAATGGGGTCTGACGGGGGAATGTCACAAGGTGTAGCGCTGACAACGGGGTCTGTTGGAGGCATGTCACCAGGTGTAGAGCTGACAACAGGATCTGGTGGTTGGATGTCACCAGGTGTAGAGCTGACAACGGGGTCTGGTGGGGGAATGTCACCAGGTGTAGAGCTGACAACGGGGTCTGGTGGGGGGGAAGTCACCACGTGTAGAGCTGATAACAGGGTCTGATAGGGGAAGTCACCAGGTGTAGAGCTGCCAATGGGGTCTGGTGGGGGGAATGCACCAGGTGTAGAGCTGACAACGGGGTCTAGTGGGGGGATGTCACCAGGTGTAGAGCTCACAACGGAATCTGGTGGTTGGATGTCACCAGGTGTAGAGCTGACAACAGGGTCTGGTGGGGGAAAGTCACCAGGTGTAAAGCTGACAACAGGATCTGGTCGTTGGATGTCACCAGGTGTAGAGCTGACAACGGAGTCTGGTGGTGGGATGTCACCAGGTGTAGAGCTGACAAAGGGGTCCGGTGGGGGGATGTCACCAGGTGTAGAGCTCACAACGGGATCGGGTGGTTGGATGTCACCAGGTGTAGAGCTGACAACGGGGTCTGGTGGTGGGATGTCACAAGGTGAAGAGCTGACAACAGGATCTGGTGGTGGGATGTCACCAAGTGTAGAGCTGACAATGGGGTCTGACGGGGGAATGTCACAAGGTGTAGAGCTGACAACGGGGTCTGTTGGAGGCATGTCACCAGGTGTAGAACTGACAACAGGATCTGGTGGTTGGATGTCACCAGGTGTAGAGCTGACAACAGGATCTGGTGGTTGGATGTCACCAGGTGTAGAGCTGACAACGGGGTCTGGTGGGGGGGAAGTCACCAGGTGTAGAGCTGACAACGGGGTCTGGTGGGGGGATGTCACCAGGTGTAGAGCTCATAACGGAGTCTGGTGGTGGGATGTCACCAGGTGTAGAGCTGACAAAGGGGTCCGGTGGTTGGATGTCACCAGGTGTAGAGCTCACAATGGGATCGGGTGGTTGGATGTCACCAGGTGTAGAGCTGACAACGGGGTCTGGTGGTGGGATGTCACAAGGTGAAGAGCTGACAACAGGATCTGGTGGTGGGATGTCACCAAGTGTAGAGCTGACAATGGGGTCTGACGGGGGAATGTCACCAGGTGTAGAGCTGACAACAGGGTCTGGTGGGGGGGAAGTCACCAGGTGTAGAGCTGATAATAGGATCTGGTGGGGGGATGTCACCAGGTGTAGAGCTCACAACGGGATCTGGTGGTTGGATGTTACCAGGTGTAGAGCTGACAACAGGGTGTGGTGGGGGAAAGTCACCAGGTGTAGGGCTGACAATGGGGTCAGGTGGGGGGAAGTCACTAGGTGTAGAGCTGACAACAGGGTCTGGTGGGGGGAAGTTACCAGGTGTAGAGCTGACAATGGGGTCTGGCGGGGGGATGTCACCAGGTGTAGAGCTGACAATGGGGTCTGATGGTGGGATGTCACCAGGTATAGCGTCGACAACGGGGTCTGGTGGGGGATGTCACCAGGTGTAGAACTGACAACGGGGTCTGGTGGGGGATGTCACCATGTGTAGAACTGACAACGGGGTCTGGTGGGGGATTCCACCAAGTGTAGAGCTGACAACGGGGTGTGGGGATACCGGGTGGGGGTGGGGGGGTTGTCACCAGGTGAAGAGCTGATAACGGGTCTGGTGGGGGATGTCGCCAGGTGTATAGCTGACAACAGGGTCTGGTGGTTGGATGTCACCTGGTGTGAAGCTGACAACTGGGTCTGGTGGTGGGGTGTCATCAGATGTAGAGCTGACAACGGAGTCTGGTGGAGGGATGTCACCCAGTGTAGAGCTGACAACGAGGCCTGGTGGCGGGATGTCACCACCCAATCAGTACGGGACATCACAGCTTCTGGACCTTCCAGAGTCCACTGTTGGCCATGTTTTGGGAGATGGTGCCGCCACGTTCAGAGAGACCTGGTAAACTGACAGAACGTGGACAACGAAGCCTTGTAGGAGCTGTGAAGACATCATACACATCGTCTGCCCTCACTCAGGAGGTCTCACAGGCCATTGGAACATCCATTAGTACCAGAACCCTCAGTGAAGGGCTACCATGGATGAGCAGCTGCACACGACATCCCAGCAGTGACTGCACATTGACACCTGAGATGGTGCTTGGAGTGACAAACTGTTAGTGAGTGGAAGCAAGTGCTGTGGCCAGATGAATCACTGTACACCATATTCCCATCGGATGGCGACACTTGGGTGTGGCGGGTTGCCCAGAGAGCGATTTCTACGTGACGGCATTGTCCCAATAGTGAGGTTTGGAGGAGGTTCTGTTATGGTATGTGGGTGTATGTGTGTGGGGGGGGTGTTCTGCTGGGAAGGACTAGGTCCAATGGTTATAGTGAAGTCCACCCTCACCACCAACGGGCACAGAGACATCCCAGACAATGTGGCATCACCTGCCCTGTGGTAATACTCTGGTTCAGCTCCGTGTCTTCACCAACATGACCGGGCGCCATGTCATACGGCACTCAGTGTGGGGGAGCAGAACATCTGCAGACTTCAATGGCCCAAAGTCTGGAGCTCAGTGTTATAGAGCGGGAGGATCTAGACCGCCGTATCCGTGCGCCCAACACACCCATCATCGCCCCATCACTATCTGAAGCCCCTCCAGGAATGGAGGCAAATCCCTCCACACATCTATGGGGATCTGGTGGGAAGCGGCCGCAGAGGGCGACTGCAGTTATGGAGACCAAAGGCGCCAGCCAATGCCATCCCCTCCCATGTGTCCCCGTACGTCTGCCATCATAGTGTGTCTCAGTATTAGACGTTCCGTTATTATTTTGTGCTCCTTTAACTAGAAACAAGAGAAATATTGGGCGATTTTGATGTCTTTCACCTCTTGTTGGCCATTTATCAACCACTTGATGACGTGGTGTGCGAACATGTGACTGTCACAGCCAATCCCTGCAGTGCTATGCCAACACCATTGAGGTCACAGTTGCAGCCGGTGATTGGTTACAGCGGTCACACTTTGTGTTATGACATCACTGGAGTCGAATGACCAGAAGCCGTTGGGAGACGGAGGAAGCATCGATGCCGGAGAGCCGGGGATCAGCAGGGTGTAGAAGGCCTCTGTTATTTATACAATGTCCGTCTCCAGACCCTCCAGTTACTCCACCAGTATGGGGGGCAGCCAGGAGGTGACATTTTAGATAGAGCCCTCCAGCCATAGATGTAGCAGCAAATACAACTATTGCTAATGAAATAATTCAGGAGCATCATTTGTTCTAATTCAACATTGTGCAGTTCCTCGATTACTCCTCCTGGAAATGTAGAAATTAAAAATGTGGGTGTCACCATTCTCTTTGGGGCGTGTCCTAACTCTATAACTGCCAACAGTACCAGACTGTGCCAGAACCCACCTTGTAACTAGGGGGATGGCAGCACTCACTTGCAGCTCTTGTCAGTTTCCAGGAGGGATTAAAAGGGTAATGCACAATGCAGAAGGGATGCTCCACAATTACTGAAGGAGGTGCCAGGAGTGCCAACAGGTGCCCTTTAACCCCTTACTGACATGCCCTGTTTTGGACCTAAGGACGCAATGCTTCTCCCATTAAAAACAGTTATCCTCTATCGCCTGGCTAGGGGCTAGATGTCTGATGGTTGGGGGTCCCTGTGCTGGGCCCCATGACCCCAAACCGGCAGGTACAAACACCCCATGTGAATAGACTGGCAGCATCCAGGCTCCCAACAAGTGAGGGGCTGCATTTCAGCACATGGGGTTGGGGATTTGGTCCGGTTTGGCGGTGTCCTCAATGCTGAGCAATGCAGGCAGATACCATCAGGGAGGCGTCCGGTTGGCTGGATGGTGGGGGTTGTTGTCTTGTTGCAGAATAAATACAAAGCTGATGTCAATAAGAACCATCTCCAGCGCTGGGAAGAACAGGGAGTCCTGGAAGTGCTGCTGTGGCCCCCACTGATCTCACATCATCCCGTCTGTCTGGGATTACATGAAGAGACAGAAGGATTGGAGCGAGCCGACATCCACAGAAGATCTGGACCCTCCCTGCCGAGTGTCTTCAAAAACTGTGTGCAAGTGTCCCGAGAAGGTGAGGAGCCTCACACCGGATACTGATGGGTTACCTTTCCCTCTTCTTCAGTCACTTTGTATTTTGTTAATTGACAAAAAATATACTATTAACCCTTCGATTCCTGGAAGCGTTCTCACCCTGCAGCAGATTTTCCACAGCTGCCCACAACTTTTGCGCAGTCCTGTGTATACCTTACAGCGTGAGGAAGGTATATATCGCCCTAATAAATGTAGGAAAACACTAAATGATCATTTATGCTAATCCAGTCTAAATTCTGTCGGGGCGCGTTCTTCTCGCTCTCTCCAGCTCTCCTTCGGGATCTCCTAGGGCGACCACAGATTGTAAGAATATCTAATGAACCCCGAGGCGCGCGGGGACACAAGCGCGATGTGTCTGGAATAGAAGAGAATGCCGAAGCTTTAACTGTGACAGCCCTGCGCCTACACGGATACTTACCGGAGACACAGCCGGGCAGCGTTACCTACCTGCAGTTAGAACATGGGGGTGTTACCGGCGGGTACCATGTGATCATCCAATCCTACACCGAGGAGCGGCCGATCACAGATACGCAGAAGGAATGACAAGCCTTAGACTCACGCGGGTCACAGAGATGAAGAGACCATGAAGCCGGACACTCCGGTAGACGCCTTTATTGTCAGATTACTCCACTCTTTACTTGTAGATGCAGCAGAGCTAAAAGTGTCACCGGAGGGGCGGCTGGGGCGATCGGAGAAGTCCTCAGTGTATGATCGGTGGCGATCCGACCTCATCGGCAGGCAGGAGACCGTACATTGAAAGTCTCGGACAAACCCTTTGATGTTGAAGCCGGCACCAGGATCAGCTGATCGTCGAGGGTCTCGCTCCCGGCACAGTGGCAGCCTTCTCTGGCCATGGACAAACGGCATGCTGACGGACGCTCGTTACCGCGGGTCACATGCAGCAGTGCATCGCCAATAAGCGGTAGTAAGATTCCTCCCAATACAGGCTGCTTTCATGGGCAGCACATTCCCCAATTCCACGGGCAGATGAGCGGCTAACGATTGCGCGTTTACATGAACGTATAAAGGATCCAATTAGCCAATGGGGGTCAGCGCGTTCAGATAAGCTGATAATGGGGTAAACGAACATCATATGAATGTCCACGCCTAATCATCGGCCTGGGTAGAAGGGTCTTCGAAGAGCAGCCCCCCTTCTGGTTGGTAGGGAGGGGCCCCACTCTATGGTGTCCCTAAGCCCTGACAATGCATATATACAGCGGTTCTTAGGAGACAGCCAACTTTAACCATTTTTTCCCAGAAACAGCGCCGCCTATGTCAACTGGCCACACTTGGTATTGCAGCTTATCCTATTTAATTCAATGAAGAAGAGCTGCAATACCACATACTACCTGTGTACAAAGGTGGCGCTGGAAAACAAATATTCTTACAACACCAGCAAAGGACTTGCTCAACTGCTTCTTCCTCAGATAGGCTGATCATGGGTGGTCCCCACTGCTCGCACCCCCAGTGACTGATTGGTGAGGGAGAAGGTGAAAATAATTACTTGCCCCTGAGGATAAAATTATAGAGGTTTTACCATGAAAGCACGTCCTCATCCACAAGACCCGGCTAATTTGCTAATTGCTGGGGGTGTAATTATTGAGACCCCATCGATCCTGAGAACAGGGCTCCATTGATTTCCATGGGACTGTGGGAAGCAGCCAGATTTAAGCTCTCGGCTCTCCAGCCGTCGCCTTTGAACAAATGACATGTCAGAGTGCATTCCGCTCTCCAGAAAGCAGGCCAAGCTCCTACTATTAGGATCAGTGGGGGGCCCAGCAGTCAGAGACCCACCAATCAGCAAGCTGACCCCAACCTGTGGATAGGGGATAAGCTGTGTTTAAGTAGTACCTGACACAATGTAACAAGATGACGCATCAGTGTAACGGCCGGCAGGGCAGGAGCCGTTCCGACCGCACCAAGAGGATTCCAGCGGAGGGGCCAGGGACTTTCTACAGCAGATGCCCCTCCATCAGGAAAAACTACACTGAGATATCATGACAAACTCAGCTCTGCTACATCTACACATACAGAGAACAGAAAAAGGGTGTGACCCATAGGCCAACCTCCGATGCTGAGCACACGCAAACAACTAAACCCCCCGCGGGGTCAGAGCACTGCTAGATCATAATCCCCAAAATATAACCAGTATTGTGTTTACATGGAAACCAATATAAAATGGGGACCGGGAGTGGTGCCCAATCACACCAGGGTAAGGGGGGTGAGTGGTGCCCAATCACACCAGGGGAAGGGGGGTGAGTGGTGCCCAATCACACCAGGGAAAGGGGGGTGAGTGGTGCCCAATCACACCAGGGGAAGGGGGGTGAGTGGGGCCCAATCACACCAGGGGAAGGGGGGTGAGTGGGGCCCAATCACACCAGGGGAAGGGGGGTGAGTGGTGCCCAATCACACCAGGGGAAGGGGGGTGAGTGGGGCCCAATCACACCAGGGGAAGGGGGGTGAGTGGGACCCAATCACACCAGGGGAAGGGGGGTGAGTGGGACCCAATCACACCAGGGGAAGGGGGGTGAGTGGGGCCCAATCACACCAGGGGAAGGGGGATGAGTGGGACCCAATCACACCAGGGGAAGGGGGGTGAGTGGGACCCAATCACACCAGGGGAAGGGGGACTTGTTGTGCCCAATCATACCGGGGAAAAGGGGGGTTTGGTTGTGCCCAATCACTCCGGGGAAAAGGGGGGTTTGGTTGTGCCCAAACACTCCGGGGAAAAGGGGGGTTTGGTTGTGCCCAATCACTCCGGGGAAAAGGGGGGTTTGGTTGTGCCCAATCACTCCGGGGAAAAGGGGGGTTTGGTTGTGCCCAATCACTCCGGGGAAAAGGGGGGTTTGGTTGTGCCCAATCACTCCGGGGAAAAGGGGGGTTTGGTTGTGCCCAATCTCTCCGGGGAAAATGGGGGTTTGGTTGTGCCCAATCACTCCGGGGAAAAGGGGGGTTTGGTTGTGCCCAATCACTCCGGGGGGGGGGGGGGGTTGGTTGTGCCCAATCACTCCGGGGAAAGGGGGGTTGGTTGTGCCCAATCACTCCGGGGAAAAGGGGGGTTTGGTTGTGCCCAATCACTCCGGGGAAAAGGGGGGTTTGGTTGTGCCCAAACACTCCGGGGAAAAGGGGGGTTTGGTTGTGCCCAATCACTCCGGGGAAAAGGGGGGTTTGGTTGTGCCCAATCACTCCGGGGAAAAGGGGGGTTTGGTTGTGCCCAATCACTCCGGGGAAAAGGGGGGTTTGGTTGTGCCCAATCACTCCGGGGAAAAGGGGGGTTTGGTTGTGCCCAATCTCTCCGGGGAAAATGGGGGTTTGGTTGTGCCCAATCACTCCGGGGAAAAGGGGGGTTTGGTTGTGCCCAATCACTCCGGGGGGGGGGGGGTTGGTTGTGCCCAATCACTCCGGGGAAAGGGGGGTTGGTTGTGCCCAATCACTCCGGGGAAAAGGGGGGTTTGGTTGTGCCCAATCACTCCGGGGAAAAGGGGGGTTTGGTTGTGCCCAATCACTCCGGGGAAAAGGGGGGTTTGGTTGTGCCCAATCTCTCCGGGGAAAATGGGGGTTTGGTTGTGCCCAATCACTCCGGGGAAAAGGGGGGTTTGGTTGTGCCCAATCACTCCGGGGGGGGGGGTTGGTTGTGCCCAATCACTCCGGGGAAAGGGGGGTTGGTTGTGCCCTATCAGGCCCGGGGAAAGGGGGGTTGGTTGTGCCCGATCAGACCCGGGGAAAGGGGGGTTCGCTGTGCCCAATCAGACCTAGGGAAAGGGGGGGCTCTTTGTGCCCAATCACACCCGGGAAAGAGGGGTGAGTTGTGCCCAATCACACAGAGGAAAACAGGGGTGAGTTATGCCCAAGCACCAGGGAGGGGATGGGAGTAGTTGTGCACAGTCACACAGAGTGGAAGGGGGGGTGAGTTGAACCCAATCACACAGAGGGGAAGGGGGGGTGAGTTGTGCCCAATCACCAAGGCGTGGGGGGGGGGGTAGTTGTGCCAAGTCTTCTTCTACTTCCTCCATAGAACATGCACATAGAGCACCGACGGACGGCTCATCAGTATCCAGGGATGTGATGTCATCTGCAGGGTGACACCGGCTCCGATAGATGATGCTCAGAGTCAGGATCCGCTAACGGAAAAGAGGTTAGCATATAAAATAACTGTCTGAGGCCACTGAAGCGATTTTCCTCGTCCGTCCTCATAGCAGTGCATAAACCATCAGCAGCGTCTCTTCTGACCTCCAAACACACCCACATTCATCGGATAAGCTCCTCCCACTCCACACCGCTAAAGAAAGGATGAGACTTGATGTCTTCAACACCAGCGACTCCGGCACCCAGGCGCTCCAAAGGGTTAAATTGCAGAAGCTGCAAGAGAGTGTAAAAAGGAGGAGTTAATAAACCCCTTCATCAGTTACTGAATCCACCTGTACATGTAATGTAACTAATAACACAGCTGTACCGCCCATCATCCACAGTACAGGAGGAAAGTAAGTGACCCCCTATGTAATGTATTAACACAGCTGTACCGCCCATCATCCACAGTGCAGGAGGAAAGTAAGTGACCCCCTGTGTAATGTAACTAATAACACACAGCTGTACCGCCCATCATCCACAGTACAGGAGGAAAGTAAGTGACCCCCTATGTAATGTAACTAATAACACACAGCTGTACCGCCCATCATCCACAGTACAGGGGGAAAGTAAGTGACCCCCTATGTAATGTAACTAATAACACACAGCTGTACCACCCATCATCCACAGTACAGGGGGAAAGTAAGTGACCCCCTATGTAATGTAACTAATAACACGCAGCTGTACCGCCCATCATCCCCAGAACAGGGGGAAAGTAAGTGACCCCCTATGTAATGTAACTAATAACACACAGCTGTACCGCCCATCATCCACAGTACAGGAGGAAAGTAAGTGACCCCCTATGTAATATAACTAATAACACACAGCTGTACCTCCCATCATCGACAGTACAGGAAAAAAGTAAGTGACCCCCTATGTAATGTAACTAATAACACACAGCTGTACCGCCCATCATCCACAGTACAGGAGGAAAGTAAGTGACCCCCTATGTAATGTAACTAATAACACACAGCTATACCACCCATCATCCACAGTACAGGAGGAAAGTAAGTGACCCCTATGTAATGTGACTAATAACTCACAGCTGTACCGCCCATCATCCACAGTGCAGGAGGAAAGTAAGTGACCCCCTATGTAATGTAACTAATAACACACAGCTGTACCGCCCATCATCCACAGTACTGGGGGAAAGTAAGTGACCCCCTATGTAATGTAACTAATAACACACAGCTGTACCGCCCATCATCCACAGTACAGGAGGAAAGTAAGTGACCCCCTATGTAATGTAACTAATAACACACAGCTGTACCGCCCATCATCCACAGTACAGGAGGAAAGTAAGTGACCCCCTATGTAATGTAATAACACACAGCTGTACCGCCCATCATCCACAGTACAAGAGGAAAGTAAGTGACCCCCTATGTAATATAACTAATAACACACAGCTGTACCGCCCATCATCCACAGTACAGGAGGAAAGTAAGTGACCCCCTATGTAATGTAACTAATAACACACAGCTATACCGCCCATCATCCACACAACAGGAGGAAAGTAAGTGACCCCCTATGTAACTAATAACACACAGCTGTACCGCCCATCATCCACAGTACAGGAGGAAAGTAAGTGACCCCCTATGTAGTGTAACCAATAACACACAGCTGTACCGCCCATCATCCACAGTACAGGAGGAAAGTAAGTGACCCCCTATGTAATGTAACTA
Organism: Eleutherodactylus coqui; assembly: GCA_035609135.1. NCBI lineage: Eukaryota > Metazoa > Chordata > Amphibia > Anura > Eleutherodactylidae > Eleutherodactylus > Eleutherodactylus coqui. Next base: position 2,031,883 of record CM069407.1, on the reverse strand, counting down.
ATAACACACAGCTATACCGCCCATCATCCACACAACAGGAGGAAAGTAAGTGACCCCCTATGTAACTAATAACACACAGCTGTACCGCCCATCATCCACAGTACAGGAGGAAAGTAAGTGACCCCCTATGTAGTGTAACCAATAACACACAGCTGTACCGCCCATCATCCACAGTACAGGAGGAAAGTAAGTGACCCCCTATGTAACTAATAACACACAGCTGTACCACCCATCATCCACAGTACAGGGGGAAAGTAAGTGACCCCCTATGTAAAGTAACTAATAACACGCAGCTGTACCGCCCATCATCCACAGTACAGGAGGAAAGTAAGTGACCCCCTATGTAACTAATAACACACAGCTGTACCGCCCATCATCCCCAGAACAGGGGGAAAGTAAGTGACCCCCTATGTAATGTAACTAATAACACACAGCTGTACCGCCCATCATCCACAGTACAGGAGGAAAGTAAGTGACCCCCTATGTAATATAACTAATAACACACAGCTGTACCTCCCATCATCGACAGTACAGGAAAAAAGTAAGTGACCCCCTATGTAATGTAACTAATAACACACAGCTGTACCGCCCATCATCCACAGTACAGGAGGAAAGTAAGTGACCCCCTATGTAATGTAACTAATAACACACAGCTGTACCACCCATCATCCACAGTACAGGGGGAAAGTAAGTGACCCCCTATGTAATGTAACTAATAACACACAGCTGTACCGCCCATCATCCACAGTACAGGAGGAAAGTAAGTGACCCCCTATGTAATGTAACTAATAACACACAGCTATACCACCCATCATCCACAGTACAGGAGGAAAGTAAGTGACCCCTATGTAATGTGACTAATAACTCACAGCTGTACCGCCCATCATCCACAGTGCAGGAGGAAAGTAAGTGACCCCCTATGTAATGTAACTAATAACACACAGCTGTACCGCCCATCATCCACAGTACTGGGGGAAAGTAAGTGACCCCCTATGTAATGTAACTAATAACACACAGCTGTACCGCCCATCATCCACAGTACAGGAGGAAAGTAAGTGACCCCCTATGTAATGTAACTAATAACACACAGCTGTACCGCCCATCATCCACAGTACAGGAGGAAAGTAAGTGACCCCCTATGTAATGTAATAACACACAGCTGTACCGCCCATCATCCACAGTACAGGAGGAAAGTAAGTGACCCCCTATGTAATATAACTAATAACACACAGCTGTACCGCCCATCATCCACAGTACAGGAGGAAAGTAAGTGACCCCCTATGTAATGTAACTAATAACACACAGCTATACCGCCCATCATCCACACAACAGGAGGAAAGTAAGTGACCCCCTATGTAACTAATAACACACAGCTGTACCGCCCATCATCCACAGTACAGGAGGAAAGTAAGTGACCCCCTATGTAGTGTAACCAATAACACACAGCTGTACCGCCCATCATCCACAGTACAGGAGGAAAGTAAGTGACCCCCTATGTAACTAATAACACACAGCTGTACCGCCCATCATCCACAGTACAGGAGGAAAGTAAGTGACCCCCTATGTAGTGTAACCAAAAACACACAGCTATACCGCCCATCATCCACAGTACAGGAGGAAAGTAAGTGACCCCCTATGTAATGTAACTAATAACACACAGCTGTACCGCCCATCATCCACAGTACAGGAGGAAAGTAAGTGACCCCCTATGTAATGTAACTAATAACACACAGCTGTACCACCCATCATCCACAGTGCAGGAGGAAAGTAAGTGACCCCCTACGTAATGTAACTAATAACACACAGCTGTACCGCCCATCATCCACGGTACAGGAGGAAAGTAAGTGACCCCCTATGTAATGTAACTAATAACACACAGCTGTACCGCCCATCATCCACAGTGCAGGAGGAAAGTAAGTGACCCCCTATGTAATGTAACTAATAACACACAGCTGTACCGCCCATCATCCACAGTACAGGAGGAAAGTAAGTGACCCCCTATGTAATGTAACTAATAACACACAGCTGTACCGGCCATCATCCATAGTATAGGAGAAAAGTAAGTGACCCCCTATGTAGTGTAACTAATAACACACAGCTGTACCGCGCATCATCCACAGTACAGGAGGAAAGTAAGTGACCCCCTATGTAATGTAACCAATAACACACAGCTGTACCGCCCATCATCCACAGTGCAGGAGGAAAGTAAGTGACCCCCTATGTAATGTAACTAATAACACACAGCTGTACCACCCATCATCCACAGTACAGGAGGAAAGTAAGTGACCCCCTATGTAATGTAACTAATAACACACAGCTGTACCGCCCATCATCCACAGTACAGGAGGAAAGTAAGTGACCCCCTATGTAATGTAACTAATAACACACAGCTGTACCACCCATCATCCACAGTACAGGGGGAAAGTAAGTGACCCCCTATGTAATGTAACTAATAACACACAGCTGTACCGCCCATCATCCACAGTACAGGAGGAAAGTAAGTGACCCCCTAAGTAATGTAACTAATAACACACAGCTGTACCGCCCATCATCCACAGTACAGGAGGAAAGTAAGTGACCCCCTATGTAATGTAATAACACACAGCTGTACCGCCCAACATCCACAGTGCAGGAGGAAAGTAAGTGACCCCCTATGTAATGTAACTGATAACTCACAGCTGTACCGCCCATCATCCACAGTACAGGAGGAAAGTAAGTGACCCCCTATGTAATGTAACTAATAACACAGCGGTACCGCCCATCATCCACAGTACAGGAGGAAAGTAAGTGACCCCCTATGTAATGTAATAACACACAGCTGTACCGCCCATCATCCACAGTACAGGAGGAAAGTAAGTGACCCCCTATGTAACTAATAACACACAGCTGTACCGCCCATCATCCACAGTACAGGAGGAAAGTAAGTGACCCCCTATGTAGTGTAACCAATAACACACAGCTGTACCGCCCATCATCCACAGTACAGGAGGAAAGTAAGTGACCCCCTATGTAACTAATAACACACAGCTGTACCGCCCATCATCCACAGTACAGGAGGAAAGTAAGTGACCCCCTATGTAGTGTAACCAAAAACACACAGCTATACCGCCCATCATCCACAGTACAGGAGGAAAGTAAGTGACCCCCTATGTAATGTAACTAATAACACACAGCTGTACCGCCCATCATCCACAGTACAGGAGGAAAGTAAGTGACCCCCTATGTAATGTAACTAATAACACACAGCTGTACCACCCATCATCCACAGTGCAGGAGGAAAGTAAGTGACCCCCTACGTAATGTAACTAATAACACACAGCTGTACCACCCATCATCCACAGTACAGGAGGAAAGTAAGTGACCCCCTATGTAATGTAACCAATAACACACAGCTGTACCGCCCATCATCCACGGTACAGGAGGAAAGTAAGTGACCCCCTATGTAATGTAACTAATAACACACAGCTGTACCGCCCATCATCCATAGTATAGGAGAAAAGTAAATGACCCCCTATGTAATGTAACTAATAACACAGCTGTACCACCCATCATCCACAGTACAGGAGGAAAGTAAGTGACCCCCTATGTAATGTAACTAATAACACACAGCTGTACTGCCCATCATCCACAGTACAGGAGGAAAGTAAGTGACCCCCTATGTAATGTAACTAAAAAAACACAGCTGTACCACCCATCATCCACAGTACAGGAGGAAAGTAAGTGACCCCCTATGTAATGTAACTAATAACACACAGCTGTACTGCCCATCATCCACAGTACAGGAGGAAAGTAAGTGACCCCCTATGTAATGTAACTAATAACACACAGCTGTACCACCCATCATCCAGAGTACAGGAGGAAAGTAAGTGACCCCCTATGTAATGTAACTAATAACACACAGCTGTACCACCCATCATCCACAGTACAGGAGGAAAGTAAGTGACCCCCTATGTAATGTAACTAAAAAAACACAGCTGTACCACCCATCATCCACAGTACAGGAGGAAAGTAAGTGACCCCCTATGTAATGTAACTAATAACACACAGCTGTACTGCCCATCATCCACAGTACAGGAGGAAAGTAAGTGACCCCCTATGTAATGTAACTAATAACACACAGCTGTACCACCCATCATCCAGAGTACAGGAGGAAAGTAAGTGACCCCCTATGTAATGTAACTAATAACACACAGCTGTACCGCCCATCATCCACAGTACAGGAGGAAAGTAAGTGACCCCCTATGTAATGTAACTAATAACACACAGCTGTACCACCCATCATCCACAGTACAGGGGGAAAGTAAGTGACCCCTATGTAATGTAATAACACACAGCTGTACCGCCCATCATCCACAGTACAGGAGGAAAGTAAGTGACCCCCTATGTAATGTAACTGATAACACACAGCTGTACCGCCCATCATCCACAGTACAGGGGGAAAGTAAGTGACCCCCTATGTAATGTAACTAATAACACACAGCTGTACCGCCCATCATCCACAGTACAGGAGGAAAGTAAGTGACCCCCTATGTAATGTAACTAATAACACACAGCTATACCGCCCATCATCCACAGTACAGGAGGAAAGTAAGTGACCCCCTATGTAATGTAACTAATAACACACAGCTGTACCACCCATCATCCACAGTACAGGGGGAAAGTAAGTGACCCCCTATGTAATGTAACTAATAACACACAGCTATACCACCCATCATCCACAGTACAGGAGGAAAGTAAGTGACCCCCTATGTAATGTAACTAATAACACACAGCTGTACCGCCCATCATCCACAGTGCAGAAGGAAAGTAAGTGACCCCCTATGTAATGTAATAACACACAGCTGTACCGCCCATCATCCACAGTGCAGGAGGAAAGTAAGTGACCCCCTATGTAATGTAACTAATAACACACAGCTGTACCGCCCATCATCCACAGTACAGGAGGAAAGTAAGTGACCCCCTCTGTAATGTAACTAATGACACAGCTGTACCACCCATCATCCACAGTACAGGAGGAAAGTAAGTGACCCCCTATGTAATGTAACTAATAACACAGCTGTACCGCCCATCATCCACAGTACAGGAGGAAAGTAAGTGACCCCCTATGTAATGTAACTAATAACACACAGCTGTACCGCCCATCATCCACAGTACAGGAGGAAAGTAAGTGACCCCCTATGTAATGTAACTAATAACACAGCTGTACCGCCCATCATCCACAGTACAGGAGGAAAGTAAGTGACCCCCTATGTAATGTAACTAATAACACACAGCTGTACCACCCATCATCCACAGTACAGGGGGAAAGTAAGTGACCCCTATGTAATGTAACTAATAACAGAGCTGTACCGCCCATCATCCACAGTGCAGGAGGAAAGTAAGTGACCCCCTATGTAATGTAACTAATAACACACAGCTGTACCGCCCATCATCCACAGTACAGGAGGAAAGTAAGTGACCCCCTATGTAATGTAACTAAGAACACAGCTGTACCGCCCATCATCCACAGTACAGGAGGAAAGTAAGTGACCCCCTATGTAATGTAACTAATAACACACAGCTGTACCACCCATCATCCACAGTACAGGAGGAAAGTAAGTGACCCCCTATGTAATGTAACTAATAACACACAGCTGTACCGCCCATCATCCACAGTACAGGAGGAAAGTAAGTGACCCCCAATGTAATGTAACTAATAACACACAGCTGTACCGCCCATCATCCACAGTACAGGAGGAAAGTAAGTGACCCCCTATGTAATGTAACTAATAACACACAGCTGTACCGCCCATCATCCACAGTACAGGGGGAAAGTAAGTGACCCCCTATGTAATGTAACTAATAACACACAGCTGTACCACCCATCATCCACAGTGCAGGAGGAAAGTAAGTGACCCCCTATGTAATGTAACTAATAACACACAGCTGTACCACCCATCATCCACAGTACAGGAGGAAAGTAAGTGACCCCCTATGTAATGTAACTAATAACACACAGCTGTACCGCCCATCATCCACAGTACAGGAGGAAAGTAAGTGACCCCCATGTAATGTAACTAATAACACACAGCTGTACCGCCCATCATCCACAGTACAGGAGGAAAGTAAGTGACCCCCTATGTAATGTAACTAATAACACACAGCTGTACCGCCCATCATCCACAGTACAGGAGGAAAGTAAGTGACCCCCTATGTAATGTAACTAATAACACACAGCTGTACAGCCCATCATCCACAGTACAGGAGGAAAGTAAGTGACCCCCTATGTAATGTAACTAATAACACACAGCTATACCGCCCATCATCCACAGTACAGGAGGAAAGTAAGTGACCCCCTATGTAATGTAACTAATAACACAGCTGTACCGCCCCTCATCCACAGTACAGGAGGAAAGTAAGTGACCCCCTATGTAATGTAACTAATAACACAGCTGTACCGCCCATCATCCACAGTACAGGAGGAAAGTAAGTGACCCCCTATGTAATGTAACTAATAACACACAGCTGTACCGCCCATCATCCACAGTACAGGAGGAAAGTAAGTGACCCCCTATGTAATGTAACTAATAACACACAGCTGTACCGCCCATCATCCACAGTACAGGAGGAAAGTAAGTGACCCCCTATGTAATGTAACTAATAACACACAGCTGTACCGCCCATCATCCACAGTACAGGAGGAAAGTAAGTGACCCCCTATGTAATGTAACTAATAACACACAGCTGTACCGCCCATCATCCACAGTACAGGGGGAAAGTAAGTGACCCCCTATGTAATGTAACTAATAACACACAGCTGTACCGCCCATCATCCACAGTGCAGGGGGAAAGTAAGTGACCCCCTATGTAATGTAACTAATAACAGAGCTGTACCGCCCATCATCTACAGTGCAGGAGGAAAGTAAGTGACCCCCTATGTAATGTAACTAATAATACAGCTGTACCGCCCATCATCCACAGTACAGGAGGAAAGTAAGTGACCCCCTATGTAATGTAACTAATTACACACAGCTGTACCGCCCATCATCCACAGTACAGGAGGAAAGTAAGTGACCCCCTATGTAATGTAACTAATAACACACAGCTGTACCGCCCATCATCCACAGTACAGGAGGAAAGTAAGTGACCCCCTATGTAATGTAACTAATAACACACAGCTATACCACCCATCATCCACAGTACAGGAGGAAAGTAAGTGACCCCCTATGTAATGTAACTAATAACACACAGCTGTACCACCCATCATCCATAGTATAGGAGAAAAGTAAGTGACCCCCTATGCAGTGTAACTAATAACACACAGCTGTACCGCGCATCATCCACAGTACAGGAGGAAAGTAAGTGACCCCCTATGTAATGTAACCAATAACACACAGCTGTACCGCCCATCATCCACAGTGCAGGAGGAAAGTAAGTGACCCCCTATGTAATGTAACTAATAACACACAGCTGTACCGCCCATCATCCACAATGCAGGAGGAAAGTAAGTGACCCCCTATGTAATGTAACTAATAACACACAGCTGTACTGCCCATCATCCACAGTACAGGAGGAAAGTAAGTGACCCCCTATGTAATGTAACTAATAACACACAGCTGTACCACCCATCATCCAGAGTACAGGAGGAAAGTAAGTGACCCCCTATGTAATGTAACTAATAACACACAGCTGTACCGCCCATCATCCACAGTACAGGAGGAAAGTAAGTGACCCCCTATGTAATGTAACTAATAACACACAGCTGTACCACCCATCATCCACAGTACAGGGGGAAAGTAAGTGACCCCCTATGTAATGTAACTAATAACACACAGCTGTACCGCCCATCATCCACAGTACAGGAGGAAAGTAAGTGACCCCCTAAGTAATGTAACTAATAACACACAGCTGTACCGCCCATCATCCACAGTACAGGAGGAAAGTAAGTGACCCCCTATGTAATATAACTAATAACACACAGCTGTACCGCCCATCATCCACAGTACAGGAGGAAAGTAAGTGACCCCCTATGTAATGTAACTAATAACACACAGCTATACCGCCCATCATCCACACAACAGGAGGAAAGTAAGTGACCCCCTATGTAATGTAATAGCACACAGCTGTACCGCCCAACATCCACAGTGCAGGAGGAAAGTAAGTGACCCCCTATGTAATGTAACTGATAACTCACAGCTGTACCACCCATCATCCACAGTACAGGAGGAAAGTAAGTGACCCCCTATGTAATGTAACTAATAACACACAGCTGTACCGCCCATCATCCACAGTACAGGAGGAAAGTAAGTGACCCCCTATGTAATGTAACTAATAACACACAGCTGTACCGCCCATCATTCACAGTACAGGAGGAAAGTAAGTGACCCCCTATGTAATGTAACTAATAACACAGCGGTACCGCCCATCATCCACAGTACAGGAGGAAAGTAAGTGACCCCCTATGTAATGTAATAACACACAGCTGTACCGCCCATCATCCACAGTACAGGAGGAAAGTAAGTGACCCCCTATGTAACTAATAACACACAGCTGTACAGCCCATCATCCACAGTACAGGAGGAAAGTAAGTGACCCCCTATGTAATGTAACTAATAACACACAGCTGTACCGCCCATCATCCACAGTACTGGGGGAAAGTAAGTGACCCCCTATGTAATGTAACTAATAACACACAGCTGTACCACCCATCATCCACAGTGCAGGAGGAAAGTAAGTGACCCCCTATGTAATGTAACTAATAACACACAGCTGTACCGCCCATCATCCACAGTACAGGAGGAAAATAAGTGACCCCCTATGTAATGTAATAACACACAGCTGTACCGCCCATCATCCACAGTACAGGAGGAAAGTAAGTGACCCCCTATGTAATGTAACTAATAACACAGCTGTACCGCCCATCATCCACAGTACAGGGGGAAAGTAAGTGACCCCCTATGTAATGTAACTAATAACACACAGCTGTACCGCCCATCATCCACAGTACAGGAGGAAAGTAAGTGACCCCCTATACAATGTAACTAATAACACACAGCTGTACCACCCATCATCCACAGTACAGGAGGAAAGTAAGTGACCCCCTATGTAATGTAACTAATAACACACAGCTGTACCGCCCATCATCCACAGTACAGGGGGAAAGTAAGTGACCCCCTATGTAATGTAACTAATAACACACAGCTGTACCGCCCATCATCCACAGTACAGGAGGAAAGTAAGTAACCCCCTATGTAATGTAACTAATAATACAGCTGTACCGCCCATCATCCACAGTACAGGAGGAAAGTAAGTGACCCCCTATGTAATGTAACTAATAACACACAGCTGTACCGCCCATCATCCACAGTGCAGGAGGAAAGTAAGTGACCCCCTATGTAATGTAACTAATAACACACAGCTGTACCGCCCATCATCCACAGTACAGGGGGAAAGTAAGTGACCCTCCATGTAATGTAACTAATAGCACACAGCTGTACCGCCCATCATCCACAGTACAGGGGGAAAGTAAGTGACCCCCTATGTAATGTAACTAATAACACACAGCTGTACCGCCCATCATCCACAGTACAGGAGGAAAGTAAGTGACCCCCTATACAATGTAACTAATAACACACAGCTGTACCACCCATCATCCACAGTACAGGAGGAAAGTAAGTGACCCCCTATGTAATGTAACTAATAACACACAGCTGTACCGCCCATCATCCACAGTACAGGAGTAAAGTAAGTGACCCCCCATATGTAATGTAACTAATAACACACAGCTGTACCACCCATCCCCCACAGTACAGGAGGAAAGTAAGTGACCCCCTATGTAATGTAACTAATAACACACAGCTGTACCGCCCATTATCCACAGTGCAGGAGGAAAGTAAGTGACCCCCTATGTAATGTAACTAATAACACACAGCTGTACCGCCCATCATCCACAGTACAGGAGGAAAGTAAGTGACCCCCTATGTAATGTAACTAATAACACAGCTGTACCGCCCATCATCCACAGTACAGGAGGAAAGTAAGTGACCCCCTATGTAATGTAACTAATAACACACAGCTGTACCGCTCATCATCCACAGTACAGGGGGAAAGTAAGTGACCCCCTATGTAATGTAACTAATACCACACAGCTGTACCGCCCATCATCCACGGTACAGGAGGAAAGTAAGTGACCCCCTATGTAATGTAACTAATAACACACAGCTGTACCGCCCATCATCCACAGTACAGGAGGAAAGTAAGTGACCCCCTATGTAATGTAACTAATAACACAGCTGTACCGCCCATCATCCCCAGTACAGGAGGAAAGTAAGTGACCCCCTATGTAATGTAACTAATAACACACAGCTGTACCACCCATCATCCACAGTACAGGGGGAAAGTAAGTGACCCCCTATGTAATGTAACTAATAACACACAGCTGTACCGCCCATCATCCACAGTACAGGAGGAAAGTAAGTGACCCCCTATGTAATGTAACTAATAACACACAGCTGTACCGCCCATCATCCACTGTACAGGGGGAAAGTAAGTGACCCCCTGTGTAATGTAACTAATAACACACAGCTGTATCACCCATCATCCACAGTACAGGAGGAAAGTAAGTGACCCCCTATGTAATGTAACTAATAACACACAGCTGTACCACCCATCATCCACAGTACAGGAGGAAAGTAAGTGACCCCCTATGAAATGTAATTATTAACACACAGCTGTACCGCCCATCATCCACAGTACAGGAGGAAAGTAAGTGACCCCCTATGTAATGTAACTAATAACACACAGCTGTACCGCCCATCATCCATAGTATAGGAGAAAAGTAAGTGACCCCCTATGTAATGTAACTAATAACACAGCTGTACCGCCCATCATCCACAGTACAGGAGGAAAGTAAGTGACCCCCTAAGTAATGTAACCAATAACACACAGCTGTACCGTCCATCATCCACAGTGCAGGAGGAAAGTAAGTGACCCCCTATGTAATGTAACTAATAACACACAGCTGTACCGTCCATCATCCACAGTGCAGGAGGAAAGTAAGTGAACCCCTATGTAATGTAACTAATAACACAGCTGTACCGCCCCTCATCCACAGTACAGGAGGAAAGTAAGTGACCCCCTATGTAATGTAACTAATAACACACAGCTGTACCGCCCATCATCCACAGTGCAGGAGGAAAGTAAGTGACCCCCTATGTAATGTAACTAATAACACACAGCTGTACCGCCCATCATCCACAGTGCAGGAGGAAAGTAAGTGACCCCCTATGTAATGTAATTAATAACACAGCTGTACCGCCCATCATCCACAGTACAGGAGGAAAGTAAGTGACCCCCTATGTAATGTAACTAATAACACACAGCTGTACCGCCCATCCCCCATAGTACAGGAGGAAAGTAAGTGACCCCCTATGTAATGTAACTAATAACACAGCTGTACCACCCATCATCCACAGTACAGGAGGAAAGTAAGTGACCCCCTATGTAATGTAACTAATAACACACAGCTGTACCGCCCATCATCCACAGTGCAGGAGGAAAGTAAGTGACCCCCTATGTAATGTAACTAATAACACACAGCTGTACCGCCCATCATCCACAGTGCAGTAGGAAAGTAAGTGACCCCCTATGTAATGTAACTAATAACACACAGCTGTACCGCCCATCATCCACAGTGCAGGAGGAAAGTAAGTGACCCCCTATGTAATGTAATAACACAAAACTGTACCGCCCATCATCCACAGTGCAGGAGGAAAGTAAGTGACCCCCTATGTAATGTAACTAATAACACACAGCTGTACCGCCCATCCCCCATAGTACAGGAGGAAAGTAAGTGACCCCCTATGTAATGTAACTAATAACACAGCTGTACCACCCATCATCCACAGTACAGGAGGAAAGTAAGTGACCCCCTATGTAATGTAACTAATAACACACAGCTGTACCGCCCATCATCCACAGTGCAGGAGGAAAGTAAGTGACCCCCTATGTAATGTAACTAATAACACACAGCTGTACCGCCCATCATCCACAATGCAGGAGGAAAGTAAGTGACCCCCTATGTAATGTAACTAATAACACACAGCTGTACTGCCTATCATCCACGGTACAGGAGGAAAGTAAGTGACCCCCTATGTAATGTAACTAATAACACACAGCTGTACCGCCCATCATCCACAATGCAGGAGGAAAGTAAGTGACCCCCTATGTAATGTAACTAATAACACACAGCTGTACTGCCCATCATCTACAGTGCAGGAGGAAAGTAAGTGACCCCCTATGTAATGTAACTAATAACACACAGCTGTACCACCCATCAACCACAGTACAGGAGGAAAGTAAGTGACCCCCTATGTAATGTAACTAATAACACACAGCTGTACCGCCCATCATCCACAGTACAGGGGGAAAGTAAGTGACCCCCTATGTAATGTAACTAATAACACAGCTGTACCGCCCATCATCCACAGTACAGGGGGAAAGTAAGTGACCCCCTGTGTAATGTAACTAATAACACACAGCTGTACCACCCATCATCTACAGTACAGGAGGAAAGTAAGTGACCCCCTATGTAATGTAACTAATAACACACAGCTGTACCGCCCATCATCCACAGTGCAGGAGGAAAGTAAGTGACCCCCTATGTAATGTAACTAATAACACACAGCTGTACCACCCATCATCCACAGTACAGGAGGAAAGTAAGTGACCCCCTATGTAATGTAACTAATAACACACAGCTGTACCGCCCATCATCCACAGTGCAGGAGGAAAGTAAGTGACCCCCTATGTAATGTAACTAATAACACACAGCTGTACCACCCATCATCCACAGTACAGGAGGAAAGTAAGTGACCCCCTATGTAATGTAACTAATAACACACAGCTGTACCGCCCATCATCCACAGTACAGGAGGAAAGTAAGTGACCCCCTATGTAATGTAACTAATAACACACAGCTGTACCGCCCATCATCCACAGTGTAAGAGGAAAGTAAGTGACCCCCTATGTAATGTAACTAATAACACACAGCTGTACCGCCCATCATCCACAGTACAGGAGGAAAGTAAGTGACCCCCTATGTAATGTAACTAATAACTCACAGCTGTACCGCCCATCATCCACAGTACAGGAGGAAAGTAAGTGACCCCCTATGTAATGTAACTAATAACACACAGCTGTACCGCCCATCATCCACAGTACAGGAGGAAAGTAAGTGACCCCCTATGTAATGTAACTAATAACACACAGCTGTACCACCCATCATCCACAGTACAGGGGGAAAGTAAGTGACCCCCTATGTAATGTAACTAATAACACACAGCTATACCACCCATCATCCACAGTACAGGGGGAAAGTAAGTGACCCCCTATGTAATGTAACTAATAACACACAGCTGTACCGCCCATCATCCACAGTACAGGAGGAAAGTAAGTGACCCCCTATGTAATGTAACTAATAACACACAGCTGTACCACCCATCATCCACAGTGCAGGAGGAAAGTAAGTGACCCCCTATGTAATGTAACTAATAACACACAGCTGTACCACCCATCATCCACAGTACAGGAGGAAAGTAAGTGACCCCCTATGTAATGTAACTAATAACACACAGCTGTACCGCCCATCATCCACAGTACAGGAGTAAAGTAAGTGACCCCCTATGTAATGTAACTAATAACACACAGCTGTACCACCCATCATCCACAGTACAGGAGGAAAGTAAGTGACCCCCTATGTAATGTAACTAATAACACACAGCTGTACCACCCATCATCCACAGTACAGGGGGAAAGTAAGTGACCCCCTGTGTAATGTAACTAATAACACACAGCTGTACCGCCCATCCCCCAGAGTACAGGAGGAAAGTAAGTGACCCCCTATGTAATGTAACTAATAACACAGCTGTACCACCCATCATCCACAGTAAAGGAGGAAAGTAAGTGACCCCCTATGTAATGTAACTAATAACACACAGCTGTACCGCCCATCATCCACAGTACAGTAGGAAAGTAAGTGACCCCCTATGTAATGTAACTAATAACACACAGCTGTACCGCCCATCATCCACAGTGCAGGAGGAAAGTAAGTGACCCCCTATGTAATGTAACTAATAACACACAGCTGTACCGCCCATCATCCACAATGCAGGAGGAAAGTAAGTGACCCCCTATGTAATGTAACTAATAACACACAGCTGTACTGCCTATCATCCACGGTACAGGAGGAAAGTAAGTGACCCCCTATGTAATGTAACTAATAACACACAGCTGTACCGCCCATCATCCACAGTACAGGAGGAAAGTAAGTGACCCCCTATGTAATGTAACTAATAACACACAGCTGTACGGCCCATCATCCACAGTGCAGGAGGAAAGTAAGTGACCCCCTATGTAATGTAACTAATAACACACAGCTGTACCACCCATCATCCACAGTACAGGAGGAAAGTAAGTGACCCCCTATGTAATGTAACTAATAACTCACAGCTGTACTGCCCATCATCCACAGTGCAGGAGGAAAGTAAGTGACCCCCTGTGTAATGTAACTAATAACACAGCTGTACCACCCATCATCCACAGTACAGGAGGAAAGTAAGTGACCCCCTATGTAATGTAACTAATAACACACAGCTGTACCGCCCATCATCCACAGTGCAGGAGGAAAGTAAGTGACCCCCTATGTAATGTAACTAATAACACACAGCTGTACCGCCCATCCCCCATAGTACAGGAGGAAAGTAAGTGACCCCCTATGTAATGTAACTAATAACACAGCTGTACCACCCATCATCCACAGTACAGGAGGAAAGTAAGTGACCCCCTATGTAATGTAACTAATAACACACAGCTGTACCGCCCATCATCCACAGTGCAGGAGGAAAGTAAGTGACCCCCTATGTAATGTAACTAATAACACACAGCTGTACCGCCCATCATCCACAATGCAGGAGGAAAGTAAGTGACCCCCTATGTAATGTAACTAATAACACACAGCTGTACTGCCTATCATCCACGGTACAGGAGGAAAGTAAGTGACCCCCTATGTAATGTAACTAATAACACACAGCTGTACCGCCCATCATCCACAGTACAGGGGGAAAGTAAGTGACCCCCTATGTAATGTAACTAATAACACACAGCTGTACCGCCCATCATCCACAGTACAGGAGTAAAGTAAGTGACCCCCTATGTAATGTAACTAATAACACACAGCTGTACCACCCATCATCCACAGTACAGGAGGAAAGTAAGTGACCCCCTATGTAATGTAACTAATAACACACAGCTGTACCACCCATCATCCACAGTACAGGGGGAAAGTAAGTGACCCCCTGTGTAATGTAACTAATAACACACAGCTGTACCGCCCATCCCCCAGAGTACAGGAGGAAAGTAAGTGACCCCCTATGTAATGTAACTAATAACACAGCTGTACCACCCATCATCCACAGTAAAGGAGGAAAGTAAGTGACCCCCTATGTAATGTAACTAATAACACACAGCTGTACCGCCCATCATCCACAGTACAGTAGGAAAGTAAGTGACCCCCTATGTAATGTAACTAATAACACACAGCTGTACCGCCCATCATCCACAGTGCAGGAGGAAAGTAAGTGACCCCCTATGTAATGTAACTAATAACACACAGCTGTACCGCCCATCATCCACAATGCAGGAGGAAAGTAAGTGACCCCCTATGTAATGTAACTAATAACACACAGCTGTACTGCCTATCATCCACGGTACAGGAGGAAAGTAAGTGACCCCCTATGTAATGTAACTAATAACACACAGCTGTACCGCCCATCATCCACAGTACAGGAGGAAAGTAAGTGACCCCCTATGTAATGTAACTAATAACACACAGCTGTACGGCCCATCATCCACAGTGCAGGAGGAAAGTAAGTGACCCCCTATGTAATGTAACTAATAACACACAGCTGTACCACCCATCATCCACAGTACAGGAGGAAAGTAAGTGACCCCCTATGTAATGTAACTAATAACTCACAGCTGTACTGCCCATCATCCACAGTGCAGGAGGAAAGTAAGTGACCCCCTGTGTAATGTAACTAATAACACAGCTGTACCACCCATCATCCACAGTACAGGAGGAAAGTAAGTGACCCCCTATGTAATGTAACTAATAACACACAGCTGTACCGCCCATCATCCACAGTGCAGGAGGAAAGTAAGTGACCCCCTATGTAATGTAACTAATAACACACAGCTGTACCGCCCATCCCCCATAGTACAGGAGGAAAGTAAGTGACCCCCTATGTAATGTAACTAATAACACAGCTGTACCACCCATCATCCACAGTACAGGAGGAAAGTAAGTGACCCCCTATGTAATGTAACTAATAACACACAGCTGTACCGCCCATCATCCACAGTGCAGGAGGAAAGTAAGTGACCCCCTATGTAATGTAACTAATAACACACAGCTGTACCGCCCATCATCCACAATGCAGGAGGAAAGTAAGTGACCCCCTATGTAATGTAACTAATAACACACAGCTGTACTGCCTATCATCCACGGTACAGGAGGAAAGTAAGTGACCCCCTATGTAATGTAACTAATAACACACAGCTGTACCGCCCATCATCCACAGTACAGGGGGAACGTAAGTGACCCCCTATGTAATGTAACTAATAACACACAGCTGTACCACCCATCATCCACAGAACAGGAGGAAAGTAAGTGACCCCCCTATGTAATGTAACTAATAACACACAGCTGTACCGCCCGTCATCCACAGTACAGGAGGAAAGTAAGTGACCCCCTATGTAATGTAACTAATAACACACAGCTGTACGGCCCATCATCCACAGTGCAGGAGGAAAGTAAGTGACCCCCTATGTAATGTAACTAATAACACACAGCTGTACCACCCATCATCCACAGTACAGGAGGAAAGTAAGTGACCCCCTATGTAATGTAACTAATAACTCACAGCTGTACTGCCCATCATCCACAGTGCAGGAGGAAAGTAAGTGACCCCCTGTGTAATGTAACTAATAACACAGCTGTACCACCCATCATCCACAGTACAGGAGGAAAGTAAGTGACCCCCTATGTAATGTAACTAATAACACACAGCTGTACCGCCCATCATCCACAGTGCAGGAGGAAAGTAAGTGACCCCCTATGTAATGTAACTAATAACACACAGCTGTACCACCCATCATCCACAGTACAGGAGGAAAGTAAGTGACCCCCTATGTAATGTAACTAATAACACAGCTGTACCGCCCATCATCCCCAGTACAGGAGGAAAGTAAGTGACCCCCTATGTAATGTAACTAATAACACACAGCTGTACCGCCCATCATCCACAGTGTAAGAGGAAAGTAAGTGACCCCCTATGTAATGTAACTAATAACACACAGCTGTACCACCCATCATCCACAGTACAGGAGGAAAGTAAGTGACCCCCTATGTAATGTAACTAATAACACACAGCTGTACCGCCCATCATCCACAGTACAGGAGGAAAGTAAGTGACCCCCTATGTAATGTAACTAATAACTCACAGCTGTACCGCCCATCATCCACAGTGCAGGAGGAAAGTAAGTGACCCCCTGTGTAATGTAACTAATAACACACAGCTGTACCACCCATCATCCACAGTGCAGGAGGAAAGTAAGTGACCCCCTATGTAATGTAACTAATAACACACAGCTGTACCACCCATCATCCACAGTACAGGAGGAAAGTAAGTGACCCCCTATGTAATGTAACTAATAACACAGCTGTACCACCCATCATCCACAGTACAGGAGGAAAGTAAGTGACCCCCTATGTAATGTAACTAATAACACACAGCTGTACCGCCCATCATCCACAGTGCAGGAGGAAAGTAAGTGACCCCCTATGTAATGTAACTAATAACACACAGCTGTACCACCCATCATCCACAGTACAGGAGGAAAGTAAGTGACCCCCTATGTAATGTAACTAATAACACACAGCTGTACCGCCCATCATCCCCAGTACAGGAGGAAAGTAAGTGACCCCCTATGTAATGTAACTAATAACACACAGCTGTACCGCCCATCATCCACAGTGTAAGAGGAAAGTAAGTGACCCCCTATGTAATGTAACTAATAACACACAGCTGTACCACCCATCATCCACAGTACAGGAGGAAAGTAAGTGACCCCCTATGTAATGTAACTAATAACACACAGCTGTACCGCCCATCATCCACAGTACAGGAGGAAAGTAAGTGACCCCCTATGTAATGTAACTAATAACTCACAGCTGTACCGCCCATCATCCACAGTGCAGGAGGAAAGTAAGTGACCCCCTGTGTAATGTAACTAATAACACACAGCTGTACCACCCATCATCCACAGTGCAGGAGGAAAGTAAGTGACCCCCTATGTAATGTAACTAATAACACACAGCTGTACCACCCATCATCCACAGTACAGGAGTAAAGTAAGTGACCCCCTATGTAATGTAACTAATAACACACAGCTGTACCGCCCATCATCCACAGTACAGGAGGAAAGTAAGTGACCCCCTATGTAATGTAACTAATAACTCACAGCTGTACCGCCCATCATCCACAGTACAGGAGGAAAGTAAGTGACCCCCTATGTAATGTAACTAATAACACAGCTGTACCACCCATCATCCACAGTACAGGAGGAAAGTAAGTGACCCCCTATGTAATGTAACTAATAACACAGCTGTACCGCCCATCATCCACAGTGCAGGAGGAAAGTAAGTGACCCCCTATGTAATGTAACTAATAACACACAGCTGTACCGCCCATCATCCACAGTACAGGGGGAAAGTAAGTGACCCCCTATGTAATGTAACTAATAACACAGCTGTACCACCCATCATCCCCAGTACAGGAGGAAAGTAAGTGACCCCCTATGTAATGTAACTAATAACACACAGCTGTACCGCCCATCATCCACAGTGTAAGAGGAAAGTAAGTGACCCCCTATGTAATGTAACTAATAACTCACAGCTGTACCGCCCATCATCCACATTGCAGGAGGAAAGTAAGTGACCCCCTGTGTAATGTAACTAATAACACACAGCTGTACCACCCATCATCCACAGTGCAGGAGGAAAGTAAGTGACCCCCTATGTAATGTAACTAATAACACACAGCTGTACCACCCATCATCCACAGTACAGGAGGAAAGTAAGTGACCCCCTATGTAATGTAACTAATAACACACAGCTGTACCGCCCATCATCCACAGTACAGGAGTAAAGTAAGTGACCCCCTATGTAATGTAACTAATAACACACAGCTGTACCGCCCATCCCCCAGAGTACAGGAGGAAAGTAAGTGACCCCCTATGTAATGTAACTAATAACACAGCTGTACCACCCATCATCCACAGTACAGGAGGAAAGTAAGTGACCCCCTATGTAATGTAACTAATAACACACAGCTGTACCGCCCATCATCCACAGTACAGTAGGAAAGTAAGTGACCCCCTATGTAATGTAACTAATAACACACAGCTGTACCGCCCATCATCCACAATGCAGGAGGAAAGTAAGTGACCCCCTATGTAATGTAACTAATAACACACAGCTGTACCGCCCATCATCCACAGTACAGGAGGAAAGTAAGTGACCCCCTATGTAATGTAACTAATAACACACAGCTGTACGGCCCATCATCCACAGTGCAAGAGGAAAGTAAGTGACCCCCTATGTAATGTAACTAATAACACACAGCTGTACCACCCATCATCCACAGTACAGGAGGAAAGTAAGTGACCCCCTATGTAATGTAACTAATAACACACAGCTGTACGGCCCATCATCCACAGTGCAAGAGGAAAGTAAGTGACCCCCTATGTAATGTAACTAATAACACACAGCTGTACCACCCATCATCCACAGTACAGGAGTAAAGTAAGTGACCCCCTATGTAATGTAACTAATAACACAGCTGTACCGCCCATCATCCACAGTACAGGGGGAAAGTAAGTGACCCCCTGTGTAATGTAACTAATAACACAGCTGTACCACCCATCATCCACAGTACAGGAGGAAAGTAAGTGACCCCCTATGTAATGTAACTAATAACACACAGCTGTACCGCCCATCATCCACAGTGCAGGAGGAAAGTAAGTGACCCCCTATGTAATGTAACTAATAACACACAGCTGTACCACCCATCATCCACAGTACAGGAGGAAAGTAAGTGACCCCCTATGTAATGTAACTAATAACACACAGCTGTACCGCCCATCATCCCCAGTACAGGAGGAAAGTAAGTGACCCCCTATGTAATGTAACTAATAACACACAGCTGAACCGCCCATCATCCACAGTGTAAGAGGAAAGCAAGTGACCCCCTATGTAATGTAACTAATAACACACAGCTGTACCACCCATCATCCACAGTACAGGAGGAAAGTAAGTGACCCCCTATGTAATGTAACTAATAACACACAGCTGTACCGCCCATCATCCACAGTACAGGAGGAAAGTAAGTGACCCCCTATGTAATGTAACTAATAACTCACAGCTGTACCGCCCATCATCCACAGTACAGGAGGAAAGTAAGTGACCCCCTATGTAATGTAACTAATAACACACAGCTGTACGGCCCATCATCCACAGTGCAGGAGGAAAGTAAGTGACCCCCTGTGTAATGTAACTAATAACTCACAGCTGTACCGCCCATCATCCACAGTACAGGAGGAAAGTAAGTGACCCCCTATGTAATGTAACTAATGACACACAGCTGTACCACCCATCATCCACAGTGCAGGAGGAAAGTAAGTGACCCCCTGTGTAATGTAACTAATAACTCACAGCTGTACCACCCATCATCCACAGTGCAGGAGGAAAGTAAGTGACCCCCTGTGTAATGTAACTAATAACTCACAGCTGTACCGCCCATCATCCACAGTACAGGAGGAAAGTAAGTGACCCCCTGTGTAATGTAACTAATAACACACAGCTGTACCACCCATCATCCACAGTGCAGGAGGAAAGTAAGTGACCCCCTGTGTAATGTAACTAATAACACACAGCTGTACCACCCATCATCCACAGTGCAGGAGGAAAGTAAGTGACCCCCTGTGTAATGTAACTAATAACTCACAGCTGTACCGCCCATCATCCACAGTACAGGAGGAAAGTAAGTGACCCCCTGTGTAATGTAACTAATAACACACAGCTGTACCACCCATCATCCACAGTACAGGAGGAAAGTAAGTGACCCCCTGTGTAATGTAACTAATAACACACAGCTGTACCACCCATCATCCACAGTGCAGGAGGAAAGTAAGTGACCCCCTGTGTAATGTAACTAATAACTCACAGCTGTACCGCCCATCATCCACAGTACAGGAGGAAAGTAAGTGACCCCCTATGTAATGTAACTAATAACACAGCTGTACCACCCATCATCCACAGTACAGGAGGAAAGTAAGTGACCCCCTATGTAATGTAACTAATAACACACAGCTGTACCTCCCATCATCGACAGTACAGGAGGAAAGTAAGTGACCCCCTATGTAATGTAACTAATAACACACAGCTGTACCGCCCATCATCCACAGTACAGGAGGAAAGTAAGTGACCCCCTATGTAATGTAACTAATAACTCACAGCTGTACCGCCCATCATCCACAGTACAGGAGGAAAGTAAGTGACCCCCTATGTAATGTAACTAATAACACAGCTGTACCACCCATCATCCACAGTACAGGAGGAAAGTAAGTGACCCCCTATGTAATGTAACTAATAACACACAGCTGTACCGCCCATCATCCACAGTACAGGAGGAAAGTAAGTGACCCCCTATGTAATGTAACTAATAACACACAGCTGTACCACCCATCACCCACAGTGCAGTAGGAAAGTAAGTGACCCCCTATGTAATGTAACTAATAACACACAGCTGTACCGCCCATCATTCACAGTACAGGAGGAAAGTAAGTGACCCCCTATGTAATGTAACTAATAACACAGCTGAACCGCCCATCATCCACAGTATAGGAGGAAAGTAAGTGACCCCCTATGTAATGTAACCAATAACACACAGCTGTACCGCCTATCATCCACAGTACAGCAGGAAAGTAAGTGACCCCCTATGTAATGTAACTAATACCACACAGCTGTACCACCCATCATCCACAGTACAGGAGGAAAGTAAGTGACCCCCTATGTAATGTAACTAATACCACACAGCTGTACCGCCCATCATCCACAGTACAGGAGGAAAGTAAGTGACCCCCTATGTAATGTAACTAATAACACACAGCTGTACTGCCCATCATCCACAGTACAGGAGGAAAGTAAGTGACCCCCCATGTAATGTAACTAATAACACACAGCTGTACCGCCCATCATCCACAGTACAGGAGGAAAGTAAGTGACCCCCTATGTAATGTAACTAATAACTCACAGCTGTACCGCCCATCATCCACAGTGCAGGAGGAAAGTAAGTGACCCCCTATGTAATGTAACTAATAACTTACAGCTGTACCGCCCATCATCCACAGTACAGGAGGAAAGTAAGTGACCCCCTATGTAATGTAACCAATAACACACAACTGTACCGCCCATCATCCACAGTGCAGGAGGAAAGTAAGTGACCCCCTGTGTAATGTAACTAATAACACACAGCTGTACCACCCATCATCCACAGTACAGGAGGAAAGTAAGTGACCCCCTATGTAATGTAACTAATAACACACAGCTGTACCGCCCATCATCCACAGTACAGGAGGAAAGTAAGTGACCCCCTATGTAATGTAACTAATAACTTACAGCTGTACCGCCCATCATCCACAGTGCAGGAGGAAAGTAAGTGACCCCCTATGTAATGTAACTAATAACACACAGCTGTACCGCCCATCATCCACAGTACAGGAGGAAAGTAAGTGACCCCCTATGTAATGTAACCAATAACACACAACTGTACCGCCCATCATCCACAGTGCAGGAGGAAAGTAAGTGACCCCCTGTGTAATGTAACTAATAACACACAGCTGTACCACCCATCATCCACAGTACAGGAGGAAAGTAAGTGACCCCCTATGTAATGTAACTAATAACACACAGCTGTACCACCCATCATCCACAGTACAGGAGGAAAGTAAGTGACCCCCTATGTAATGTAACTAATAACACACAGCTGTACGGCCCATCATCCACAGTATAGGAGGAAAGTAAGTGACCCCCTATGTAATGTAACTAATAACTCACAGCTGTACCGCCCATCATCCACAGTACAGGGGGAAAGTAAGTGACCCCCTGTGTAATGTAACTAATAACACAGCTGTACCACCCATCATCCACAGTACAGGAGGAAAGTAAGTGACCCCCTATGTAATGTAACTAATAACATATCTGTACCACCCATCATCCACAGTACAGGAGGAAAGTAAGTGACCCCCTATGTAATGTAACTAATAACTCACAGCTGTACCGCCCATCATCCACAGTACAGGGGGAAAGTAAGTGACCCCCTGTGTAATGTAACTAATAACACAGCTGTACCACCCATCATCCACAGTACAGGAGGAAAGTAAGTGACCCCCTATGTAATGTAACCAATAACACACAGCTGTACCGCCCATCATCCACAGTACAGCAGGAAAGTAAGTGACCCCCTATGTAATGTAACTAATAACACACAGCTGTACCACCCATCATCCACAGTACAGGAGGAAAGAAAGTGACCCCCTATGTAATGTAACTAATAACACACAGCTGTACCGCCCATCATCCACAGTACAGGAGGAAAGTAAGTGACCCCCTATGTAATGTAACTAATAACACACAGCTGTACCACCCATCATCCACAGTACAGGAGGAAAGTAAGTGACCCCCTATGTAATGTAACTAATAACACACAGCTGTACCGCCCATCATCCACAGTGCAGGAGGAAAGTAAGTGACCCCCTATGTAATGTAACTAATAACACACAGCTGTACCACCCATCATCCAAAGTACAGGGGGAAAGTAAGTGACCCCCTATGTAATGTAACTAATAACACACAGCTGTACCGCCCATCCCCCACAGTACAGGGGGAAAGTAAGTGACCCCCTATGTAATGTAACTAATAACACACAGCTGTACCGCCCATCATCCACAGTACAGGAGGAAAGTAAGTGACCCCCTATGTAATGTAACTAATAACACACAGCTGTACGGCCCATCATCCATAGTACAGAAGGAAAGTAAGTGACCCCCTATGTAATGTAACTAATAACACACAGCTGTACAGCCCATCATCCATAGTACAGAAGGAAAGTAAGTGACCCCCTATGTAATGTAACTAATAACACACAGCTATACCGCCCATCATCCACAGTACAGGAGGAAAGTAAGTGACCCCCTATGCAATGTAACTAATAACACACAGCTGTACCGCCCATCATCCACAGTACAGGAGGAAAGTAAGTGACCCCCTATGTAATGTAACTAATAACACACAGCTGTACCGCCCATCATCCACAGTACAGGAGGAAAGTAAGTGACCCCCTGTGTAATGTAACTAATAACACACAGCTGTAACACCCATCATCCACAGTGCAGGAGGAAAGTAAGTGACCCCCTATGTAATGTAACTAATAACACACAGCTGTACCACCCATCATCCACAGTACAGGGGGAAAGTAAGTGACCCCCTATGTAATGTAACTAATAACACACAGCTGTACCGCCCATCATCCACAGTGCAGGAGGAAAGTAAGTGACCCCCAATGTAATGTAACTAATAACACACAGCTGTACCACCCATCATCCACAGTACAGGAGTAAAGTAAGTGACCCCCTATGTGATGTAACCAATAACACACAGCTGTACCGCCCATCATCCACAGTACAGGGGGAAAGTAAGTGACCCCCTATGTAATGTAACTAATAACACACAGCTGTACCGCCCATCATCCACAGTACAGGAGGAAAGTAAGTGACCCCCCTATGTAATGTAACTAATAACACACAGCTGTACCGCCCATCATCCACAGTACAGGGGGAAAGTAAGTGACCCCCTATGTAATGTAACTAATAACACACAGCTGTACCACCCATCATCCACAGTACAGAAGGAAAGTAAGTGACCCCCTATGTAATGTAACTAATAACTCACAGCTGTACCGCCCATCATCCACAGTACAGGGGGAAAGTAAGTGACCCCCTGTGTAATGTAACTAATAACACAGCTGTACCACCCATCATCCACAGTACAGGAGGAAAGTAAGTGACCCCCTATGTAATGTAACCAATAACACACAGCTGTACCGCCCATCATCCACAGTACAGCAGGAAAGTAAGTGACCCCCTATGTAATGTAACTAATAACACACAGCTGTACCACCCATCATCCACAGTACAGGAGGAAAGTAAGTGACCCCCTATGTAATGTAACTAATAACACACAGCTGTACCACCCATCATCCACAGTACAGGAGGAAAGTAAGTGACCCCCTATGTAATGTAACTAATAACACACAGCTGTACCACCCATCATCCACAGTACAGGAGGAAAGTAAGTGACCCCCTATGTAATGTAACCAATAACACACAGCTGTACCGCCCATCATCCACAGTGCAGGAGGAAAGTAAGTGACCCCCTATGTAATGTAACTAATAACACACAGCTGTACCGCCCATCATCCACAGTGCAGGAGGAAAGTAAGTGACCCCCAATGTAATGTAACTAATAACACACAGCTGTACCGCCCATCATCCACAGTACAGGAGGAAAGTAAGTGACCCCCTATGTAATGTAACTAATAACACACAGCTGTACCACCCATCATCCACAGTACAGGGGGAAAGTAAGTGACCCCCTATGTAATGTAACTAATAACACACAGCTGTACCGCCCATCATCCACAGTACAGGAGGAAAGTAAGTGAACCCTATGTAATGTAACTAATAACACACAGCTGTACCGCCCATCATCCACAGTACAGGAGGAAAGTAAGTGACCCCCTATGTAATGTAACTAATAACACACAGATGTACCACCCATCATCCACAGTACAGGAGGAAAGTAAGTGACCCCCTATGTAATGTAACTAATAACACACAGCTGTACTGCCCATCATCCACAGTACAGGGGGAAAGTAAGTGACCCCCTATGTAATGTAACTAATAACACACAGCTATACCGCCCATCATCCACAGTACAGGAGGAAAGTAAGTGACCCCCTATGTAATGTAACTAATAACACACAGCTGTACCGCCCATCATCCACAGTACAGGGGGAAAGTAAGTGACCCCCTATGTAATGTAACTAATAACACACAGCTGTACTGCCCATCATCCACAGTACAGGGGGAAAGTAAGTGACCCCCTATGTAATGTAACTAATAACACACAGCTGTACCACCCATCATCCACAGTACAGGGGGAAAGTAAGTGACCCCCTGTGTAATGTAACTAATAACACCCAGCTGTACCGCCCATCATCCACAGTGCAGGAGGAAAGTAAGTGACCCCTATGTAATGTAACTAATAACACACAGCTGTATCACCCATCATCCACAGTACAGGAGGAAAGTAAGTGACCCCCTGTGTAATGTGACTAATAACACACAGCTGTACCGCCCATCATCCACAGTACAGGAGGAAAGTAAGTGACCCCCTATGTAATGTAACTAATAACACACAGCTGTACCGCCCATCATCCACAGTACAGGGGGAAAGTAAGTGACCCCCTACGTAATGTAACTAATAACACACAGCTGTATCACCCATCATCCACAGTACAGGAGGAAAGTAAGTGACCCCCTGTGTAATGTGACTAATAACACACAGCTGTACCGCCCATCATCCACAGTACAGGAGGAAAGTAAGTGACCCCCTATGTAATGTAATGTAATAACACACAGCTGTACCGCCCATCATCCACAGTACAGGAGGAAAGTAAGTGACCCCCTATGTAATGTAACTAATAACACACAGCTATACCGCCCATTATCCACAGAACAGGAGGAAAGTAAGTGACCCCCTATGTAATGTAACTAATAATACAGCTGTACCGCCCATCATCCACAGTACAGGAGGAAAGTAAGTGACCCCTATGTAATGTAACTAATAACACAGCTGTACCGCCCATCATCCACAGTACAGGAGGAAAGTAAGTGACCCCCTATGTAATGTAACTAATAACACACAGCTGTACCGCCCATCATCCACAGTACAGGAGGAAAGTAAGAGACCCCCTATGTAATGTAATAACACACAGCTGTACCGCCCATCCCCCACAGTACAGGAGGAAAGTAAGTGACCCCCTATGTAATGTAACTAATAACACAGCTGTACCACCCATCATCCACTGTACAGGGGGAAAGTAAGTGACCCCTATGTAATGTAACTAATAACACACAGCTGTACCACCCATCATCCACTGTACAGGGGGAAAGTAAGTGACCCCCTATGTAATGTAACTAATAACACACAGCTGTACCGCCCATCATCCACAGTACAGGGGGAAAGTAAGTGACCCCCTATGTAATGTAACTAATAACACACAGCTGTACCGCCCATCATCCACAGTGCAGGAGGAAAGTAAGTGACCCCCTATGTAATGTAACTAATAACACACAGCTGTACCGCCCATCATCCACAGTACAGGAGGAAAGTAAGTGACCCCTATGTAATGTAACTAATAACACACGGCTGTATCACCCAGCATCCACAGTACAGGAGGAAAGTAAGTGACCCCCTATGTAATGTAACTAATAACACACAGCTGTACCACCCATCATCCACAGTACAGGAGGAAAGTAAGTGACCCCCTATGTAATGTAACTAATAACACACAGCTGTACCACCCATCATCCACAGTACAGGAGGAAAGTAAGTGACCCCCTATGTAATGTAACTAATAACACACAGCTGTACCACCCATCATCCACAGTACAGGAGGAAAGTAAGTGACCCCCTATGTAATGTAACTAATAACACACAGCTATACCGCCCATCATCCCAGTACAGGAGGAAAGTAATTGACCCCCTGTGTAATGTGACTAATAACACACAGCTGTACCGCCCATCCCCCACAGTACAGGAGGAAAGTAAGTGACCCCCTATGTAAGGTAACTAATAACACACAGCTGTACCGCCCATCATCCACAGTACAGAAGGAAAGTAAGTGACCCCCTATGTAATGTAACTAATAACACACAGCTGTACCGCCCATCATCCACAGTACAGGGGGAAAGTAAGTGACCCCCTATGTAATGTAACTAATAACACACAACTGTATCGCCCATCATCCACAGTACAGGAGGAAAGTAAGTGACCCCCTATGTAATGTAACTAATAACACACAGCTGTACCACCCATCATCCACAGTACAGGAGGAAAGTAAGTGACCCCTATGTAATGTAACTAATAACACACAGCTGTACCGCCCATCATCCAAAGTACAGGAGGAAAGTAAGTGACCCCCTATGTAATGTTACTAATAACACACAGCTGTACCACCCATCATCCACAGTACAGGAGGAAAGTAAGTGACCCCCTATGTAATGTAACTAATAACACACAGCTGTACCGCCCATCATCCACAGTACAGGAGGAAAGTAAGTGACCCCCTATGTAATGTAACTAATAACACACAGCTGTACCGCCCATCATCCACAGTACAGGAGGAAAGTAAGTGACCCCCTATGTAATGTAATAACACACAGCTGTACCGCACATCATCCACAGTACAGGAGGAAAGTAAGTGACCCCCTATGTAATGTAACTAATAACACACAGCTGTACCACCCATCATCCACAGTACAGGAGGAAAGTAAGTGACCCCCTATGTAATGTAACTAATAACACACAGCTGTACCGCCCATCATCCACAGTACAGGAGGAAAGTAAGTGACCCCCTATGTAATGTAACTAATAACACACAGCTGTACCGCCCATCATCCACAGTACAGGAGGAAACTAAGTGACCCCTATGTAATGTAACTAATAACACACAGCTGTACCACCCATCATCCACAGTACAGGGGGAAAGTAAGTGACCCCCTATGAAATGTAACTAATAACACAGCTGTACCGCCCATCATCCACAGTACAGGAGGAAAGTAAGTGACCCCCTATGTAATGTAACTAATAACACACAGCTGTACCGCCCATCATCCACAGTGCAGGGGGAAAGTAAGTGACCCCCTATGTAATGTAACTAATAACACACAGCTGTACTGCCCATCATCCACAGTACAGGGGGAAAGTAAGTGACCCCCTATGTAATGTAACTAATAACACACAGCTATACCGCCCATCATCCACAGTACAGGAGGAAAGTAAGTGACCCCCTATGTAATGTAACTAATAACACACAGCTGTACCGCCCATCATCCACAGTACAGGGGGAAAGTAAGTGACCCCCTATGTAATGTAACTAATAACACACAGCTGTACTGCCCATCATCCACAGTACAGGGGGAAAGTAAGTGACCCCCTATGTAATGTAACTAATAACACACAGCTGTACCACCCATCATCCACAGTACAGGGGGAAAGTAAGTGACCCCCTGTGTAATGTAACTAATAACACCCAGCTGTACCGCCCATCATCCACAGTGCAGGAGGAAAGTAAGTGACCCCTATGTAATGTAACTAATAACACACAGCTGTATCACCCATCATCCACAGTACAGGAGGAAAGTAAGTGACCCCCTGTGTAATGTGACTAATAACACACAGCTGTACCGCCCATCATCCACAGTACAGGAGGAAAGTAAGTGACCCCCTATGTAATGTAACTAATAACACACAGCTGTACCGCCCATCATCCACAGTACAGGGGGAAAGTAAGTGACCCCCTACGTAATGTAACTAATAACACACAGCTGTATCACCCATCATCCACAGTACAGGAGGAAAGTAAGTGACCCCCTGTGTAATGTGACTAATAACACACAGCTGTACCGCCCATCATCCACAGTACAGGAGGAAAGTAAGTGACCCCCTATGTAATGTAATGTAATAACACACAGCTGTACCGCCCATCATCCACAGTACAGGAGGAAAGTAAGTGACCCCCTATGTAATGTAACTAATAACACACAGCTATACCGCCCATTATCCACAGAACAGGAGGAAAGTAAGTGACCCCCTATGTAATGTAACTAATAATACAGCTGTACCGCCCATCATCCACAGTACAGGAGGAAAGTAAGTGACCCCTATGTAATGTAACTAATAACACAGCTGTACCGCCCATCATCCACAGTACAGGAGGAAAGTAAGTGACCCCCTATGTAATGTAACTAATAACACACAGCTGTACCGCCCATCATCCACAGTACAGGAGGAAAGTAAGAGACCCCCTATGTAATGTAATAACACACAGCTGTACCGCCCATCCCCCACAGTACAGGAGGAAAGTAAGTGACCCCCTATGTAATGTAACTAATAACACAGCTGTACCACCCATCATCCACTGTACAGGGGGAAAGTAAGTGACCCCTATGTAATGTAACTAATAACACACAGCTGTACCACCCATCATCCACTGTACAGGGGGAAAGTAAGTGACCCCCTATGTAATGTAACTAATAACACACAGCTGTACCGCCCATCATCCACAGTACAGGGGGAAAGTAAGTGACCCCCTATGTAATGTAACTAATAACACACAGCTGTACCGCCCATCATCCACAGTGCAGGAGGAAAGTAAGTGACCCCCTATGTAATGTAACTAATAACACACAGCTGTACCGCCCATCATCCACAGTACAGGAGGAAAGTAAGTGACCCCTATGTAATGTAACTAATAACACACGGCTGTATCACCCAGCATCCACAGTACAGGAGGAAAGTAAGTGACCCCCTATGTAATGTAACTAATAACACACAGCTGTACCACCCATCATCCACAGTACAGGAGGAAAGTAAGTGACCCCCTATGTAATGTAACTAATAACACACAGCTGTACCACCCATCATCCACAGTACAGGAGGAAAGTAAGTGACCCCCTATGTAATGTAACTAATAACACACAGCTGTACCACCCATCATCCACAGTACAGGAGGAAAGTAAGTGACCCCCTATGTAATGTAACTAATAACACACAGCTATACCGCCCATCATCCCAGTACAGGAGGAAAGTAATTGACCCCCTGTGTAATGTGACTAATAACACACAGCTGTACCGCCCATCCCCCACAGTACAGGAGGAAAGTAAGTGACCCCCTATGTAAGGTAACTAATAACACACAGCTGTACCGCCCATCATCCACAGTACAGAAGGAAAGTAAGTGACCCCCTATGTAATGTAACTAATAACACACAGCTGTACCGCCCATCATCCACAGTACAGGGGGAAAGTAAGTGACCCCCTATGTAATGTAACTAATAACACACAACTGTATCGCCCATCATCCACAGTACAGGAGGAAAGTAAGTGACCCCCTATGTAATGTAACTAATAACACACAGCTGTACCACCCATCATCCACAGTACAGGAGGAAAGTAAGTGACCCCTATGTAATGTAACTAATAACACACAGCTGTACCGCCCATCATCCAAAGTACAGGAGGAAAGTAAGTGACCCCCTATGTAATGTTACTAATAACACACAGCTGTACCACCCATCATCCACAGTACAGGAGGAAAGTAAGTGACCCCCTATGTAATGTAACTAATAACACACAGCTGTACCGCCCATCATCCACAGTACAGGAGGAAAGTAAGTGACCCCCTATGTAATGTAACTAATAACACACAGCTGTACCGCCCATCATCCACAGTACAGGAGGAAAGTAAGTGACCCCCTATGTAATGTAATAACACACAGCTGTACCGCACATCATCCACAGTACAGGAGGAAAGTAAGTGACCCCCTATGTAATGTAACTAATAACACACAGCTGTACCACCCATCATCCACAGTACAGGAGGAAAGTAAGTGACCCCCTATGTAATGTAACTAATAACACACAGCTGTACCGCCCATCATCCACAGTACAGGAGGAAAGTAAGTGACCCCCTATGTAATGTAACTAATAACACACAGCTGTACCGCCCATCATCCACAGTACAGGAGGAAACTAAGTGACCCCTATGTAATGTAACTAATAACACACAGCTGTACCACCCATCATCCACAGTACAGGGGGAAAGTAAGTGACCCCCTATGAAATGTAACTAATAACACAGCTGTACCGCCCATCATCCACAGTACAGGAGGAAAGTAAGTGACCCCCTATGTAATGTAACTAATAACACACAGCTGTACCGCCCATCATCCACAGTGCAGGGGGAAAGTAAGTGACCCCCTATGTAATGTAACTAATAACACACAGCTGTACCACCCATCATCCACAGTACAGGGGGAAAGTAAGTGACCCCCTATGTAATGTAACTAATCACACACAGCTGTACCACCCATCATCCACAGTACAGGAGGAAAGTAAGTGACCCCCTATGTAATGTAACTAATAACACACAGCTGTACTGCCCATCATCCACAGTACAGGAGGAAAGTAAGTGACCCCCTATATAATGTAACTAATAACACACAGCTGTACCGCCCATCATCCGCAGTACAGGGGGAAAGTAAGTGACCCCCTATGTAATGTAACTAATAACACACAGCTGTACCGCCCATCATCCACAGTGCAGGAGGAAAGTAAGTGACCCCCTATGTAATGTAACTAATAACACACAGCTGTACCGCCCATCATCCACAGTACAGGAGGAAAGTAAGTGACCCCCTATATAATGTAACTAATAACACACAGCTGTACCGCCCATCATCCGCAGTACAGGGGGAAAGTAAGTGACCCCCTATGTAATGTAACTAATAACACAGAGCTGTACCGCCCATCATCCACAGTGCAGGAGGAAAGTAAGTGACCCCCTATGTAATGTAACTAATAACACACAGCTGTACTGCCCATCATCCACAGTGCAGGAGGAAAGTAAGTGACCCCTATGTAATGTAACTAATAACACACAGCTGTACTGCCCATCATCCACAGTACAGGAGGAAAGTAAGTGACCCCCTATGTAATGTAACTAATAACACACAGCTGTACCGCCCATCATCCACAGTGCAGGAGGAAAGTAAGTGACCCCTATGTAATGTAACTAATAACACACAGCTGTACCGCCCATCATCCACAGTACAGGAGGAAAGTAAGTGACCCCCTATGTAATGTAACTAATAACACAGCTGTACCGCCCATCATCCACAGTACAGGAGGAAAGTAAGTGACCCCCTATGTAATGTAACTAATAACACAGCTGTACCGCCCATCATCCACAGTACAGGAGGAAAGTAAGTGACCCTCTATGTAATGTAACTAATAACACACAGCTGTACCGCCCATCATCCACAGTACAGGGGGAAAGTAAGTGACCCCCTATGTAATGTAACTAATAACATACAGCTGTACCGCCCATCATCCACAGTACAGGGGGAAAGTAAGTGACCCTCTATGTAATGTAACTAATAACACAGCTGTACCACCCATCATCCACTGTACAGGGGGAAAGTAAGTGACCCCCTATGTAATGTAACTAATGACACACAGCTGTACCACCCATCATCCACAGTACAGGAGGAAAGTAAGTGACCCCCTATGTAATGTAACTAATAACACAGCTGTACCACCCATCATCCACTGTACAGGGGGAAAGTAAGTGACCCCCTATGTAATGTAACTAATAACACACAGCTGTACCGCCCATCATCCACAGTACAGGGGGAAAGTAAGTGACCCCCTATGTAATGTAACTAATAACACACAGCTGTACCACCCATCATCCACAGTACAGGAGGAAAGTAAGTGACCCCCTATGTAATGTAACTAATAACACAGCTGTACCGCCCATCATCCACTGTACAAGGGGAAAGTAAGTGACCCCCTATGTAATGTAACTAATAACACAGCTGTACCGCCCATCATCCACAGTACAGGAGGAAAGTAAGTGACCCCCTATGTAATGTAACTAATGACACACAGCTGTACCACCCATCATCCACAGTGCAGGAAGAAAGTAAGTGACCCCCTATGTAATGTAACTAATGACACACAGCTGTACCGCCCATCATCCACAGTGCAGGAGGAAAGTAAGTGACCCCCTATGTAATGTAACTAATAACACACAGCTGTACCGCCCATCATCCACAGTACAGGGGGAAAGTAAGTGACCCCCTATGTAATGTAATAACACACAGATGTACCGCCCATCATCCACAGTACAGGAGGAAAGTAAGTGACCCCCTATATAATGTAACTAATAACACACAGCTGTACCGCCCATCATCCGCAGTACAGGGGGAAAGTAAGTGACCCCCTATGTAATGTAACTAATAACACACAGCTGTACCTCCCATCATCGACTGTAAAGGAGGAAAGTAAGTGACCCCCTATGTAATGTAACTAATAACACACAGCTGTACCTCCCATCATCGACTGTACAGGAGGAAAGTAAGTGACCCCCTATGTAATGTAACTAATAACACACAGCTGTACCGCCCATCATCCACAGTACAGGAGGAAAGTAAGTGACCCCCTATGTAATGTAACTAATAACACACAACTGTACCGCCCATCATCCACAGTACAGGAGGAAAGTAAGTGACCCCCTATGTAATGTAACTAATAATACAGCTGTACAGCCCATCATCCACAGTACAGGAGGAAAGTAAGTGACCCCCTATGTAATGTAACTAATAACACACAGCTGTACCACCCATCATCCACAGTACAGGAGGAAAGTAAGTGACCCCCTATGTAATGTAACTAATAACACACAGCTGTACTGCCCATCATCCACAGTACAGGAGGAAAGTAAGTGACCCCCTATATAATGTAACTAATAACACACAGCTGTACCGCCCATCATCCACAGTACAGGAGGAAAGTAAGTGACCCCCTATGTAATGTAATAACACACAGCTGTACCGCCCATCCCCCACAGTACAGGAGGAAAGTAAGTGACCCCCTATGTAATGTAACTAATAACACACAGCTGTACCGCCCATCATCCACAGTACAGGAGGAAAGTAAGTGACCCCCTATGTAATGTAACTAATAACACACAGCTGTACCGCCCATCATCCACAGTACAGGAGGAAAGTAAGTGACCCCCTATGTAATGTAACTAATAACACACAGCTGCACCGCCCATCATCCACAATACAGGAGGAAAGTAAGTGACCCCCCATGTAATGTAACTAATAACACACAGCTGTACCGCCCATCATCCACAGTACAGGAGGAAAGTAAGTGACCCCTATTTAATGAAACTAATAACACACAGCTATACCACCCATCATCCACAGTACAGGAGGAAAGTAAGTGACCCCCTATGTAATGTAGAAACACACAGCTGTACCGCCCATCCCCCACAGTACAGGAGGAAAGTAAGTGACCCCCTATGTAATGTAACTAATAACACACAGCTGTACCGCCCATCATCCACAGTACAGGAGGAAAGTAAGTGACCCCCTATGTAATGGAACTAATAACACACAGCTGTACCACCCATCATCCACAGTGCAGGAAGAAAGTAAGTGACCCCCTATGTAATGTAACTAATAACACACAGCTGTACCGCCCATCATCCACAGTACAGGAGGAAAGTAAGTGACCCCCTATGTAATGTAACTAATAACACACAGCTGTACCACCCATCATCCACAGTACAGGAGGAAAGTAAGTGACCCCCTATGTAATGTAACTAATAACACAGCTGTACCGCCCATCATCCACAGTGCAGGAGGAAAGTAAGTGACCCCCTATGTAATGTAACTAATAACACAGCTGTACCACCCATCATCCACTGTACAGGGGGAAAGTAAGTGACCCCCTATGTAATGTAACTAATAACACACAGCTGTACCGCCCATCATCCACAGTACAGGAGGAAAGTAAGTGACCCCCTATGTAATGTAATAACACACTGCTGTACCGCCCATCATCCACAGTGCAGGAGGAAAGTAAGTGACCCCCTATGTAATGTAACTAATAACACACAGCTGTACCGCCCATCATCCACAGTACAGGGGGAAAGTAAGTGACCCCCTATGTAATGTAACTAATAACACACAGCTGTACCGCCCATCATCCACAGTACAGGAGGAAAGTAAGTGACCGTCTATGTAATGTAACTAATAACACAGCTGTACCGTCCATCATCCACAGTACAGGAGGAAAGTAAGTGACCCCCTATGTAATGTAACTAATAACACACAGCTCTACCACCCATCATCCACAGTACAGGAGGAAAGTAAGTGACCCCCTATGTAATATAACTAATAACACACAGCTGTACCACCCATCATCTACAGTGCAGGAGGAAAGTAAGTGACCCCCTATGTAATGTAACTAATAACACAGCTGTACCACCCATCATCCACTGTACAGGGGGAAAGTAAGTGACCCCCTATGTAATGTAACTAATAACACACAGCTGTACCGCCCATCATCCACAGTACAGGAGGAAAGTAAGTGACCCCCTATGTAATGTAACTAATAACACAGCTGTACCGCCCATCATCCACAGTACAGGAGGAAAGTAAGTGACCCCCTATGTAATGTAACTAATAACACACAGCTGTACCGCCCATCCCCCACAGTACAGGAGGAAAGTAAGTGACCCCCTATGTAATGTAACTAATAACACACAGCTGTACCACCCATCATCCACAGTACAGGAGGAAAGTAAGTGACCCCCTATGTAATGTAACTAATAACACACAGCTGTACCACCCATCATCCACAGTACAGGAGGAAAGTAAGTGACCCCCTATGTAATGTAATAACACACAGCTGTACCGCCCATCCCCCACAGTACAGGAGGAAAGTAAGTGACCCCCTATGTAATGTAACTAATAACACACAGCTGTACCGCCCATCATCCACAGTACAGGAGGAAAGTAAGTGACCCCCTATGTAATGGAACTAATAACACACAGCTGTACCACCCATCATCCACAGTGCAGGAAGAAAGTAAGTGACCCCCTATGTAATGTAACTAATAACACACAGCTGTACCGCCCATCATCCACAGTACAGGAGGAAAGTAAGTGACCCCCTATGTAATGTAACTAATAACACACAGCTGTACCACCCATCATCCACAGTACAGGAGGAAAGTAAGTGACCCCCTATGTAATGTAACTAATAACACAGCTGTACCGCCCATCATCCACAGTGCAGGAGGAAAGTAAGTGACCCCCTATGTAATGTAACTAATAACACAGCTGTACCACCCATCATCCACAGTACAGGGGGAAAGTAAGTGACCCCCTATGTAATGTAACTAATAACACACAGCTGTACCGCCCATCATCCACAGTACAGGAGGAAAGTAAGTGACCCTCTATGTAATGTAACTAATAACACAGCTGTACCGCCCATCCCCCACAGTACAGGAGGAAAGTAAGTGACCCCCTATGTAATGTAACTAATAACACAGCTGTACCACCCATCATCTACAGTGCAGGAGGAAAGTAAGTGACCCCCTATGTAATGTAACTAATAACACAGCTGTACCACCCATCATCCACTGTACAGGGGGAAAGTAAGTGACCCCCTATGTAATGTAACTAATAACACACAGCTGTACCGCCCATCATCCACAGTACAGGAGGAAAGTAAGTGACCCCCTATGTAATGTAACTAATAACACAGCTGTACCGCCCATCATCCACAGTACAGGAGGAAAGTAAGTGACCCCCTATGTAATGTAACTAATAACACACAGCTGTACCGCCCATCCCCCACAGTACAGGAGGAAAGTAAGTGACCCCCTATGTAATGTAACTAATAACACACAGCTGTACCACCCATCATCCACAGTACAGGAGGAAAGTAAGTGACCCCCTATGTAATGTAACTAATAACACACAGCTGTACCACCCATCATCCACAGTACAGGAGGAAAGTAAGTGACCCCCTATGTAATGTAACTAATAACACACAGCTGTACTGCCCATCATCCACAGTACAGGGGGAAAGTAAGTGACCCCCTATGTAATGTAACTAATAACACAGCTGTACCACCCATCATCTACAGTACAGGAGGAAAGTAAGTGACCCCCTATGTAATGTAACTAATAACACAGCTGTACCACCCATCATCCACTGTACAGGGGGAAAGTAAGTGACCCCCTATGTAATGTAACTAATAACACACAGCTGTACCGCCCATCATCCACAGTACAGGAGTAAAGTAAGTGACCCCCTATGTAATGTAACTAATAACACAGAGCTGTACCGCCCATCATCCACAGTACAGGAGGAAAGTAAGTGACCCCCTATGTAATGTAATAACACACAGCTGTACCGCCCATCATCCACAGTACAGGAGGAAAGTAAGTGACCCTCTATGTAATGTAACTAATAACACAGAGCTGTACCGCCCATCATCCACAGTACAGGAGGAAAGTAAGTGACCCTCTATGTAATGTAACTAATAACACAGCTGTACCACCCATCATCTACAGTGCAGGAGGAAAGTAAGTGACCCCCTATGTAATGTAACTAATAACACACAGCTGTACCGCCCATCATCCACAGTACAGGAGGAAAGTAAGTGACCCCCTATGTAATGTAACTAATAACACAGCTGTACCACCCATCATCCACTGTACAGGGGGAAAGTAAGTGACCCCCTATGTAATGTAACTAATAACACACAGCTGTACCACCCATCAGCCACAGTACAGGGGGAAAGTAAGTGACCCCCTATGTAATGTAACTAATAACACACAGCTGTACCACCCATCATCCACAGTACAGGAGGAAAGTAAGTGACCCCCTATGTAATGTAACTAATAACACAGCTGTACCGCCCATCATCCACTGTACAAGGGGAAAGTAAGTGACCCCCTATGTAATGTAACTAATAACAAAGCTGTACCGCCCATCATCCACAGTACAGGAGGAAAGTAAGTGACCCCCTATGTAATGTAACTAATGACACACAGCTGTGCCGCCCATCATCCACAGTACAGGAGGAAAGTAAGTGACCCCCTATGTAATGTAACTAATGACACACAGCTGTACTGCCCATCATCCACAGTACAGGAGGAAAGTAAGTGACCCCCTATGTAATGTAACTAATAACACACAGCTGTACCACCCATCATCCACAGTGCAGGAAGAAAGTAAGTGACCCCCTATGTAATGTAACTAATGACACACAGCTGTACCGCCCATCATCCACAGTACAGGAGGAAAGTAAGTGACCCCCTATGTAATGTAACTAATAACACACAGCTGTACCACCCATCATCCACAGTACAGGAGGAAAGTAAGTGACCCCCTATGTAATATAACTAATAACACACAGCTGTACCACCCATCATCCACAGTACAGGAGGAAAGTAAGTGACCCCCTATGTAATATAACTAATAACACACAGCTGTACCGCCCATCATCCCCCACAGTACAGGAGGAAAGTAAGTGACCCCCTATGTAATGTAACTAATAACACACAGCTATACCGCCCATCATCCCAGTACAGGAGGAAAGTAAGTGACCCCCTGTGTAATGTGACTAATAACACACAGCTGTACCGCCCATCCCCCACAGTACAGGAGGAAAGTAAGTGACCCCCTATGTAATGTAACTAATAACACACAGCTGTACCACCCATCATCCACAGTGCAGGAGGAAAGTAAGTGACCCCCTATGTAATGTAACTAATACACAGCTGTACCGCCCATCATCCACAGTACAGGGGGAAAGTAAGTGACCCCCTATGTAATGTAACTAATAACACACAGCTGTACCGCCCATCATCCACAGTACAGGAGGAAAGTAAGTGACCCCTATGTAATGTAACTAATAACACACAGCTGTACCGCCCATCATCCACAGTACAGGAGGAAAGTAAGTGACCCCTATGTAATGCAACTAATAACACATAGCTGTACCGCCCATCATCCACAGTACAGGAGGAAAGTAAGTGACCCCTATGTAATGTAACTAATAACACACAGCTGTACCGCCCATCCCCCACAGTACAGGAGGAAAGTAAGTGACCCCTATGTAATGTAACTAATAACACACAGCTGTACCGCCCATCATCCACAGTACAGGAGGAAAGTAAGTGACCCCCTATGTAATGTAACTAATAACACACAGCTGTACCGCCCATCATCCACAGTACAGGAGGAAAATAAGTGACCCCCTATGTAATGTAACTAATAATACAGCTGTACCGCCCATCATCCACAGTGCAGGAGGAAAGTAAGTGACCCCCTATGTAATGTAACTAATAACACACAACTGTATCGCCCATCATCCACAGTACAGGAGGAAAGTAAGTGACCCCCTATGTAATGTAACCAATAACACACAGCTGTACCGCCCATCATCCACAGTACAGGAGGAAAGTAAGTGACCCCCTATGTAATGTAACTAATAACACACAGCTGTACCACCCATCATCCAGAGTACAGGAGGAAACTAAGTGACCCCCTATGTAATGTAACTAATAACACACAGCTGTACCACCCATCATCCACAGTACAGGAGGAAACTAAGTGACCCCCTATGTAATGTAACTAATAACACACAGCTGTACCGCCCATCATCCACAGTACAGGGGGAAAGTAAGTGACCCCCTATGTAATGTAACTAATAACACACAGCTGTACCGCCCATCATCCACAGTACAGGAGGAAAGTAAGTGACCCCTATGTAATGGAACTAGTAACACAGCTGTACCGCCCATCATCCACAGTACAGGAGGAAAGTAAGTGACCCCCTATGTAATGTAACTAATAACACACAGCTGTACCGCCCATCATCCACAGTACAGGAGGAAAGTAAGTGACCCCCTATGTAATGTAACTAATAACACACAGCTGTACCACCCATCATCCACAGTACAGGAGGAAAGTAAGTGACCCCCTATGTAATGTAACTAATAACACACAGCTGTACCGCCCATCATCCACAGTAAAGGAGGAAAGTAAGTGACCCCTATGTAATGGAACTAGTAACACACAGCTGTACCACCCATCATCCACAGTACAGGAGGAAACTAAGTGACCCCCTATGTAATGTAACTAATAACACACAGCTGTACCACCCATCATCCACAGTACAGGAGGAAAGTAAGTGACACCCTATGTAATGTAACTAATAACACACAGCTGTACCGCCCATCATCCACAGTACAGGAGGAAAGTAAGTGACCCCCTATGTAATGTAACTAATAACACACAGCTGTACCGCCCATCATCCACAGTACAGGAGGAAAGTAAGTGACCCCCTATGTAATGTAACTAATAACACACAGCTGTACCGCCCATCATCCACAGTACAGGAGGAAAGTAAGTGACCCCCTATGTAATGTAACTAATAACACACAGCTGTACCGCCCATCATCCACAGTACAGGAGGAAAGTAAGTGACCCCCTATGTAATGTAACTAATACACACAGCTGTACCGCCCATCATCCACAGTACAGGAGGAAAGTAAGTGACCCCCTATGTAATGTAACTAATAACACACAGCTGTACCGCCCATCATCCACAGTACAGGGGGAAAGTAAGTGACCCCTATGTAATGTAACTAATAACACACAGCTGTACCACCCATCATCCACAGTACAGGAGGAAAGTAAGTGACCCCCTATGTAATGTAACTAATAACTCACAGCTGTACCGCCCATCATCCACAGTACAGGAGGAAAGTAAGTGACCCCCTATGTAATGTAACTAATAACACAGCTGTACCACCCATCATCCACTGTACAGGGGGAAAGTAAGTGACCCCCTGTGTAATGTAACTAATACCACACAGCTGTACCGCCCATCATCCACAGTACAGGAGGAAAGTAAGTGACCCCCTATGTAATGTAACTAATAACACACAGCTGTACCGCCCATCATCCACAGTACAGGAGGGAAGTAAGTGACCCCCTATGTAATGTAATAACACACAGCTGTACCGCCCATCATCCACAGTACAGGAGGAAAGTAAGTGACCCCCTATGTAATGTAACTAATAACATACAGCTGTACCGCCCATCATCCACAGTACAGGAGGAAAGTAAGTGACCCCCTATGTAATGTAACTAATAACACACAGCTGTACCGCCCATCATCCACAGTGCAGGAGGAAAGTAAGTGACCCCCTATGTAATGTAACTAATAACACACAGCTGTACCGCCCATCCCCCACAGTACAGGAGGAAAGTAAGTGACCCCCTATGTAATGTAATAACACACAGCTGTACCGCCCATCATCCACAGTACAGGAGGAAAGTAAGTGACCCCCTATGTAATGTAACTAATAACACACAGCTGTACCGCCCATCCCCCACAGTACAGGAGGAAAGTAAGTGACCCCCTATGTAATGTAATAACACACAGCTGTACCGCCCATCATCCACAGTACAGGAGGAAAGTAAGTGACCCCCTATGTAATGTAACTAATAACACACAGCTGTACCGCCCATCATCCACGGTACAGGAGGAAAGTAAGTGACCCCTATTTAATGTAACTAATAACACACAGCTGTACCACCCATCATCCACAGTACAGGAGGAAAGTAAGTGACCCCCTATGTAATGTAACTAATAACACACAGCTGTACCGCCCATCATCCACAGTACAGGAGGAAAGTAAGTGACCCCCTATGTAATGTAATAACACACAGCTGTACCGCCCATCCCCCACAGTACAGGAGGAAAGTAAGTGACCCCTATGTAATGTAACTAATAACACACAGCTGTACCGCCCATCATCCACAGTACAGGAGGAAAGTAAGTGACCCCCTATGTAATGTAACTAATAACACACAGCTGTACCGCCCATCATCCACAGTACAGGGGGAAAGTAAGTGACCCCTATGTAATGTAACTAATAACACACAGCTGTACCGCCCATCATCCACAGTACAGGAGGAAAGTAAGTGACCCCCTATGTAATGTAACTAATAACACAGCTGTACCGCCCATCATCCACAGTACAGGAGGAAAGTAAGTGACCCCCTATTTAATGTAACTAATAACACACAGCTATACCACCCATCATCCACAGTACAGGAGGAAAGTAAGTGACCCCCTATGTAATGTAACTAATGACACACAGCTGTACCACCCATCATCCACAGTACAGGGGGAAAGTAAGTGACCCCCTATGTAATGTAACTAATAACACACAGCTGTACCGCCCATCATCCACAGTACAGGAGGAAAGTAAGTGACCCCCTATGTAATGTAACTAATAACTCACAGCTGTACCGCCCATCATCCACAGTACAGGAGGAAAGTAAGTGACCCCCTATGTAATGTAACTAATAACACAGCTGTACCACCCATCATCCACTGTACAGGGGGAAAGTAAGTGACCCCCTGTGTAATGTAACTAATAACACACAGCTGTATCACCCATCATCCACAGTACAGGAGGAAAGTAAGTGACCCCCTATGTAATGTAACTAATAACACACAGCTGTACTGCCCATCATCCACAGTGCAGGAGGAAAGTAAGTGACCCCCTATGTAATGTAACTAATACCACACAGCTGTACCGCCCATCATCCACAGTACAGGAGGAAAGTAAGTGACCCCCTATGTAATGTAACTAATAACACACAGCTGTACTGCCCATCATCCACAGTACAGGAGGAAAGTAAGTGACCCCCTATATAATGTAACTAATAACACACAGCTGTACCGCCCATCATCCGCAGTACTGGGGGAAAGTAAGTGACCCCCTATGTAATGTAACTAATAACACACAGCTGTACCGCCCATCATCCACAGTACAGGGGGAAAGTAAGTGCCCCCTATGTAATGTAATAACACACAGCTGTACCGCCCATCATCCACAGTACAGGAGGAAAGTAAGTGACCCCCTATATAATGTAACTAATAACACACAGCTGTACCGCCCATCATCCGCAGTACAGGGGGAAAGTAAGTGACCCCCTATGTAATGTAACTAATAACACACAGCTGTACCGCCCATCATCCACAGTACAGGAGGAAAGTAAGTGACCCCCTATGTAATGTAACTAATACACACAGCTGTACCGCCCATCATCCACAGTACAGGAGGAAAGTAAGTGACCCCCTATGTAATGTAACTAATAACACACAGCTGTACCGCCCATCATCCACAGTACAGGGGGAAAGTAAGTGACCCCTATGTAATGTAACTAATAACACACAGCTGTACCACCCATCATCCACAGTACAGGAGGAAAGTAAGTGACCCCCTATGTAATGTAACTAATAACTCACAGCTGTACCGCCCATCATCCACAGTACAGGAGGAAAGTAAGTGACCCCCTATGTAATGTAACTAATAACACAGCTGTACCACCCATCATCCACTGTACAGGGGGAAAGTAAGTGACCCCCTGTGTAATGTAACTAATACCACACAGCTGTACCGCCCATCATCCACAGTACAGGAGGAAAGTAAGTGACCCCCTATGTAATGTAACTAATAACACACAGCTGTACCGCCCATCATCCACAGTACAGGAGGGAAGTAAGTGACCCCCTATGTAATGTAATAACACACAGCTGTACCGCCCATCATCCACAGTACAGGAGGAAAGTAAGTGACCCCCTATGTAATGTAACTAATAACATACAGCTGTACCGCCCATCATCCACAGTACAGGAGGAAAGTAAGTGACCCCCTATGTAATGTAACTAATAACACACAGCTGTACCGCCCATCATCCACAGTGCAGGAGGAAAGTAAGTGACCCCCTATGTAATGTAACTAATAACACACAGCTGTACCGCCCATCCCCCACAGTACAGGAGGAAAGTAAGTGACCCCCTATGTAATGTAATAACACACAGCTGTACCGCCCATCATCCACAGTAC
Organism: Eleutherodactylus coqui; assembly: GCA_035609135.1. NCBI lineage: Eukaryota > Metazoa > Chordata > Amphibia > Anura > Eleutherodactylidae > Eleutherodactylus > Eleutherodactylus coqui. The sequence goes on along the minus strand of CM069407.1, from coordinate 1,987,072 downwards.
AGGAGGAAAGTAAGTGACCCCCTATGTAATGTAACTAATAACACACAGCTGTACCGCCCATCATCCACAGTGCAGGAGGAAAGTAAGTGACCCCCTATGTAATGTAACTAATAACACACAGCTGTACCGCCCATCCCCCACAGTACAGGAGGAAAGTAAGTGACCCCCTATGTAATGTAATAACACACAGCTGTACCGCCCATCATCCACAGTACAGGAGGAAAGTAAGTGACCCCCTATGTAATGTAACTAATAACACACAGCTGTACCGCCCATCATCCACGGTACAGGAGGAAAGTAAGTGACCCCTATTTAATGTAACTAATAACACACAGCTGTACCACCCATCATCCACAGTACAGGAGGAAAGTAAGTGACCCCCTATGTAATGTAACTAATAACACACAGCTGTACCGCCCATCATCCACAGTACAGGAGGAAAGTAAGTGACCCCCTATGTAATGTAATAACACACAGCTGTACCGCCCATCCCCCACAGTACAGGAGGAAAGTAAGTGACCCCTATGTAATGTAACTAATAACACACAGCTGTACCGCCCATCATCCACAGTACAGGAGGAAAGTAAGTGACCCCCTATGTAATGTAACTAATAACACACAGCTGTACCGCCCATCATCCACAGTACAGGGGGAAAGTAAGTGACCCCTATGTAATGTAACTAATAACACACAGCTGTACCGCCCATCATCCACAGTACAGGAGGAAAGTAAGTGACCCCCTATGTAATGTAACTAATAACACAGCTGTACCGCCCATCATCCACAGTACAGGAGGAAAGTAAGTGACCCCCTATTTAATGTAACTAATAACACACAGCTATACCACCCATCATCCACAGTACAGGAGGAAAGTAAGTGACCCCCTATGTAATGTAACTAATGACACACAGCTGTACCACCCATCATCCACAGTACAGGGGGAAAGTAAGTGACCCCCTATGTAATGTAACTAATAACTCACAGCTGTACCGCCCATCATCCACAGTACAGGAGGAAAGTAAGTGACCCCCTATGTAATGTAACTAATAACACAGCTGTACCACCCATCATCCACTGTACAGGGGGAAAGTAAGTGACCCCCTGTGTAATGTAACTAATAACACACAGCTGTATCACCCATCATCCACAGTACAGGAGGAAAGTAAGTGACCCCCTATGTAATGTAACTAATAACACACAGCTGTACTGCCCATCATCCACAGTGCAGGAGGAAAGTAAGTGACCCCCTATGTAATGTAACTAATACCACACAGCTGTACCGCCCATCATCCACAGTACAGGAGGAAAGTAAGTGACCCCCTATGTAATGTAACTAATAACACACAGCTGTACTGCCCATCATCCACAGTACAGGAGGAAAGTAAGTGACCCCCTATATAATGTAACTAATAACACACAGCTGTACCGCCCATCATCCGCAGTACTGGGGGAAAGTAAGTGACCCCCTATGTAATGTAACTAATAACACACAGCTGTACCGCCCATCATCCACAGTACAGGGGGAAAGTAAGTGCCCCCTATGTAATGTAATAACACACAGCTGTACCGCCCATCATCCACAGTACAGGAGGAAAGTAAGTGACCCCCTATATAATGTAACTAATAACACACAGCTGTACCGCCCATCATCCGCAGTACAGGGGGAAAGTAAGTGACCCCCTATGTAATGTAACTAATAACACACAGCTGTACCGCCCATCATCCACAGTGCAGGAGGAAAGTAAGTGACCCCCTATGTAATGTAACTAATAACACACAGCTGTACTGCCCATCATCCACAGTACAGGAGGAAAGTAAGTGACCCCCTATGTAATGTAACTAATAACACACAGCTGTACCGCCCATCATCCCCAGTACAGGAGGAAAGTAAGTGACCCCCTATGTAATGTAACTAATAACACACAACTGTACCGCCCATCATCCACAGTACAGGAGGAAAGTAAGTGACCCCCTATGTAATGTAACTAATAACACACAACTGTACCGCCCATCATCCACAGTGCAGGAGGAAAGTAAGTGACCCCCTATGTAATGTAACTAATATCACAGCTGTACCGCCCATCATCCACAGTACAGGAGGAAAGTAAGTGACCCCCTATGTAATGTAACTAATAATACAGCTGTACAGCCCATCATCCACAGTACAGGAGGAAAGTAAGTGACCCCCTATGTAATGTAACTAATAACTCACAGCTGTACCGCCCATCATCCACAGTACAGGAGGAAAGTAAGTGACCCCCTATGTAATGTAACTAATAACACACAGCTGTACCACCCATCATCCACAGTACAGGAGGAAAGTAAGTGACCCCCTATGTAATGTAACTAATAACACACAGCTGTACCGCCCATCATCCACAGTACAGGAGGAAAGTAAGTGACCCCCTATGTAATGTAACTAATAACACACAGCTGTACCGCCCATCATCCAGAGTACAGGAGGAAAGTAAGTGACCCCCTATGTAATGTAACTAATAACACACAGCTGTACCGCCCATCATCCACAGTACAGGAGGAAAGTAAGTGACCCCCTATGTAATGTAACTAATAACACACAGCTGTACCGCCCATCATCCACGGTACAGGAGGAAAGTAAGTGACCCCCTATGTAATGTAACTAATAACACACAGCTGTACCGCCCATCATCCACAGTACAGGGGGAAAGTAAGTGACCCCCTATGTAATGTAACTAATAACACACAGCTGTACCGCCCATCATCCACAGTACAGGAGGAAAGTAAGTGACCCCCTATGTAATGTAATAACACACAGCTGTACCGCCCATCATCCAAAGTGCAGGAGGAAAGTAAGTGACCCCCTATGTAATGTAATAACACACAGCTGTACCGCCCATCCCCCACAGTACAGGAGGAAAGTAAGTGACCCCCTATGTAATGTAACTAATAACACACAGTTGCACCGCCCATCATCCACAATACAGGAGGAAAGTAAGTGACCCCCCATGTAATGTAACTAATAACACACAGCTGTACCGCCCATCATCCACAGTACAGGAGGAAAGTAAGTGACCCCTATTTAATGAAACTAATAACACACAGCTATACCACCCATCATCCACAGTACAGGAGGAAAGTAAGTGACCCCCTATGTAATGTAATAACACACAGCTGTACCGCCCATCCCCCACAGTACAGGAGGAAAGTAAGTGACCCCCTATGTAATGTAACTAATAACACACAGCTGCACCGCCCATCATCCACAATACAGGAGGAAAGTAAGTGACCCCCCATGTAATGTAACTAATAACACACAGCTGTACCGCCCATCATCCACAGTACAGGAGGAAAGTAAGTGACCCCTATTTAATGAAACTAATAACACACAGCTATACCACCCATCATCCACAGTACAGGAGGAAAGTAAGTGACCCCCTATGTAATGTAATAACACACAGCTGTACCGCCCATCCCCCACAGTACAGGAGGAAAGTAAGTGACCCCCTATGTAATGTAACTAATAACACACAGCTGTACCGCCCATCATCCACAGTATAGGAGGAAAGTAAGTGACCCCCTATGTAATGGAACTAATAACACACAGCTGTACCACCCATCATCCACAGTGCAGGAAGAAAGTAAGTGACCCCCTATGTAATGTAACTAATAACACACAGCTGTACCGCCCATCATCCACAGTACAGGAGGAAAGTAAGTGACCCCCTATGTAATGTAACTAATAACACACAGCTGTACCACCCATCATCCACAGTACAGGAGGAAAGTAAGTGACCCCCTATGTAATGTAACTAATAACACAGCTGTACCACCCATCATCCACTGTACAGGGGGAAAGTAAGTGACCCCCTATGTAATGTAACTAATAACACACAGCTGTACCGCCCATCATCCACAGTACAGGAGGAAAGTAAGTGACCCCCTATGTAATGTAATAACACACAGCTGTACCACCCATCATCCACAGTACAGGGGGAAAGTAAGTGACCCTCTATGTAATGTAACTAATAACACACAGCTGTACCGCCCATCATCCACAGTACAGGAGGAAAGTAAGTGACCCTCTATGTAATGTAACTAATAACACAGCTGTACCACCCATCATCTACAGTGCAGGAGGAAAGTAAGTGACCCCCTATGTAATGTAACTAATAACACAGCTGTACCACCCATCATCCACTGTACAGGGGGAAAGTAAGTGACCCCCTATGTAATGTAACTAATAACACACAGCTGTACCGCCCATCATCCACAGTACAGGGGGAAAGTAAGTGACCCCCTATGTAATGTAACTAATAACACACAGCTGCACCGCCCATCATCCACAGTACAAGGGGAAAGTAAGTGACCCCCTATGTAATGTAACTAATGACACACAGCTGTGCCGCCCATCATCCACAGTACAGGAGGAAAGTAAGTGACCCCCTATGTAATGTAACTAATGACACACAGCTGTACTGCCCATCATCCACAGTACAGGAGGAAAGTAAGTGACCCCCTATGTAATATAACTAATAACACACAGCTGTACCGCCCATCATCCCCCACAGTACAGGAGGAAAGTAAGTGACCCCCTATGTAATGTAACTAATAACACACAGCTATACCGCCCATCATCCCAGTACAGGAGGAAAGTAAGTGACCCCCTGTGTAATGTGACTAATAACACACAGCTGTACCGCCCATCCCCCACAGTACAGGAGGAAAGTAAGTGACCCCCTATGTAATGTAACTAATAACACACAGCTGTACCACCCATCATCCACAGTGCAGGAGGAAAGTAAGTGACCCCCTATGTAATGTAACTAATACACAGCTGTACCGCCCATCATCCACAGTACAGGGGGAAAGTAAGTGACCCCCTATGTAATGTAACTAATAACACACAGCTGTACCGCCCATCATCCACAGTACAGGAGGAAAGTAAGTGACCCCTATGTAATGTAACTAATAACACACAGCTGTACCGCCCATCATCCACAGTACAGGAGGAAAGTAAGTGACCCCTATGTAATGTAACTAATAACACACAGCTGTACCACCCATCATCCACAGTACAGAGGGAAAGTAAGTGACCCCCTATGTAATGTAACTAATAACACACAGCTGTACCGCCCATCATCCACAGTACAGGAGGAAAGTAAGTGACCCCTATGTAATGTAACTAATAACACACAGCTGTACCGCCCATCCCCCACAGCACAGGAGGAAAGTAAGTGACCCCTATGTAATGTAACTAATAACACACAGCTGTACCGCCCATCATCCACAGTACAGTAGGAAAGTAAGTGACCCCCTATGTAATGTAACTAATAACACACAGCTGTACCGCCCATCATCCACAGTACAGGAGGAAAATAAGTGACCCCCTATGTAATGTAACTAATAATACAGCTGTACCGCCCATCATCCACAGTGCAGGAGGAAAGTAAGTGACCCCCTAGGTAATGTAACTAATAACACACAACTGTATCGCCCATCATCCACAGTACAGGAGGAAAGTAAGTGACCCCCTATGTAATGTAACCAATAACACACAGCTGTACCGCCCATCATCCACAGTACAGGAGGAAAATAAGTGACCCCCTATGTAATGTAACTAATAACACACAGCTATACCGCCCATCATCCACAGTACAGGAGGAAAGTAAGTGACCCCCTGTGTAATGTAACTAATAACACACAGCTGTACCGCCCATCCCCCACAGTACAGGAGGAAAGTAAGTGACCCCCTATGTAATGTAACTAATAACACAGCTGTACCGCCCATCATCCACAGTACAGGAGGAAAGTAAGTGACCCCTATGTAATGTAACTAATAACACAGAGCTGTACCGCCCATCATCCACAGTACAGGAGGAAAGTAAGTGACCCCCTATGTAATGTAACTAATAACACACAGCTGTACCGCCCATCATCCACAGTACAGGAGGAAAGTAAGTGACCCCTATGTAATGGAACTAGTAACACACAGCTGTACCACCCATCATCCACAGTACAGGAGGAAACTAAGTGACCCCCTATGTAATGTAACTAATAACACAGCTGTACCGCCCATCATCCACAGTACAGGAGGAAAGTAAGTGACCCCCTATGTAATGTAACTAATAATACAGCTGTACCGCCCATCATCCACAGTACAGGAGGAAAGTAAGTGACCCCCTATGTAATGTAACTAATACACACAGCTGTACCGCCCATCATCCACAGTACAGGAGGAAAGTAAGTGACCCCCTATGTAATGTAACTAATAATACAGCTGTACCGCCCATCATCCACAGTACAGGAGGAAAGTAAGTGACCCCCTATGTAATGTAACTAATACACACAGCTGTACCGCCCATCATCCACAGTACAGGAGGAAAGTAAGTGACCCCCTATGTAATGTAACTAATAACATACAGCTGTACCGCCCATCATCCACAGTACAGGAGGAAAGTAAGTGACCCCCTATGTAATGTAACTAATAACACACAGCTGTACCGCCCATCATCCACAGTACAGGAGGAAAGTAAGTGACCCCCTATGTAATGTAACTAATAACACACAGCTGTACCGCCCATCATCTACAATGCAGGAGGAAAGTAAGTGACCCCCTGTGTAATGTGACTAATAATACACAGCTGTACCACCCATCATCCACAGTGCAGGAGGAAAGTAAGTGACCCCCTATGTAATGTAACTAATAACACACAGCTGTACCGCCCATCATCCACAGTACAGGGGGAAAGTAAGTGACCCCTATGTAATGTAACTAATAACACACAGCTGTACCACCCATCATCCACAGTACAGGAGGAAAGTAAGTGACCCCCTATGTAATGTAACTAATAACTCACAGCTGTACCGCCCATCATCCACAGAACAGGAGGAAAGTAAGTGACCCCCTATGTAATGTAACTAATAACACACAGCTGTACCGCGCATCATCCACAGTACAGGGGGAAAGTAAGTGACCCCCTATGTAATGTAACTAATAACACACAGCTATACCACCCATCATCCACAGTACACGAGGAAAGTAAGTGACCCCCTATGTAATGTAACTAATAACACACAGCTGTACCACCCATCATCCACAGTACAGGAGGAAAGTAAGTGACCCCCTATGTAATGTAACTAATAACTCACAGCTGTACCGCCCATCATCCACAGTACAGGAGGAAAGTAAGTGACCCCCTATGTAATGTAACTAATAACACAGCTGTACCACCCATCATCCACTGTACAGGGGGAAAGTAAGTGACCCCCTGTGTAATGTAACTAATACCACACAGCTGTACCGCCCATCATCCACAGTACAGGAGGAAAGTAAGTGACCCCCTATGTAATGTAACTAATAACACACAGCTGTACCGCCCATCATCCACAGTACAGGAGGGAAGTAAGTGACCCCCTATGTAATGTAATAACACACAGCTGTACCGCCCATCATCCACAGTACAGGAGGAAAGTAAGTGACCCCCTATGTAATGTAACTAATAACACAGCTGTACCGCCCATCATCCACAGTGCAGGAGGAAAGTAAGTGACCCCCTATGTAATGTAACTAATAACACACAGCTGTACCGCCCATCCTCCACAGTACAGGAGGAAAGTAAGTGACCCCCTATGTAATGTAATAACACACAGCTGTACCGCCCATCATCCACAGTACAGGAGGAAAGTAAGTGACCCCCTATGTAATGTAACTAATAACACACAGCTGTACCGCCCATCCCCCACAGTACAGGAGGAAAGTAAGTGACCCCCTATGTAATGTAATAACACACAGCTGTACCGCCCATCATCCACAGTACAGGAGGAAAGTAAGTGACCCCCTATGTAATGTAACTAATAACACACAGCTGTACCGCCCATCATCCACGGTACAGGAGGAAAGTAAGTGACCCCTATTTAATGTAACTAATAACACACAGCTGTACCACCCATCATCCACAGTACAGGAGGAAAGTAAGTGACCCCCTATGTAATGTAACTAATAACACACAGCTGTACCGCCCATCATCCACAGTACAGGAGGAAAGTAAGTGACCCCCTATGTAATGTAATGTAATAACACACAGCTGTACCGCCCATCCCCCACAGTACAGGAGGAAAGTAAGTGACCCCTATGTAATGTAACTAATAACACACAGCTGTACCGCCCATCATCCACAGTACAGGAGGAAAGTAAGTGACCCCCTATGTAATGTAACTAATAACACACAGCTGTACCGCCCATCATCCACAGTACAGGGGGAAAGTAAGTGACCCCTATGTAATGTAACTAATAACACACAGCTGTACCGCCCATCATCCACAGTACAGGAGGAAAGTAAGTGACCCCCTATGTAATGTAACTAATAACACAGCTGTACCGCCCATCATCCACAGTACAGGAGGAAAGTAAGTGACCCCCTATGTAATGTAACTAATAACACACAGCTATACCACCCATCATCCACAGTACAGGAGGAAAGTAAGTGACCCCCTATGTAATGTAACTAATGACACACAGCTGTACCACCCATCATCCACAGTACAGGGGGAAAGTAAGTGACCCCCTATGTAATGTAACTAATAACACACAGCTGTACCGCCCATCATCCACAGTACAGGAGGAAAGTAAGTGACCCCCTATGTAATGTAACTAATAACTCACAGCTGTACCGCCCATCATCCACTGTACAGGGGGAAAGTAAGTGACCCCCTGTGTAATGTAACTAATAACACACAGCTGTATCACCCATCATCCACAGTACAGGAGGAAAGTAAGTGACCCCCTATGTAATGTAACTAATAACACACAGCTGTACTGCCCATCATCCACAGTGCAGGAGGAAAGTAAGTGACCCCCTATGTAATGTAACTAATACCACACAGCTGTACCGCCCATCATCCACAGTACAGGAGGAAAGTAAGTGACCCCCTATGTAATGTAACTAATAACACACAGCTGTACTGCCCATCATCCACAGTACAGGAGGAAAGTAAGTGACCCCCTATGTAATGTAACTAATAACACACAGCTGTACCGCCCATCATCCACAGTACAGGAGGGAAGTAAGTGACCCCCTATGTAATGTAACTAATAACACACAGCTGTACCACCCATCATCCACAGTACAGGAGGAAAGTAAGTGACCCCCTGTGTAATGTGACTAATAACACACAGCTGTACCGCCCATCCCCCACAGTACAGGAGGAAAGTAAGTGACCCCCTATGTAATGTAACTAATAACACACAGCTGTACCGCCCATCATCCACAGTACAGGAGGAAAGTAAGTGACCCCCTATGTAATGTAACTAATAACACACAGCTGTACCACCCATTATCCACAGAACAGGAGGAAAGTAAGTGACCCCCTATGTAATGTAACTAATAACACACAGCTGTACCGCCCATCATCCACAGTACAGGAGGAAAGTAAGTGACCCCCTATGTAATGTAACTAATAACATACAGCTGTACCGCCCATCATCCACAGTACAGGAGGAAAGTAAGTGACCCCCTATATAATGTAACTAATAACACGCAGCTGTACCGTCCATCATCCACAGTACAGGAGGAAAGTAAGTGACCCCCTATGTAATGTAACTAATAACACACAGCTGTACCGCCCATCCCCCACAGTACAGGAGGAAAGTAAGTGACCCCCTATGTAATGTAATAACACACAGCTGTACCGCCCATCATCCACAGTACAGGAGGAAAGTAAGTGACCCCCTATGTAATGTAACTAATAACACACAGCTGTACCGCCCATCATCCACAGTACAGGAGGAAAGTAAGTGACCCCCTATGTAATGTAATAACACACAGCTGTACCGCCCATCATCCACAGTACAGGAGGAAAGTAAGTGACCCTCTATGTAATGTAACTAATAACACACAGCTGTACTGCCCATCATCCACAGTACAGGAGGAAAGTAAGTGACCCTCTATGTAATGTAACTAATAACACAGCTGTACCACCCATCATCTACAGTGCAGGAGGAAAGTAAGTGACCCCCTATGTAATGTAACTAATAACACACAGCTGTACCGCCCATCATCCACAGTACAGGAGGAAAGTAAGTGACCCCTATGTAATGTAACTAATAACACACAGCTGTACCGCCCATCATCCACAGTACAGGAGGAAAGTAAGTGACCCCCTATGTAATGTAACTAATAACACAGCTGTACCGCCCATCATCCACAGTACAGGAGGAAAGTAAGTGACCCCCTATGTAATGTAACTAATAACACACAGCTGTACCGCCCATCATCTACAATGCAGGAGGAAAGTAAGTGACCCCCTATGTAATGTGACTAATAATACACAGCTGTACCACCCATCATCCACAGTGCAGGAGGAAAGTAAGTGACCCCCTATGTAATGTAACTAATAACACACAGCTGTACCGCCCATCATCCACAGTACAGGAGGAAAGTAAGTGACCCCCTATGTAATGTAACTAATGACACACAGCTGTACTACCCATCATCCACAGTACAGGAGGAAAGTAAGTGACCCCCTATGTAATGTAACTAATGACACACAGCTGTACCACCCATCATCCACAGTACAGGAGGAAAGTAAGTGACCCCCTATGTAATGTAACTAATAAAACACAGCTATACCACCCATCATCCACAGTACAGGAGGAAAGTAAGTGACCCCCTATGTAATGTAACTAATAACTCACAGCTGTACCGCCCATCATCCACAGTACAGGAGGAAAGTAAGTGACCCCCTATGTAATGTAACTAATAACACAGCTGTACGGCCCATCATCCACAGTACAGGAGGAAAGTAAGTGACCCCCTGTGTAATGTAACTAATACCACACAGCTGTACCGCCCATCATCCACAGTACAGGAGGAAAGTAAGTGACCCCCTATGTAATGTAACTAATAACACACAGCTGTACCGCCCATCATCCACAGTACAGGAGGAAAGTAAGTGACCCCCTATGTAATGTAACTAATAACACACAGCTGTACTGCCCATCATCCACAGTACAGGAGGAAAGTAAGTGACACCCTGTGTAATGTGACTAATAACACACAGCTGTACCACCCATCATCCACAGTACAGGAGGAAAGTAAGTGACCCCCTATGTAATGTAACTAATAACACACAGCTGTACCACCCATTATCCACAGAACAGGAGGAAAGTAAGTGACCCCCTATGTAATGTAACTAATAACATACAGCTGTACCGCCCATCATCCACAGTACAGGAGGGAAGTAAGTGACCCCCTATGTAATGTAACTAATAACACACCGCTGTACCGCCCATCATCCACAGTACAGGAGGAAAGTAAGTGACCCCCTATGTAATGTAACTAATAACACACAGCTGTACCGCCCATCATCCACAGTACAGGAGGAAAGTAAGTGACCCCCTATGTAATGTAACTAATAACACACAGCTGTACCACCCATCATCCACAGTACAGGAGGAAAGTAAGTGACCCCTATGTAATGTAACTAATAACACACAGCTGTACCGCCCATCATCCACAGTACAGGAGGAAAGTAAGTGACCCCCTATGTAATGTAACTAATAACACAGCTGTACCGCCCATCATCCACAGTACAGGAGGAAAGTAAGTGACCCCCTATGTAATGTAACTAATAACACACAGCTGTACCGCCCATCATCTACAATGCAGGAGGAAAGTAAGTGACCCCCTATGTAATGTGACTAATAATACACAGCTGTACCACCCATCATCCACAGTGCAGGAGGAAAGTAAGTGACCCCCTATGTAATGTAACTAATAACACACAGCTGTACCGCCCATCATCCACAGTACAGGAGGAAAGTAAGTGACCCCCTATGTAATGTAACTAATGACACACAGCTGTACTACCCATCATCCACAGTACAGGAGGAAAGTAAGTGACCCCCTATGTAATGTAACTAATGACACACAGCTATACCACCCATCATCCACAGTACAGGAGGAAAGTAAGTGACCCCCTATGTAATGTAACTAATAAAACACAGCTATACCACCCATCATCCACAGTACAGGAGGAAAGTAAGTGACCCCCTATGTAATGTAACTAATAACTCACAGCTGTACCGCCCATCATCCACAGTACAGGAGGAAAGTAAGTGACCCCCTATGTAATGTAACTAATAACACAGCTGTACGGCCCATCATCCACAGTACAGGAGGAAAGTAAGTGACCCCCTGTGTAATGTAACTAATAACACACAGCTGTACCACCCATCATCCACAGTGCAGGAGGAAAGTAAGTGACCCCCTATGTAATGTAACTAATAACACACAGCTGTACTGCCCATCATCCACAGTGCAGGAGGAAAGTAAGTGACCCCCTATGTAATGTAACTAATACCACACAGCTGTACCGCCCATCATCCACAGTACAGGAGGAAAGTAAGTGACCCCCTATGTAATGTAACTAATAACACACAGCTGTACCGCCCATCATCCACAGTACAGGAGGAAAGTAAGTGACCCCCTATGTAATGTAACTAATAACACACAGCTGTACTGCCCATCATCCACAGTACAGGAGGAAAGTAAGTGACACCCTGTGTAATGTGACTAATAACACACAGCTGTACCGCCCATCCCCCACAGTACAGGAGGAAAGTAAGTGACCCCCTATGTAATGTAACTAATAACACACAGCTGTACCACCCATTATCCACAGAACAGGAGGAAAGTAAGTGACCCCCTATGTAATGTAACTAATAACATACAGCTGTACCGCCCATCATCCACAGTACAGGAGGGAAGTAAGTGACCCCCTATGTAATGTAACTAATAACACACCGCTGTACCGCCCATCATCCACAGTACAGGAGGAAAGTAAGTGACCCCCTATGTAATGTAACTAATAACACACAGCTGTACCGCCCATCATCCACAGTACAGGAGGAAAGTAAGTGACCCCCTATGTAATGTAACTAATAACACACAGCTGTACCACCCATCATCCACAGTACGGGGGGAAAGTAAGTGACCCCCTATGTAATGTAACTAATAACACACAGCTGTACCGCCCATCATCCACAGTACAGGAGGAAAGTAAGTGACCCCCTATGTAATGTAATAACACACAGCTGTACCGCCCATCATCCACAGTGCAGGAGGAAAGTAAGTGACCCCCTATGTAATGTAACTAATAACACACAGCTGTACCGCCCATCCCCCACAGTACAGGAGGAAAGTAAGTGACCCCCTATGTAATGTAATAACACACAGCTGTACCGCCCATCATCCACAGTACAGGAGGAAAGTAAGTGACCCCCTATGTAATGTAACTAATAACACAGCTGTACCACCCATCATCCACAGTACAGGAGGAAAGTAAGTGACCCCCTATGTAATGTAACTAATAACACACAGCTGTACCGCCCATCATCCACAGTACAGGAGGAAAGTAAGTGACCCCCTATGTAATGTAACTAATAACACACAGCTGTACCGCCCATCATCCACAGTACAGGAGGAAAGTAAGTGACCCCCTATGTAATGTAACTAATAACACACAGCTGTACCGCCCATCATCCACAGTGCAGGAGGAAAGTAAGTGACCCCCTATGTAATGTAACTAATAACACACAGCTGTACCGCCCATCATCCACAGTACAGGAGGAAAGTAAGTGACCTCCTATGTAATGTAACTAATAACACAGCTGTACCACCCATCATCCACAGTGCAGGGGGAAAGTAAGTGACCCCCTATGTAATGTAACTAATAACACACAGCTGTACCGCCCATCATCCACAGTACAGGAGGAAAGTAAGTGACCCCCTATGTAATGTAACTAATAACACACAGCTGTACCGCCCATCATCCACAGTGCAGGAGTAAAGTAAGTGACCTCCTATGTAATGTAACTAATAACACAGCTGTACCGCCCATCATCCACGGTACAGGAGGAAAGTAAGTGACCCCTATTTAATGTAACTAATAACACACAGCTGTACCGCCCATCATCCACAGTACAGGAGGAAAGTAAGTGACCCCCTATGTAATGTAATAACACACAGCTGTACCGCCCATCCCCCACAGTACAGGAGGAAAGTAAGTGACCCCTATGTAATGTAACTAATAACACAGCTGTACCACCCATCATCCACAGTACAGGAGGAAAGTAAGTGACCCCCTATGTAATGTAACTAATAACACACAGCTGTACCACCCATCCCCCACAGTACAGGAGGAAAGTAAGTGACCCCCTATGTAATGTAACTAATAACACAGCTGTACCGCCCATCATCCACAGTACAGGAGGAAAGTAAGTGACCCCCTATGTAATGTAACTAATAACACACAGCTGTACCGCCCATCATCCACGGTACAGGAGGAAAGTAAGTGACCCCTATTTAATGTAACTAATAACACACAGCTGTACCGCCCATCATCCACAGTACAGGAGGAAAGTAAGTGACCCCCTATGTAATGTAATAACACACAGCTGTACCGCCCATCCCCCACAGTACAGGAGGAAAGTAAGTGACCCCTATGTAATGTAACTAATAACACAGCTGTACCACCCATCATCCACAGTACAGGAGGAAAGTAAGTGACCCCCTGTGTAATGTAACTAATAACACACAGCTGTACCGCCCATCATCCACAGTGCAGGAGGAAAGTAAGTGACCCCCTATGTAATGTAACTAATAACACAGCTGTACCACCCATCATCCACAGTACAGGGGGAAAGTAAGTGACCCCCTATGTAATGTAACTAATAACACAGCTGTACCACCCATCATCCACAGTACAGGAGGAAAGTAAGTGACCCCCTATGTAATGTAACTAATAACACAGCTGTACCGCCCATCATCTACAATGCAGGAGGAAAGTAAGTG